>VZSF01002912.1:0-48638 GCA_013398295.1 Chionis minor | reverse complement strand
CGGGGGGGAGATGGGGGCTGCCCGCCGCGAGGTTTGGGGGCACGACGGCTCTTGGGCGGGGGGGGGGCGGGCCCGTAGGATGAGCGGCCGTTTTGGAAGCCCAAGAAGCGGGCACGGCCGTATCACAAGTTCAAGCTTCCGTGTTTCCTGCTGTTGCTAAAATAACATAAATCGTGTTCCAGGTGCGTTATTTTGAAGAAGGAAAAAGGTTTCTTGATTTCGGCGATGACTCTGTGTGTGTATAATACCACGACAGGCTTTTTTTCTTCCGTTTGACTGACCCAGATACTTAAGCTCATTGAATTTACCTCCTTTTTCCTCTCCAGCCTCCTCCTAGCCCCCATCAACCTGCCTGCTTTCTTACACTGTTTCTGAAGCATGCAGGGTTCTGATGGCTGTGCGTGAGTTCTGCCCTTCATCTCAAAATCCTGTGTTGTAATGTATTCTAAAGCTTTTAGTTTTTGCACTGTTGACCTGTCGTACAGCCGAGAATTGTTCCTTTACCCGCTGTTCTGGCTTCAGCCGTCAAGATGAGCTGGCCTCCTTGGATGCTTCCCCTCGTTACCTTTTCTTTCTTTGTTGTGTCAAATCCAGTTCAACTAATTTCTTGAGCTACTTTAAATTTGATAATATTACCAAACTTTTGCTTCATTTTTATTTCATGCTGACCCTTTAAAGCACGCACATAGTGTATGGCAGTGAGTTTAGGATTTCAGCTGTAATAATTAAGCCTTTTGAAAAATGAGCAGTCACGTGTCAGGCATACTTCTGTACAGGTAGCTGCTGGAAGCATAGTGTTACAGACATTTATTCACTGTAGTCCGTCTGAATCATTAGTTTGTTTTTTTATGGTCATAAAATTTAGTTGATAGTATTCCCTAGGCTGGACACTGTGTTTTTACTTCATATGTTAGACAGTGCAGTGACCTTCCGGATGAACAGCAGCCCTGGCATTGAGACTGCTGCCAACAATAGTTTGGACTGGCACCAGCGGCAGCGGACACTGTGCTTTTGGCACCAAGCACTGAAAAGGTGTCATTGTTCTAGAATATGTCTTCAGCAACAGAAATACGTGATACTTTTCCATGCTTTTTATGATAGCTATGTAAATAACATCTAGCAAAATTTGTTGTGTACAGATACCCAGAGAGGTTAGGGGTATCAGAAGCAGTATAGTTGCCCCTGCGTGGCTCATCAGCCCCACCCCATACTTGTCCTATGTAGTGTTCATGAGACCTAAGCTAGGAACCTGCCTCAACCACGCTTACAGTTTGACTGCATTGCTTAGAGTGCAATTATTCCCATTTCTCTTCAGGGAAAAACTTCTGTTGTAACTGTCAGGCATAATCCACACTCTACTTCTCATCTGCAATGCATCGTGATAAAAAGACTTTATAACAACTTGTCTCTTGATGCTCACTGTTCAACATGCTTCTGGATTTCTTTTACTTGCAGAAGTTGTTTTAGTAAAACTGTATACTTTTCCTTTTTGGAGGCTTTTTTTAATTCTTTCAATTTTTGCTAACTTCTATCATTATTCCACTGCCCCCTGAAGGTAACCTCACATAACTTTACGCATCCACACATTTATTTGAAGGGCAGAAGGCCTCATGTATAGACCAAACTTTGATTGTCATCTTGTTGGCATAACAACTTTGAAATTAGTCAGTATTAATGCATGTCTACATTTAAGTTTTGTCTGACTGTGTATTTTAAAATACTTTCCACATAGAACCAGTATTTCCAGATGGACCCTGACAACCTAAGTCATGTTGTCTGAACACCTTATTCAAATGTAGTCATATTTGTCTGTGCTTGATAATTTTATGTATGATGATACTAGGTTTCTTCCTACTTTTGGAACCACTTCTGTGCTTGTGTAAAATGACAAAATAGTATGGCAAAGAAAAGGGGGGAACACAGAAGAGTTGTTGCCAAGGTCTAAAGATAGATCCTTCTTTTTCTTAAATATTTTGCTTTTAGCAACACGTCCATAGAGAGAAGGCAGATCTGAGCCCGAGTTAGAAAGTCAAGTTGAGGTTGGTATCAAGTCCAGCGAAAGTAACCAGGGTAGGCCAACAGTCCCATGAAGACCAGACATGTCCTCAGTGAGTGAGGTTGGTCTGACCAGGAGTGGTTTGGTCATGCTCAAGGCCCTGATAGTTTGTTCTTGAATAGACTAAAACAGCATGAAATAAGTTTCGTATGGCGAAACAAAGGCAAATGTCCAATGTAGCTGTCTCCTTGGCGTGCTTGCTTCCTTTTTTTTTTTAAAGTGTCGTACGATATGGGATAGTTGTAGTCTTCTATCCTGGGAGATGGTCCAAATACAAAGGTTCTGAAACTGCAGTCTCTTGAAATCCAGTGTTACAATAAAAATGTGTTTCTTTTTTGTTTTCTTTTATAACTGAACGATACTATTACTGAGAGAAGAAATTTTCTTTTTTGAATAGAGCTCTGAATTTTGCAGGCCTCTGGCTTGGCTGACAGACTGTAAAAGATGTGAGAGTTGGCTCTTACGGTCATCCAAACATATGAAACGATTAGTTCTGAGTGATTGTGGAACTGGAACTTTAAAACTGGCTTCTGTGACGAATTCTCTTGGGTCAGTTCATTTGATATGTTTAGAGCTCTGAGCAGGTGCAGGTATTTCATACTGTAGAAGTTATGGTAGGACTGAAAACTAAGATAGATTTCTGTTTAAATGTGAATGCTGACCTTCAAGTAAAATCCAGACCACTAAGTGATACGAACAGAATGCCTGATGTCTTGTTCATTCAGAGTGTGGAAGGACACAGTCACGGGAACCCTCAAATGTATGTAATGCTATTTTTCTGAGTAGTTCCGTTGGGTGGGATTAGGTATCCAAACTACTTAGCTGCAAGTTGTTGCTCCAAAAAGGCGTGGGTCTTCTGTAGTTCTGTTTTGACTGCCGTTCTTGTGTGGATATCTGAGATACTCTAAGATGTCTAAAAGTGGCATTAGGCACCTGAATTGCTCCCAATGAGGTCACAGGATTACTTGAATCACTAGAGCTAAGTATACGTTACAGCTTAAATTTACTACAGAGGTAATTCCAGTTATAATTTGTATGTTACACTTAATCTGACTCACATGAGCACAGATGAATCTTCTATCTGGTTTGGCAGGAAGTACAAGCTGGAGGTTTGATGCTGAAGCTACTTTTTGTGGCAGCAGAGTCTATACAACTTACAGCTTGATGGCTCAAGTGAAGCTAAAGCGAACTTTTTTTAAAAGGGAACTTTTATTTTTGAAGGATCAGGACCCTAATTAGTTGAAGTGTTTCTGCGATATTTGTGGTGTGGAGTTCAGAAGTTTTGTTGTGTGCCAATATTTATAGCTGAGTTTAAATTCTTTTGTATACTATAAAATATACCCAGTTAAGTTGTCTGTCCTTAAATTAGTAAAGGACATAAAATACAAATATTTTTCTGACTTTTATTGCCTGATTTCCCTTTATCACTTCAAAATTTATATAGTCCTCTAAATCTTGTGTGATTTAATACTGAACATCATTGAGGTGTCCTTTAGCTGTCCTACATGGTAGTTAATTTTAAAAAGCACAGTTCATTAGTGCTGTAACTGAACTGTAGTCTATTAAAACTGTGAACTGTTTTAAAAGATACTCACTATTGGTTATAGTGACGAGGCGATCAGTAATGAACTTCACACAACTCTGTAAGAGTTATAACTGAAGACATTTTTTATTAGTTACACACACCTTATATATCTTTTCAGAGCAAAACTAGAAAGGCATATTATCACACAGAGCTGATTGCTTAACCACAACATCTTCTTGAAGCAATTTACAGTTTTTCCTAACCTTGATGTTCCCACAGCTTTTCTGCCGATCAAAGCAACCGTGTTTTAATTAGCCAAGGATGACTCTGACCGTTCCCACAGATGGGCATGGGGCTCCTGCTGGATTCACTCTCCCCCAGCCCATCTCCACTGTTGCTTTTTTTTCCCCCCAGGTTTTCAGTAAAGAGTTAGCACATATTGCGTCAGTATTATTATTACAGTATATATTGAAACTTAACATTACAAAGGGCACTGTAACTCACCTCTCAGAGCTGAGGAGGGAGGTAGGTTTGAGAATAGCTGTGAGATGGAGATAACGCTTTGTTAGGCATCCAGTACTCCATTGCAAGATGGGAGCAGTGCGGCCTTTAGGACAAATCAGGCATTGTGAGCCTTTGAAGTTCTTTTTTGGTTTCAGAGATGGTGAATTTGTCTTGTTCAGTAGCTCAGAACGCTTCATAGCTCTGCTCTCTCAAATAATGTGGCATATAATGGACAGTGCTTCAGAGCCAAGTATAAGAAACCCCAGTTGGCTACTTTTGCGTTGTTCTATGTAGTAATTGTCTTCTGGTAGTGCTAGAATGAAAATCTCTTGAATATCATTCCTTGAGGTGGGTGGGAAATGGCTGGTCAGTGAATGAGATGTTAAAACTTGAAACTGTCAAAGAACTGTTGTAGTGGTTACTTGGATTTTTTTTTTTTTAAATTAGAAGTACAGAAATAGTCTTTATTTTGCCTCCAAGTCATTAATTCTACCAGAGGTTACTTGTGTAACCTTTAAGGACAGTTCTTTCTTGCAGTAAGTTGGTTTTTAATAATAGGTTCAAATATATTATTGTAGGTGCAAGACATGAAAGCTTCCTTTATACTGTTAAATGTAAACTGCTTATCCTGTTAATGTATTATTAGGATAGTGAAACATGAAATCTCAATTAAGTTGCTGATTCTAAAGTTTCTGTAACTTTACTCGTTCTTGGTTGTGGGATGCTGAAGGAACAAATAGAGCATGAAGAAGCACCAATGTTTGACGCTGCATCAAAACCTTAGTAGCATCTTTAAGCTTTTTCTTTTCCATGTGCCATTGTAGCATGAACATGGAGGAAGTCTTTGGGGAGTTTAACTTTCTGATTCATATCAAGTGTTTATTGAACATGTGGAAATTGCCATTTCAGAGGTTTCATCGGGCTGAATGGAGGGTGTTACGGGACTAAAAACCACATCCTTCATGTGCAGGTTATCTTTCCAAATGTCAGGTGCTAATTTAAGAGCTGAGACCCAGCGGTTAACACAGGCAGAAAAAAGCTTTGATATCCATTGCTGTCCAAATAAATTTTTTCTCTCAATTTTGTTCTCAAAAGCTAAACTCTGTCAGAAATCTCTCCCAAACGCTACTCATGAGGACATACTGAAAGCCAAGTATATCATATGGAGAGTTTCAAGTGAAACATCTATAGCTTTGATTGCTCTTCAGAAGTCATTTATGAAAAATGGGGTGGATAGTTTTCTTTTTGATGAAGAAATTTAAAAAAACTCAGGCCAACAAATATAGTTTCAGGCATTTTTTCATTGCATTTTTGTGTAATTTTCTGAGCCACTGCTGTGATCTTGGGAAGTACTCAACAGAAAGCAGGAGGTACAACTGTTACTGTTTAAAAAACAAAACAAAACCAAAAATCAGGATGAATTCTTACTGGAAAGTGTACAGTTAGTATTATTCACATTTAGTAAAGGCTAGTATGAAGTGGGTATTTGTGATAATCAACGGAGAGCTTATCTTGAAATGAAAAGAGCTTATCCTTTTCATGCAGCAAAACAAAGCCTTTCAGTAGGAGTGGTAGGGATAACAAATCCTAGTTGGTCAAGATTGACTTTGCTGGATTTGTGTATCTAATCTCATGATTTCCCCAGGGTGGATTCACCAGTCCTGGTAGACCTTACTTCTGGTTCTATTCTATATCGAGTCAGAGTTTTTTGAAGGTATAACATATTTGCTGAGCATATTGAGTAGGTTGGAGGTTAAGATTGGGGCTGTGCCTCGTTTGCTTTCTGGGAACTGCCTTCCAAGCAAAAAAAGCAATAGGGAAAATGCGTAGCTGGGTGAAAGTGGTTGCAGAATGGTAAATGCTGAAGAAGTTGGCAGACTGAAGGCTGGGTGATGTCAGCGACTAGTAAAGCAGTTAGATTGGATAAAGTTATTCGTGGGGATCTCAAAGTAAAAGACAAAAATTGTGTGGTGGCAGAGGTGAAGCGTAGCTAGTGAGTATGTCCAGTGACTGATGAGGGAGGTGGTAGGATTGATACAATGAATTACTGATATTTTAAAGGGACTTCATATTCTAAGAGATCTGTGATGAGGACTGTTTTCTCAGCTTGGGTTGAAACTACTCCAGTCATTAAAAGGTCATTCTTAGCCCTTGAACTTAACATAAAAATAAGGTCAAAAACAAGGATTTCCACAGTTGCCTTTAGTACCTTATTCTTCCCTCAGCCGTGGAACTACGTAACTGATAAGGTGTTTTCCATGCTTTCTTCTTCTGACTTCATTCACTAAAAATAATTATTCCTCTTCTTTTATAATCCATTTTTATGTTCATAGTATATTGTTTCTCCCAAGGTGAACCAGGTGTAATTCTGACGGTTTACTAAGATGTTAAATTTGGTGCTCTCCTATGTAAATTTAAAAAAGAAGAAAGGAGGGAGGGGAGATATAAATTCTGTCAGTTCTAAGTTCAGCTTCTCAGTTTTATGCTTTTTCCAGATAACATGATTGTTGTATTCTTTTGATGTACAATACTGCTGGTATCCAAGTCTTGGAAGATACTTAGTTGTCTTGCTTACTTGCCCCTGTCAACCAGTATTAAAAATGAATTAATCCCATTTCCTTAGAAGTTACCTTTGTTCCCCCTGTTCTTTTCCTTGTAAAAGTATCTTACGTATTTTTCCTGTTTCTCTTCCCTACAATTTTGTTTGTTCTACTTAGGTTATGTGATTTTTATTTGAAATTCTTCTTTTCAATTGCTGACGTATTGTAAAACCATTATAATTTCTATCCAAATCAGTGTTTAGAATGAGTGTTTATAAACCCCGTTTTTTGACCTCTGCAATAAGGTGTGGCTTTTACTTCCATGCCAGTCCCTGTAAGCCAACCATACTGGAGTAAATTAAATGTTCTTTGGAGAGCACTGATATCACTTACTTAGTTCCATTTAGGAAAAAAAGGCAACACAAGCACGTATTACCATTGTTATATTTTTAGCCTTTTTTCCCTCTTTTATTTTATGTTAAATTATTTGCGCTTAAGATAAATGCTTTGACCTTTTTGATTGAAGAATGGGTGTAGCTCAAAAGTGAAAACTTTTTTTAACAACCTGAAGGACAGTTTGGAGGGGAGGATTTCTAGTTCACTACTTTCTCTTTACTTTCTAAAAGAAGTCAAAATCACAGGTAGCAATGCAAGCTTAGCTGATCGCATACATAACCCAATAATATTCTGAGAAATACTATCAAAGCATCTTACTCATGGTGGAACGATGGTAGACCCATTGTCACTGAACATAAGTCATTACTGATCTATCTACTTCTTCAGTATTTAATTTGCTAGTCTATTCTGTATTAATGAAAGAAACCTGGGAGCTGATGACTAGTTTTGGTCTCCTAGACAACAGAGGTCTCAGTTCCCTTTAATTTTTAGGAAGCTGAAAAACTTGTGTAAAATGGTTTATTCTCACTTCTAGTTGAAGTTTGTACACCCTCTGTGTTAAATGGGTATTCAGGATTTTTTTATCTGTATCTGAGTGGTGTGAGCATGGTTTGTTAACCTGCACAGGAGACATTTTTAATATCTCTATAGGTGCTCTTGCCAATGTGGGATATAAATGTGTTGTGTTTTCTCTTTTTGTTCTGCTGATTTATGTTTGGTTTTGTTGGTTTTTTCTGACAAACTTTTCCATTTTTGATGTTAATGTGGGGGTGCTTCTTGTACGTGACTCCTAGTGATTCAAAGAGTGTGATACTAATCTTTGCTTTTGAGATTAACATAGGAGAGAAGATACAAGAAGCAGTTAAAATGAAAAATTTGGTGGGAAACAGTTAATTAGGTTGTGCTGGTTTCTTAAAATTCCAGTCTCCCGAACTAATTCAGATCTCGAAAATGTCATCTGAAATTACTGTGTGTCACTTCAATGCACCAATAGCTACAGTAGCTAATGTGAAAAATGGCCTGTTCTTCGATTCTGTTCGTGGTTGGTATCACTAACAGTTAAATAAAAAGCCAGAAACTTGGGGTGCTGAACTTGGCAGGATTTTGGGTGAGATAAGACAGGAGGAGGAAGTGTGAATTTGAAAGAGGGAACAAGGAGTTGGGACAACATGAGAATTACAGAGATCAGCACTTAAAGGAGCAGGGACTGGGACTGACTGGGTGGCTGAGGAAAATGAGGTCGTGGCAAGGAGTTCGTGCAAGGGCAGGTCCAGTTTGAGCAGAAGTACTGGTCCACCAGGACGTAGCTTTTTCAGTCTGAGGTTGGACCAGGCATTTTACAGTTGCTTCTTTCAGTGGCTGACATCAGATATTTAAAGTGTGTCCCGGCAATTCCCCGTCTTGTCTACCTGCAGAATGTAACCCAATTTTTAATCACTTAAATCATGCAGCTCGTTGAGGTCTCTGGATATTTGATGGTTCCAGCCATGCTGCTGATTTGTTTTGGTGCCTGTATATTATTACCTATTGGAACTTTGTGGTTTTTTTCTGTTGTTTAATGTTAAAAAACCAAGAATAACTCAAAAATAATTTGTTTTAGCTATATTATCTGGGTGGAATGTGGAAGCTATTTCCATATTTTCCAAATACGGAAAAATAAGTTATGCCAGCCCAGATTTACTTATTCCTGTAGAATATTGAGGTTTTCACTGGTTTTAACCACTAGAATATGTGTCATGCAACACAGAAATTTGATAACATTCATTTAAATGACACTTTTCCCTTGAGTTTGTGGTCCTGTGTTTTGTTATTCTGCAGCACTGAGTAAGAGTGCTTCACAGTTTTTCTCACTGTATTTTGACGAGTTGGCATTTGCTCCATTTTTAAAATGAGATGCAATGAGTGTAAGGTAAAATGATTCAAGGTAATTCTGTGTTCTTTGGGATGTCAGGTCTAATGTCTTCAGAAGTACTGTAAGTAGAGTTTTGAAATAAGAAGTGCAGCTCCTGTTGGTGTCAGTTCTTCAATGCACTACATATTCAGAACAATTTGAAGTCTAGCATCCTGTATCTGGGCACCTATGCTATGAAGACCTTGTTTCATTCTGTGCAGAGGATAGTTCCAGCATTAGAGAAGATTGAAGTGAATGAGTATAGGAGAGATAAGGATCTCCAGGCTAGTACTTACCTCCTCCAACTATGAGGTTACTCTTGGTTTTCCTGGGATCTCTGGTTTACTTCTTGAGCCTTTCTGCTTGTGGAAGAAATCAGGCTGTGAGCTTCTGTTGAACTCCAGACTCTGTTTTCTGAAGGCAGGTTTTGAATGGTACTTGCCATGGTGAGGTTCCATTTGTGTATTTCAATACAACTATAATTATTTCTTCTACTAGGTGATGAAACATTTTTTACATAGAGCTGATATTGAATGTCCCGTGAGTAATGCAAGTTTTTTCAGAGCTGCTGCTGCTTTTGCAAACAATAGCAATATTTGGCAAAAGTATGGCAGTTTTTAATTCAACATGAGAATGGACTTCTGATGAAGGGCTTCTCACTTTACTCACTGTGTGTATTTAAGCATACAACTTATTTCTAGTACTGAGACTTTTGATGTAAGTAAGCTTGTTTGGCTCAGCATGTTTCCTGTTATTTGTACGTGTTAAAATATCACAATAGCTGTGTGAAGGGATCTGAGAAACTTTCCCCCCCCAGTCTTCTCTAAAACACTCAGGGAGAAAAAAGGCTTTCTTTTAACAGTTGTTTATTATTGTTTACATATTGTATTTCTACATATAGATTGCTCTTCTGAACTTGACCATTCTGTCCTGCTTTTTGGAAATCTGCTGCTGTTCAGTGGTTGTCTCATGAATCTGATATTGTAGTTATTCAAATAGTTGCATTTATTGTCCTGTGGGCACAGTCAGGCCGAGTTATTAGTAGTGCACTGGTAAAACACAGTAGTTTAGTATTGAAAGGTACTTTTAGGCAGCTAATTTAACTTAAAGTACTGAGTGCTGTTCGAGTTTCAATAATGTAGGCATACTAGTTTCACTGTCTGATAGTTAGCTGTCACTAGTTTCATATATGTCTATACTTGAAAATTTTAAGCATGGAAGAGGGAATGATAGGAGAGCATCTGTGGAAGGGCTACCATACTGGAAGCATGAACAAAGAGTGGAGTATTTTATGCTGTGCTAACTCACACTAGCATGTAAAGGCTAGAATAAGTGTACTGGGTCAGCTAGGATGGAGTTCATTTTCTTCATAGCGGTCCGTATGGTGCTGCCTTTCAGATCTGTGACCAAAACAGTGCTGGTGAGGCACCAGTGTTTCAGTTGCTACTGAATAGTGCTTGCACAGCATCAAGGTCTCTTCTGTTCCGCGCTCTGTAACACAGAAAAGTATTGTGCACAATACTTTTTGCCAGTCATTTGATGAAAGAACATGTTATAGTGAATTAGTCCATAATTTCATGCAAGACCTGGTGAGATTTTAGTTGTAACAGTACATGCAGGTCTAGGATGGTAACTAAAAAGTGTGGCACACTTGTGGGGGAGACTGTGAGCAAGGTGGCTTTATTGAAATCACTAATTATGGTGTAAGTCAAATGTAGGAAAGCTGATTTTGAATTGCATGTAACATTGCTTTGTATACATTTATAGAAAGGGTGATTCCTCTTCAGTCACCATTAAAATACTGTTTTTCAGCTAAATGTATGCTTTAGCCAAAAGTGGTAGCATTTTATGTGACTAGAAGGGTAGTTCTTGTCTATGCTTATGCACATGAATTTGGTTTAAATACGCAACATAATTTTTTGATTTTTGAAGCAATGATTTTCTCGTCAAACTTTTTTAATAGTAAAAATTTAATTGCCTCATATTAATAAATTTGTGACTATAGCTAATAGAAAAACCAGGCTTGTTCTCATTTGCTGTATCCTTCAGGATTTTAGAATTTATAAATATTCTGCCCTGTTTTTTTTTTCTAGCTGTAAATAGGTTGACTGCACCCATTAAGGAAATACTGTTCCTGCATCTGTAAATTGAGTTACTGCTGTCAAGACTAAGCTAATGCTGTGATAGATGCTGGTTCTAAGAATCTAGATTTTATTTTTCAGTAGATTAATAGTTTGTATACTTACAGGTAGATTAAGTCACTTAGTGTATTTAAAAAAAAATCAGACGTATTTCATGTAGAGGTTTTCAATGTAGTTGTCTTTAAAGGAAATATGAATGTAAATGTATATAAATGTAAATATTTACCTTCTTCCCAGCCTTTATCAACTTGAGTTTGTTTTCTAATCTTGAATGCAACTCTTGAAATTAATACATGTATCTATACATAACAGTTACAAATAAGTAAATCGCATATTTACAGCTATTTTATATATTTGATATATACAAAATACTGTACACTTGTGCGTTTACAGAAATACAAATGTGACCAACTGTATTGAACAAGTTGATTTATTAATTTTCAAGAAAACCTTCTTTTCATCCATTCTTATGTTCTAAAGATGCAAAAACCTTAAATTAAGTCGCAGATACAAAATATTGAAATCAGACATCACGTGGAATAACTACAGTTTTTCTTCATACAAAGTTAGTGTGACCTGTGGTAGTGGGCACTTCTGCTCTTCTGCAGAAGCAAGTCTGCCTGTCCCCAGCACACAGAAATGTTTCATTCCTGAAGTTGCTTCCTCAAGCTAAACCTCAAGCAGTATTTCTTACTGTATAGTTCATTGCAGAAAAAAAAAAAAATTTTCTTAGTTTTACCAGTTCAGGTAGAAGCTGAACCAGAGGTGCTTTTGGCATTATGGGAGGCTGTTTCCGCAGCTTTCATTTTTCTGAAATGCTTTTCCTGTTCCTGAAGGCGTTGGACGTACTTCAGGGTAGGGGAAAAAACAAGGGTTACAGGAAGCTCTTTTCTTCCATTGTCCTATTTGGGTGTATAGTTGTGGAGTCTAGTGGTCAGCATAGCAGGATACAGTTTTCTTCCCTTTTCTATTGAGAGCTTTTCTCCTCATAATCAAATGTATGACAGATGGAGTTTCTTTTAGGCTGTGTTAATCTAGGTTTATAAGAAGCTCGGAAAGGAATTATGTCATTTTGGAGACAGACACGGATGTTTACAGGCTTTTTTAGTGAAAACAAACCTCTTTTAAGATGAAACAAAAGCTGAGTTTTATATGGGAGGGTGTAAGTGTTGACTTGTTGCTCATATACATGTGGATACATTTACAGAACTGTTTTCTCTTCTAGGATCCTTCTGTTACACAAGTGACGAGAAATGTTCCTCCAGGGCTAGATGAGTACAATCCTTTCTCTGATTCAAGAACAGTAAGCACATCTACTTCTTAATCATAATGTTTGGGGGTTTTTTTGGTTAAAATTCATCATGTATTGTTTTCAGAGTTTGTGAGTGATGTTGTAAAACATGTGATGGGCTACCAAGAAGTAATGGAAGATGTGTAGGTGTCCTGGTTCCGGTGGGGATAGGGTTAATTTTCACAAGGATCTGGCACAAGGCTGAAGCTGTTCCATACCATGTGAACCTTTGCCCAGTCTATAGCTTGGGAGCTGGCTGGGGGAGAGGGCAGGAGGTCACTGCTTGGAGCTGGCTGGGACTTCGCGGTCCTGTTGGTGAGCAGTAGTACAGTAATTGTGTTTTGTACGTTCCTCTTATCAGTATTATTGTTGCTGTTCTACCTCTGCTGGTCTGTTAAACTGCCTTTATCTCAACCCACGAGTTTTGTCTTTTTCTTCCGATTCTCCACCCCATCCCATGGCGGGGGTGTGTGTGAGTGAGCAGCCATGTTTTCCTTTGTTGCCAGCTGGAGTTAAACCATGGCAGTAAGGATAGATGGTCTTATATTTGGAGGATTCAGTGGGTAAGTTGACTGAAGTGAGCTCTGACCTGTTAAGGAAGAGTGGCTCTCTGAAAGGGGGCCAAAGGAGAACTCAGTTTTTCCCCTGTTCAATAAGACTTCTGGTAGTCTGTCCTTAGCTTTTCTGAATTTTACTTGCTTTAAACCTTGTGACTGTGTCGCACTTCCCCAGTGTCTTGCTTTTGATCTCCATTTCACTTCATGAAACTGCTGCTCAGAATAAGAAAAGCACTGTGTTTCAGTAACAGTACACAGGCTATGAGTGCTATAGTAAAAGGAATAATTTATGTCCAAGACACAGTTGGATTTTTCCCCTAATTTGTATAGTTAAATTTTCCTTGTGCTTATTTTCACCCTTAACAGTGAAAATACAAGGAATTGGGTAGTAAATTCGTAACTGTAACAGCATTTTTCAGTAATTACTTTTGATAGTGAAGATCTTGTGCAAGATTAGCAAAATGTATGGATGATTACTGTCTGTCAGTATAATTTAGAAACATTCAAATACTGTATTTTTCAAATGTATGCTTATTTCCTATGACAAGTCTGATAGTGCTGATAGGGAGTGTTGGTATTTGAGTTTTTGCAGTGTGACAGTAAGGTTTCATACAGTCTTGAAATGCTAGACTAGAAGGGGCTTGTTTTCAAGTATGTCTTGGATCAGCTGTTCAAAGTAGAATATTTACGAGTAGCAACAATATTAAATAAATCTCCAGAATTTTTCTCTCCTAACTCACACTATCATGAATTACATTTGATTTATCTTTCTGAAGCTTGAAGAGTTTCAAGATTGCTTTGTATTGACCATAAGTTATGAAGACAGTAAGTCTTGCTTTTAAAAAAATAAAATAGAGCTAGTCTGACTTTATTAATTATGTTCTTATTTTAACATGCAGCTCTGTGGGAAAAGGAAAACTGAATTATATGGCTAAGGTTATCTGGCTTTGAACAGTCAGCTCTGCATGTTTAAAAAATCTAATTGCTCTTTAGAGATGTCACTCATACAGAAAAATTGTGAAAATAAAGGAAATCTTTAAGTCAGTGTTCAGATCTCCTGAACATGTGCTATATTCATACACTGTGATTCAGTTAATAACCTATAGGATGTTACCAAATTCATAAAAACAGTCTACTGAATGAGCAGTTCTGTGTCTATAGAGAAGAACTTTCACAGGATTTCTTGCAGAAAGCAAGACTGGAAGAATAAAGTGTATATGCAGCTATGAGCGCAGTAATAATCAAACTTTAGCTGATACTCCCCTTCCTCTCTCTGTATCTTGTGGATGCTGAATATGTAGGTATTTATTCTGTAATTATATGCATTTGCAGAAATGTGCTTAGGTACCTGAGGATATGCTACAATTCCATGTGCTCATCTGTCTTTTCCTACCAGCTTTGTGTGTAAGAGGAGGGTATACTATGCATGTAGGAATACATCTGTGCAACAGGAGTAAGGAAAAAGACAGTGGAAGTGAATGCCTTTAAAGTCTGGATGAACAGAAGTAGAAGCAAGGTCTGTGAATTTTAGACTTGGAGTATTGCAATGTCTGTCAGGTTGGGGATAGAAATTACTGTGTGTTTTGCGTGCTGCTCAGAGCAAAAACATCCAGATGGTTTCTGGGGAAAGCCAGAGTCACCTTGCGCAGTTTGGTGCAGGTAATCCTACTTCTAACATTTGAAAACCATAATGGCACTAATGAACAGAAAGGGTACAACCTGATGGTAGCAAAATATGTCCTGCAGACTTCTGTGCTCTTTCGTTTGAGAACTGCTGGTCTGTAAGACTTAAAAATGATGTTTCTTTCACTATGAGTAAAAATGTGTAGTTGTAGTTTTTAAGGAAGCTGAGAATAGTATGCTTCAATTAGAAATCCAAATTTGTAGTGGTAAGATGGTGTCTTACAGTCTATAGCATGAACACAGCATTAACCTTCTTTCCTTTTCCCTCCAAATTCAAGTTGTTAAAGCATGCCGGACTGCAAAAATATTTCTTGATAGCAAATCCAGACAGGGATGTTTCTTCTGTGAGAAAGTGACTTCAAACTCTGTATACTGACATCCATTATCTTAGCTCAGTTGTGTTCTCGCTTTGCCAAGGGAGATGCTTCCTATCAGTTCTTTCTGAATCATCAGGATAGGACAGGGAAAAAAAGTATATTCTACTTTTTCTGAGAATTCCTTATTCTAATTTATTATTTTTTTTAGTGTTTAAGTGCATTCACCTTTTGTCAGTCAGCTTACATCCTTCATATCTGCAGGGAAATTTGGTAGGAAGGTAACATGTAAGACATAATGAAGAAAGTGGATGGTCATAGGAGATTTTAGGTCTGAAGTGTCACCACCTTGATATCTAACCTGAGAAATTAGGAGTCGTCTTTTTTTTTTTTGGCTTCTTATTGAATTTCAAAGCTTGCTTTATTTTTGGTTGTCAAACAAAGTTTTCAGTAAGTGATACAAGTGTCAGACTACATATTGTTGCCTGCGTCTTCATTGCTTTCAAATTGCTGCATTAAAATTTTAGAAAAAATCATTAATGAGTTTGGTTTCTTTCTAAGCTACGTATTTCAATGGATTCCCCCCCCCAGTAAATTTCTGGGCAGCTCTCCTCATTCTGACTTGCATCTGAACACAGTGAAGTGTTTACAGTAGACTAGACTGATGATCCACACCTGGGTTCTTTTGAAAGTCTTAGCCCTGCCCCCAGTAAATAAATGGCTTCACCCACATGGGGAAATCTATTCAAGAGAACTTCTTTTGAGCATTTATCTCCACCATTCTCTCCTCTTCAAGGGAGGTGATAATAATATGCTTCTTTCCCCAGTGCAGCTGTGACAGCAAGGCATGAAATAAAAAGATCTATCACAGAAGTACCATTTGGGGTAGGAACAAAAGAAGAGTGTTGTAGAGTGGGGTTGGTTCAATTTCAAGATACAAGTACCTTATCATCATGAGTCAGTGAGGGTCAACGACCATGGATCTGTGAATTAAAGCCTCTGTAAATACAGACAGCTTGGTTCCCCTGTCTAAATGTGGGTGGTATATCATGATAAGATACTATCTAGTGATGGCTGGAGGTTAGTACAGTCCTGACAATGTAGGTCTGAGCAATTAGTGTTGGAGTTACACCCTTAAAAAGACAGAATTGCTGACCATCTGTCTTGCTGTGAATGTCTCATTAATCCTACGCAGACTGTAAGTCAGTTACATATCTCTCCTCCATACCCAAATTCCTAAGCCACCAACAGCACTTGGACAGGCAACCAACAAGCGCATGGACAGACAGGTCTGACAAAAAACATGCCGAGTCGTAGGTTGCAGGGGTCCTCTGGAGGTCATCTTTTTCAATCCCCCCTCTTCAGACTTGGTCGCTACGTTGCATTGCTCAGCATTTTGTCCTGGGGAGTTTTGAATGTATACAAGGATGGAGATCCTGTGACCTCATTGTGCAACCTGTTCTAGTGTTTGGCAGTTCTTACAGAAATTTCCCACCCCCGCTCCCTCATAATATCTAATAAGTTTGCTGCGTTCCAACAAGTAACATGCTGTGTAATAAAAGCAGCAGCATCTTTTCCCAACAGTCAGCATGCAGATCCATAATGGAGTCAAAATGTATCTGTTTCATTTCTTGTACTTAGTAAATTATGTATTAATTATGGCAGAATTCTACAGCTTTATCCTGATAAGTAAGCCAGACTTTGGTCCAGTAAGTATGAAATTAGGATATGGAAGAATTTTTACAAGATTACTGTGACATTCTGCTCAGGTAAGAAATGTGGATCAAGTCTTTTTTCAAATTTTTGTTATGCCTGACATGGGGACAAGTCTCTTGGGTTCCAGAAGGATGGATTGGACTGTTAAATTTGAGAGAGGATGGAAAAGGCTTGACTTCTACTGCCCTGAAGCCACCTGAGAAGCCTACGGCTTCTCATCGACTTCTGAGACAAAAGTAGTTTTTGGGATGCTCTGGTATGAGCTGCATAAGATGCTCATCAAGGTTAAAGGAGTTACTTGAGAAGTGCCAGATTCCTGGTTTCCTTCAAAGATGCCTCAGCAAATTTTATTTCTAGAAATTCTGTGTCAATAAAAATCAAGATAATGTAGACAAAAGTACACTAGCAGATGAGAATTCCTGTCCTGCTTACTTAATAGTTATGGATCTCAGTATCTTTATGAAATGTCAATTTATTCTCAGAACTAGTTCCTGCAGTTACGTAGTTTGACATCTTCAGGATTTTGATAGTTGGTGACCAAGTGTCTCTCTCCCACTTGCATCTTTTGTGCTGATAAAACATTTGAGGTGACTTTAGAAAGTGGATGTTTGCTTTTGGTTTTAAATAGCAAATGAATTGCTCTGATAACTAGCTCTAATCTGATTGTTTGAGAATAGCATTTCCTCAATAAGATTTACATTTACTATGTACAGTTTTTATCTGTATTAAATGCATGTCCCTTGCCAACCTTTTAAAAACCTGAACCTGAGCTATTGCTTTCCAGAATGCCTCCCATTTTAGACTTCCTGCATCGTGTAGGAATAGTAGCATTTAAGCTATTTCAGATGATTTTTCAATACAATAGCTTGCAAATACATCTCCATTTCAGAGTGTAAGGAATCTACCATATGCTAGCTAATATTCCAATAAATATTTTTACTGGAATTGTTTGATGGTTTTTTTTATGAAGGGAGCTTAATTCTTAATTGAGCTAACTTCAGAGATGAATTAGAGCAAACCCGTGCTTACTCTATATTTGGAAATTGATGTGAAACATTAACTTCAGGAATTAACTGTACAAAGAACCGTCTGCATTACTGTTTGGTCTACCAAGCCAGTAAATGATTATTTCTTTGACTTTACTGAGTATGTTTTAATTGCGTGTATGAAGCAATGCTTGTTCTAAGTGGCTTGTTTTGATTAAGGCTTAGTATGCATAACCTCTGTTCTCCCTGGTTCTTACTTCTTTGCCTTGTATGCATTTTTACTGAACTTCTGTTTTTTCAGTGATTGTTGAGTACTGTGAAATGTATTTATAGGAGAAGACGTTAAGTGGTTTCTGACAAAACGTTATCACAAATAACATTTTTTTTCTTCCTTTTTTGCTGTACCCGGTACCATTTCCTTACTGCCTACATCAGTCAAATAATAGATGATGTTGTATCTCGGCTGAACATTTAAGTCCATGCAGTTCTCCAGATCTGCTGCACAGTGCTAGAGCTTGAAGATCCCTGATTTAACTTCAGTACTTCTTGCTTCTAGGAGAATCCCAAAGTGTATAGCTGTTTTAGAAAACACCCAAAGTGTACAGCTATATTATACATGTTTTTTGGTTGGTCGTTTGTTTTTTCTTTTTGGTAGCAGAATGATTCTCCAAGGCAGCTGGAGAGTTCCATTTGTTTCATATTAAGGAGCTGGGGGGATGCTGCTTGTCAGCTTTGATTAGGGTTATAAAAATGAGTACTTTGGTTTGATAGTAGGACTCAGTGCAACCTGAGTTTAAAATGGTTCCATGTTGGTCACTTTTTAAGAGCCATCTTTTAAGAGTGCAGGAGCAGGCAATTCCAAAGTGTTCTAGTCAAGCAAGCAATGCAGAAGTCTGACTTGGCTGAGCAGGGATCATTGTCTAGAGCTTCAGTAGAAAGGGAAAGTGTATGGATATTGGAAGCAAGGACAGGTGACACAAGAGGACTACAGAGATGCTGCTCCCCACTGTAGGGAGAAAATTCATGCAACCATAGCTCAATTCGAGTTTAAGCTTGCCAGCACTGTGAAGCACAACAAAAAGGGCTTTTTTAAATGTGTTAACAGCAAAAGGAGGATCAGAGGTAACATTGGCCTGTTACTTGATGTGGTGGTTTTGCCCCAGCTGGCAAACAAAGAAGCGTGCGGTCTTTTTGCTCGCTCCTCCCTGCAGTGGTGGGATAGGGGGAGAACTGAAGAAAAAGGCAAAACTCAACTCATGGGTTGAGATAAAGGCAGTTTAATGGAACAGCAAAGGAAAGGAAAACAACATGATGTAGGAAAAAGCTATATGAATTGTTCCTGTGCAGGGAAAGTGTCTTAAACTTGAATTCTCAATAGAACAGGCTTTAGAGAAGCAATAACTTGCCGGAAATAGGTAGTCAGCTGAGTGTTAAGAAACTAAGATGGAAAACAGCTAAAGCATGAACTGGAATATACCTCAGCTGGCTTCATAACAGAGTAAGGAAAAGCGACAACTGTCACACTCACTATAGAAAAAGCTCTTAAAAGGATTTAAAAAAATTAAGAGGCCAGAAAGTACAAGTTCTTTACTGGACAAGCAGGGGCAGGGGTCATGGAAAAATCTACTAATCATGAATAGGTTTTGGTTGGTTAGGTTTTTTGTTTGTTTAGGGTTTATTTTGTTGGTTTTTAGTGGACCTCTATACAGAGAGGGGCTTTAACCTTCGAACAGACATGGAAGTTGCCTTGACTGCTGCATCATTTCTGCTTTAAGTAATGGACATTAGCACACAGATCGAACAACATGAGACTCTTGACTTTCTTTGGATTCCAGGATGCACGGCTCCTGCTACAAATCACGGGTGTAGTCTTGTTTCTTCCAGGGAGCACAGGCTCTTACTTAGGCACCAGGTCTTTTACACAATTGCCATTACATGCACAGTAGACAGCAAGTCTTAACACCATGTAGATGGCCAGCTACTGTGTACTGGAACCTAAACAGTGTAGAAATCTGATTCGGAAGAATCTGGTACGTAATTAGTACCTTGTACTAATGTTCTGTATCATATATGCTGTTGGCTCACATCTTCGATTATGTATCTGTAGTGAGCTTTCTGTTTGGTTCCTTTATTCATAAGTGTACATGCATGTTCCAGTCATTAGCAGCGCTACAGGCTGATTGGACAAAGCATCTTTGAAGGATAAATATTTTGAATCCATTGTTCAAGTATTTTCTATTTCTGACAATCCACCTTTTTACACTGTAAGAGGTACTGTTACTATACTTCTTACAGTTTTACAGGAGAGCTACTGGAGTCCTTGCTGGAGATTGTGAACAGTCTTGCTCATTAATCTATCAGGCAGTTGCTTATCAATTATGCTTTCAAACCTGTTACTTTAGCCACACAGCTATGATGAGACTTTTTTTCCTTTGGCCTTTGTAACATTGCTCTGACCTACAATGCATAATGCATAAGTTTTTGTTCAGTAGCTTTTTGTTACTTTGCTGCAGATTTTGTATCTTTTCTTTGAAACAGAAGATGGTAAGATTCTTGATGGTTTCCTGGTTCTTGTAGGAGTTCTTACACAGGCCTTTTTCCTTGTCATGGAATGTTCCAACATGAGTAATAGCAATATTAACTGTCTTTAGCCATCTTTCTAGAATCATGGAATCATTTAGGTTGGAAAAGACCCTTAAAAATCATCGAGTCCAACCATAAACCTAACACTGCCAAGTCCACCGCTAAACCATGGCCCTAAGCGCCATGTCCACACCAGATAGTGACTCAGCCACTTCCCTGGGCAGCCTGTCCCAGTGCTGACAACCCTTTCAGTGAAAAGGATATTTTTGGATAAATTTGGATATTTTTTATGATGTCAAATCTAAACCTCCCCTGGCACAACTTGAGGCTGTTTGCTCTTGTCCTGTCACTTGTTACTTGGGAGAGGGGATCCACCCCCACCTGGCTACAGCCTCCTTTCAGGTAGTTGTAGAGAGCGATACGGTCCCTCCTGAACCTCCTTTTCTCCAGACTAAGCAACCCCAGTTCCCTCAGCTGCTCCTCCTAAGACTTGTGCTCCAGACCCTTCACCAGCTTTGTTGCTCTTTGGATGTGCTTCAGGACCTCAGTCTTTCTTGTAGTGAGGGGCCCAAAACTGAGCACAGTATTCGAGGTGGGGCCTCACCAGTGCTGAGTACAGGGGCACAATCACTTCCCTGCTCCTGCTGGCCACACTATTGCTGATACAAGCCAGGGTGCTATTAGTCTTCTTGGCCACCTGGGCACACTGCCAGCTCAAATTCAGCCAGCTGTTGACCAGCACCCCCAGGTCCTTTTCCTGCAGGCAGCTTTCCAGCCGCTCTTCCTCAAGCTGGTAGCATTGCCTGGGGTTGTGGTGACCCAAGTGCAGGACCTGGCACTTGGCATTTGGTGGTCTTCATCCTACAGCACTGAGTAATCTTTCTCAGGATGAAAAGCTTAAATCACCGAGCATTTCTGACAAATGAGACCTCTCTAATATCTCAGTATTCTTTTAGGAGCTGATGTAGTAGATGGAAAGATAATTGTGAAATGCTGGAATCATATGTAGCTGAGAGATGCTGCAGTATCATACACAGAGGTAGAGTTTACTCAGGCATGATGTTTTCTCCTCAGTGTATTGCATTTGTGCATTTCAAAAGATGGTTAGGAAAGATGCAGATAATCTGGGCCGAGTCGTAATTTGCCAAGTTAGTGGTATTTAGTTGATTCCTGCTTTGTTTTAAGGTGCTTTTGCATGGAAAACATCACACTTCTCACTGTATTTTTGTTCTTGATTTCAGTCTTACTAGGAGCAACTGATTCTCTGTCTTGCAAGATCACAAAACAGAGAAGTCTATCATGTTGCCAGCTCTACGTAAAGAAGGAATTGTAGTTTCCACCAGGCATATTTAAGAATAAAATAACGTCACATTAGTGGTATACTAATCTGCTTTGGTAAAGTTCAGTTGATAACTTCAATCTAGGCAGTAGTTTTTGCCTTGGTTTGATACTTAATGGTTAACATTGTGTATGATAGAGAGATGTGGAGAAAGTCAGAGAAGATGACAAATGGGAATAAGGAGGAGAGGAATTAAAAAAAAAAAACAAACCCAAAAACCAAAAAAACAGAAGAAAGTAAAAAAACTGAGATACTAAAAGCTTCTTGTAAGTTGCGTTCTTACAGGTAGTGACCAAGTGAACGAATTGCCAGTAGTACTTGGAAATAGATACTACAGTACATTCTGGTGGAATTCTTACGGATCTTGAATTGAAAAATTTAATACGGTACATTGCTTCTCTAGTTAGCCAGTTGATACAAGCCTTTGTTAAGTAGAAAGCTCTGGAAGACATTACTAATAAATGGCATCAGGTTTCAGAGTATGAAAAGATCACTTTTAAATTCTGCAGTTATCTTAAACAGTGATTGTTGTTATTCGTATTCATGTCTGTACAAAATTAAAATACTTTTTACTTTCTACTGAACCCTAAAATTCTGTGTGTGTTTATGGCAAGCAGTGCAGTGTAAAACCAAGTAAGCAGAACACTGGACCACAGAATGTAGTTAACTTTTTTCCTAAAGGTTATGAATATTGCAGGCAGCATATCAGATTTTCAGTTTATCCGTAACACTTTAGATTTTAAATCAACTAGATTGGTTCCTACAGAGTTAAGGAAAAGATGTTTATTAGACTAGGAAACTGTTCCCTGTAATTGTCTCTTGTTTTCTTAGCCTCCTCCAGGAAATGTGAAAATGCCCAATGTACCCAGTACCCAGCCAGCAATAATGAAACCAACAGAAGAACCATCTGCTTACACACAAATTGCAAAGGTTTGTTTGTAACTTTCAGGTGCTACGTTCCTTTCAATTATAATTATTTAAATACACTTCTGGAATAATGTCTTCTATAAATAAGCATTGCCTTCCTAATGGTCTATGAAAATCAATACTACCTTTAAGTAATTGGTTAATGCATGAATTTGTGTAGTATTAAGTCATTGCCCATCCATAACTGGAGATGCTTAATTGTAGAAAATATACTTGGAATATTTATTTTATGTTAATATTTTGTATCAATATCTGCTTGTTTTGTTCAGGAGCATGCCTTGGCACAGGCAGAACTGCTAAAGCGTCAAGAAGAACTGGAAAGAAAAGCAGCTGAACTAGATCGCAGGGAAAGGGAAATGCAGAGTCTCAATCAGCAGGGGGGTATGCATGAAAAAAATACTTCAAATTGCAGAAATTTCACTTTTTCTTAGAAACTGCTTTAGTTTTACAGTGACATTGTGAAACAGATCAAAGAGGAGGTTTTGTAATCTCTTCAGGAAAAGGAAGTTTATCTCCCAGAAGACAGTGCATACAGTGAATAAAAACTGGCCTGCCCTGTGCAGATTTTCCCTGTAAAAATTTTAAATGTGGCCTCTGTTACATGTTACTCTATGTTATCAGCTGTTTTTATTATGGCTTAATATCTAAGCAATACTATGCAATAGAAATGGAGCATTTTGAGAAGTAGTAAAAGTAACTTCATAAGTAACATCTCTGATTTCTTTTCTGTCAGTGTTTATAGCTATAGGAGAACTTTCCTGTTTTGAAACATTTTCTTATATTTTGCTATGTTACAGACATAATATTATATGCAAATAGGAGAAAGATCTATTCTGTTATTAATCTTTTATTAATTTTTCATATGACACTTTGGAACCCATAGTCAAGATGAGCATCTCATTTTGTCACAAACTTAAGTGCTGTGCAGAACCATTAATTTTTGTACGGCAGTTTCACAGATGAGAAGATTTACATCCTTTTAAGTGGAGATATTTTGCTAGAAGTAGATCTCTGGTAATACTGCTTTTCAAAAGGAAGAACTTTAGGCTGAAGTTGGGGAAAAAAGCCAAAACAAAACACTGTGTGCAAGGTTGAATTTGTGTGGTCTTTTCACTTGTATTTAGAATTTTGACTGTTTTATTTCCATCTGTGCTGGTTTCTTTGAATATGTAGTGGTAAAATTCTGGATTGCATAGTTGCTTAGTAATTCTGATTCTCGGGGAATTTTATAGAATGGGATGGGATGGAATGGAATGTTTTCAGTTGGAAGGGAACCTACAGTGATCATCTAGTCCAACTGCCTGACCACTTCAGGGCTGACCGACAGTTAAAGCATGTTGTTCAGGGCATTGCCCAAATGCCTCTTAAACACTGACGGGCTTGGGGCATTGACCACCTGTCTAGGAAGCCTGTTCCAGTGTTTGACCACCTTCTTGGTAAAGAAATGCTTCCTGATGTCCAGTCTAAGCCTCCCATGAACCATTCCAGTGCATCCTGTCATTGGATCCCAGGGAGAAGAGATCAGCACCTCCCTCTCCACTTCTCCTCAGGAAGCTGTAGAGAGTGGTCATATGCCAGTCATGTGCTAGGATCTATGAATAGGAATTGCTATTCTAAGGAAAAGAATCATGGTGACATAGGGACAGTTTTGTTCGTTTGTATCTTAGGAAACAACTCTGATACCCCATGCATGTCTTAGCTATTTCCAAAATGCGTATTTGTTACTAGGTTGCAGTTGTTCATGTAAAAGTGCTTGAAGAATCCGTGAAGAATCTAGAGGGTTCTTTAGGAAGGCTGAACAGAGAAGAGAGACCTCATAAAGCTTTGAAGCAGATACTTTTACCAAAAGACTGTGTAAAAGGTGCAGCAAATCAGGAGTTGCATATTGTGACTGAGGAGAAAAATATTCTTTTCCATTTGATTTTTTTTTTTCTTTTGCATGGTTATTTGAACTCCTTTGAAAACACTGTAGAGCCTCAATGAGAGAACAGGGTCTTTTGCAATAGTTTAGCTATTTGCATTCAACTTAAGATGCTGGCTGCACACCTAGGACGCTGTCATATGCAATTGATTACAGTGGAAAGATCTTGAAGCTGGTAGGTCAGCTCAGCTTGATGCCTTTGGTCTTCTCTGCTCAGGTTCCGTGCAGCATTGCATTTGAGCTAATGGAAGTGTTCTGCTTCCTATTTCAGCTAGTTCATTTGGCCGTGCCTGAAAATCCCTTTCTGTGGATCTGCATTCATAGTGTAGGCATGCCACTGAAGTCATGTTAATAGGCCTTGGAGTGGTAACTTGTGTTTACTGAAACAACTCTGAGCTAGCTCTTTGCTTATCAAGGTACTGTCTTGGAATATGAGAAAAAGACCACTTTGGTTTTGATCTCAAACCATCTCACCAAGCTGTCTTTCATTCTTCGTTGAAAATTTTGAAACATGTACCATAGCAGGGGGAAAGTGCATGAAATACAATTCTTAAATAATAACTTGGATTATTATAAGATACCTGAATTTTTCTGTAAGTCTGTCTTGAAACTATCAGTCCTGAAAGAAATAACTGTACAACATGGAATGAAGATTTGAATTACTATGAGATATTTTTCACATAAGAAGTCCCAAAGTAATTTTTAATATGGATGGAAATATTACTTGATTACCTTCTGTATGCTCCCTCTGCCAATCCCCTGCTCTGAAAGGCTTGGTAGAAGTTTCAGTAGAGGAGGCAGAAAACTTTGGGCCTGTTTGGACAGAACTGACAGCTTCATCTTGTCTGAGTGGGGAAGCAAATAAGAAATAATGCAAGTATGTAAGCTTTGCAAGTTGTATCTTCTTACCAGATGAACTGCTAGTAAAGATGTGGTTGAAGTTAGAAATTGCCAGCAAAACCTTGTCAGAATTTGAAATAAACGTGCCTCCAGGTTAATCTCTAGCTCAGCTCTGCTTTTGGTACATGGTGAATAATTTATCTCTCACATCCAGACTTTGAAATGCTGTGGTAAAGGTTTGTTGCAGTTGAATCTCTGAGACTGTGCTTGGTATGACTTGTGTTTGGCAAAACGTGTACTTTAGTCTGTGAGCAGATCAGCATACAGGAAGCCCCATGTCTGATACTGTGTCCTTTGTGGTGTCCTCACTCTGTCGCACAACTGTGTCAAAATACAGTGATGCTGTAGGGTGTCTTCCTGTAACAAAAGTAGTGTAAACCATTTCAATAGCTTCCTTTCTCAGGTTTATGGGCTTTGTGTTGAACTTTGACTGTAAATTATATTGGGAGGTAGTCTGAAGTGTTAGAGATAGCCCGGTGTTAAAAATACTAGGATTCTGAGAATGAAGAATGCTTTTCAGTCCCCAGTCTTTGTGCTCAACAAAGTACGTGAGTATGGTGGGACTTCAGGGAAATGTGCATTTACAGGTGAAGGAACTCTGCCCCTATCTGCTTGTTCTGTGAAGAATTCTCTTTTCTCTTACTTTATAGGAACTGTGAGATGCCTGCTTAGTCTTTTGCGTAGATGAATTATTGTACTTTCTTTAATATGGCTGCACTTCACTGTATTTTATTTCTGAAGTTTATTTGCAGTATTGTGTGAAGATTGCTGATAAAACTCCTGGGTTTTGGTAGCCCAAGTTAGCCATAGCCTTGTGAAACTCATGCATAAAACGATTTGAACAAGTCCAAGTGCCTATCTCTTCCTGGTATGCAGAGATTAAAACTGTATTATAAAGCTCTTTTTTCTGTTTTGCAGGTAGAAAAAATAACTGGCCACCTCTTCCTGAGAATTTTCCAGTAGGTCCTTGTTTCTACCAGGACTTTTCTGTAGACATTCCTGTAGAATTCCAGAAGACAGTAAAGATTATGTACTATTTGTGGATGTGTAAGTATTTTTTAAAAAAAAACAACAACCAAAGCAAAGCACAGTGTCTATTCATACTTGATGATAAATACCCGCTGCTTTGGCTTCTGCAACATCTGTAATGAGAAACTGTTTAAAATCCAGAAGTCAAATGTTGAAGTGAAATCTTTTTGTTAGCTTCAATTTTAAAAGTACTGAATTATTTCATAGAAGCTTCCACAGAAAAAAAGGAGGAGGATTATCCTAAGGCAGTTTGGTTCTAGTATTTTGCAGTTTTCTGGTTTAAGTGTCTCTGTTGTAATAAAATGAACTTTGACTATTTATTAACTTCAGAATAATTTTACTGTTTTTAAAGTTAGCTTGCATATTAAGAATTATGATTCACAATCAGTGTTAATAGATTTGTGAGTTTAAGAAGTATAATATCCATGTGCTTTAATAGACATGGTTTTATACAGTTTAATACAGTTTTTAGTCCTCGGTGGAGACGTAATATCATTTTAGTCTATTTAAAAAAATAGTGTAAAGTAAATTGGCTGAAGAACCAGTCCATGTTAAAACTATACTTTGTACACCAGGAATGCACTACACTATCTTTGTGGGGTTAATTTTGCCCTCATTCAGATGCTGTGTTTTGACTGGAGAAATGGTGGATGAACCAAACATACAAATGCCATAACGTTTGTTTCTTCTGCCTTGTCCAGTGTGATAAGAGCCTAATCATGACTCTGAGACTGAGGAAATTCCAAATGTCTAGGCACTTTGATGCCTTTAATGTATTTTTAGCTTACTAAGGGAATGTGAATTTCAGAACTTTTCTGTGTTTTTTTCAGGGCTTCAGACTTAGTTAGCAAATCTCTGTAATTTTACCTGTTAATCTGGTAATCTTATTACTGTAATTGTGAACTACATAGTTGAAACACATAAAATGAGCAGTCAGCATTGAATCAAGTGAATTCCAGAACTTCATCATAATCCAGAGTTTTCTATATTCATTGCTTGGTCATTAAACTTCAAATAAGCAACTAAATCCACTGTGGAATGTGGCACTAGTCACTCTAGTAGATCTGACAGATACCTAGGATTTATATGTGTAGTCTAAGATCAAGTACTCCAAAATTTTAGGATAGTTACTAATTCTGGCCATTTAGAGGCCTGAGTTCTGTATGTTTCAAACACAAGGTGAAGTTGGGCAGTGAGAATTGCGCTATTAATGCTGTTTTTCTTTTTCCTTCTTATGGTAATGAATAAAGGAAGCAGCAATGTTACAATATTTCAAAATATATAGGAGTTGTGCTTTTATACTGAGATGACAGATTTTCTTCTAGGTAGACTGAGATTTTAACAGAATCCTATTGGACTTTTCCTTCTTCAGCACTAGTACTGACTGACTTAGGGATTACTCAGAAAGGAAGGAAAAGGGCATAATAAATAAAGAAAAGGAAGACAGAGTCTTTTTCAGAAAAAAAATAGAATTGAGTACAGAACTCCGTGCCTTAGGGCTGGCTACTGAATCAGTCCTTGTGACTTTTCTTTCCTGGGACCGTATCTACATGGTTTGGCTTATTTTTCATGAGAAGCATTCATATGATTCCTCAGTGGAGCCGCTTAGTACCATAGCAAACCAGCCTGCTTCTGCTTGCTGCTCTATCCTACATTTTATTTCCCCTTCCAGAACTTCCTAGGTCTTGTGATGCCTAGGGGTTCTGTGAATATAATCACATTTGGATAAATCTAATACTGTGTGCTCACCATTTTGTAAAGTAGGTTAGTTTTCCTCTTCCTTTTTAGCAGCCCTAGGAGTGAAACTGTCTGTATGTTTCTGTGGTTAGTAGCAATTTATATATCCTTCTTATTGGTCCTTATGTATCTGAGGAATTTTTTTTACCTGTTTCCGATCTAAGTGGTATTTATCTCCTGAGAAAACAAGTCTGTATCCCTATTCCATGTGTTCATCCATCTTTTCTCTATTTGTATCAGTAATCAGAGTTTTCTGATTCCTTGATGTGGTTTTATCTTTGCACATATTTTTTTGTTGGGATTTTTTTTTTTCTGCGGAGAGCCTTTTTTATTTTGTTCTGACTGAGTGCTCCCATGTTTTTGTGAACTAAAGTTACCACTTAGCAATGGCTTCTGTAAGCTGCCAGTGGAGCTTTTCTATTCTGTCTTGGTTTTGTGACCATTGCCCTTTTAATGGTTTGCAGGTAGAATGACAGTTTTCCTGGCTCTTTAACACTGAGCACTACTTCTTAGATCTTTCTATGTTGTTACTAGTGAAGTGTCCCATGTCTCTTGACCCGCATCTAACACCAAAAATTTTTTGGCTCAAAAGCCTGTGTTTTCCAGCTACTTTCCTGACAGGCTGATAGCATGTACAAAATGAGCAGTACTGATTTTCAAAGAGTATGTCTTATTTGTAGTTACAAACTGAAGGGCTGCTTAATCTCATGGAAACCTTTTGTGGCGTTTGGGTTTGTTACTTTATATAGGTTGTGAATGTTTCTATGAACAAGACTTTTAAAGGTTTTCAAACACCAATGACTTAAAACTATAGATTCTAGTAGAAAAATAATGCCCGAAAATGGCGACTTGTATGTTTGGGGTTTTTTTAGGAGAATTTAATCTCATCCATCCTTCTGTCTGAGGATACTATCAATAGTACATAGATCAGTCTGTGTTGATGTTTGTTTTGCCTGTCCCTGAGAACCTCAAAGGACGGACACTTCATAAACTCCCTCTAAGCCTGTTCTAGTGTGTTGCTGTCTTTTAACATTAGAAGATGTTTCCCAGTATATAATTTAATTCTGCCTGCCTGTGCTTGATCTTCCCTTTTCTGTCCACTGTTGTTATGGAGAATACATTTATCCTCATTAGTCATCTCCTTTTGGCTAAATTAGCATAGTTTACTCAGCCTTTCTTTGTAGGTTATGTTTTCCAAAGGCCTGATTGTTTATTTGCTGTTTTACAGATTCACTGCTTGGTCCAAGCCATCTTACTATGTTTTTTTAGTATTAGCATCAAGAATTTTACAGTGTGGACCATGTCCAATATTTTAGCTGAAGTCCTAATGTACTGTTTAGAGAAAAAAAAACCACCTTCAAAACACATTTTTTGATAGTGTGTGTTTTTGTGCTGATCTAAGTGTGGTTTAGAATGTTTTTTCCTATGGAAAATACTTCTGTCGTTTGTAAGGTGTTTGCACGTGTCTTACCGGCCCCCTCTCCAAGAAGAGCAGAACAGACAAGGAACAAAAGCCTAAGCTAGATTTGAAGCCACTCGGTGCTCTAAGGTTGTGTGTGATCAAACTTCACCAGCTGTGTCCTCAATTCTCAGTTGTCTTGTGGCTTCAAAACCCTCTGTAGGCATCCCATTCTCCCTGAGGCAGTCCATTACGGGGTGACAGTCCAGCTGATTCCTGGGAAGGAATGTATTCTTTTGTTATGTAACCTGGTAAAGACTTTAATTTCTTGAGAATACCATCAATAAAACAGAATTGAAATGAAGCTTAGTGCAAAAATCTGTTTTCACACAGTCCCAAGTGGGAGTGGAAAATAACTATCTCAATAACATAGATGCCAAATAGCGCCAGTGCAACTTTTATTTATCTATAATTTCAAATACACTTTCAAACACTACCTACACTTTTTGTTGTTGTTTGTTTTTTCAAACACTTTATCTGCATTTTCAAATACACTTTCAAACACTAATGGATGATAAAGTGTAGTTAGTTAAGACAGGGAATGTGCATCTAAGTAGGATTCCTCTGTACAAGGAAGTTTAGACTAATAAAAATGAAGTTGCGTGAATCATAGAATAGTTTGGGTTGGAAGTGACCTTAAAGATCACCTAGTTCCAACCACCCTGCCATGGGCAGGAACAACTTCCTGTGGACTGGGTTGCTCAAAGCCCCATCCAGCCTGACCTTGAACACCTCCAGGGATGGGGCATCCACAGCTTCCGTGGGCAACCTGTTCCAGTGCCTCACCACCCTCACAGTAAAGAATTTCTTCCTGAGATCTAATCTAAATCTTCCCTCTTCCAGTTAAAAACCGTTACCCCACATCCTATCACTACGCTCTCTTGACAGAGTCCGTCCCCATCTTTCCTGTAGGCCCCCTTTAAGTAGTGGAAGGCTGCTGTAGGGCCTCCCTGGAGCCTTCTCTTCCCCAGACTGAACCAGCCCCACTCCCTCAGCCTGTCTTCACAGGAGAGGCGCTCCAACCCTCTGATCATCTGGGTAGGCTCAGCAGCTCAATAAGTCCTCCTTATTGTTGGGGACCCCAGAGCTGGATGCAGTACTCCAGGTGGAGTCTTAGAGTGGAGCAGAATCACCTCCCTCAACCTGCTGGCCACGCTTTTTTTTGATGCAGCCCAGGATGTGGCTGGCCTTCTGGGCTGTGAGCACACACTGCTGGCTCATGTCCAGCTTCTCTTCCACCAGCACCCCGAAGTCGTTCTCCTCAGGGCTGCTCTCCAGCCATTCTCCACCCAGCTTGTATTTGTGCTTGGGATTGCCCTGACTCATGTGCAGGACCTCGCACTTGGTTCTGTTGAACTTCATGAGGTTCACACAAGCCCACTTCTCAAGCCTGTCCAGGTCCCTCTGGGTGGCATCCCTTCCCTCCAGCATGTTGACTGCATCACACACTTTAGTGTTGTCAGCAAACTTGCTGAGGGTCCACTCAGTCCCACTGTCCATGTGTCGTGGGTTTGGGCTGGATTGGCCNCTCCTCGGACGCCGGCCATTGAAGAAGGAAAGCAAGAGTCCCGGCAAGAGCAAAAGCCCAAGCAAGTCGGAGAAGAAGGTGAAGCCGTAAAATGGGAAACAGATAAAACCGGAACAATTGGAACAACGGAACAACAGAACGCTGAGCCTTTGATCCCTCAGCTTTTATACTGAGCATGATGCAGATGGGATGGAATACACTGTTTGGTCAGTTTTGGGTCACCTGTCCTGTCTGCTCCTCCCCACAGATGGGACCCCTCTACACCTCTCTGCTTCCAACCTTCCAACAGGGCAAATAACAAGGTGTCTGGCCTTGGTCGGTCGTTATCGCAGTAAGTCTAAGCAAGGGCCTCTCTGCATACCGTGCCTTGGCATCAGCTATAAACATGGGTCTTATCCCTCTGAGAAAGAGAAGTTTTCTGCACAATATGCTGTTAATTTCAGCAGTTAGAAGAGGCCTAGTTAGAAAGCAGAGTTACTGAACAAAATTGGTCCTGTTTTACCTCAAACCAGGACACCATGTCACCAACAAAGATGTTAAACAGCACCAGTCCCCATACTGACCACGGGGGAATGCCACTCGTCACTGGTCTCCACTTGGACATTGAGCTGTTAACTGCAACTCTTTGAGTATGACCATACAGCCAGTTCCTTATCCACTGAGTGGTCCATCCATCAAATCCATTTCTTTCCAATTTAGAGACAAGGATGTTGTGCAGAACAATGCTGAATGCTTTGCACAAGTCCAGGTAGCTGCCAATGCTGTAAACCTGTCATAGAAAGGCACTAGATTTCTCAGACACAATTTGCCTTTAGTAAGCCATGTTGGCTATCACTGATCACCTCCTTATTTTCTATGTGTATAGGCATAGTTTTCTGGAGGATGTGGTCCTTGATCTTGCCAGGCATAGACGTGAGACTGACCAGCCTGTAGTTCCCCAGGTCGTCCTTTTTTCCTGTCTTAAAAATGGAGGTTATATTTCCAGTCACTGGGAACTTCACCAGACTGCCACAGCTTCTCAAATATGATGGATAGTGGCTTAGCAACAGTATCTGTCAGTTCCCTTAGGACTTGTGGGTGCATCTCATCAGGCCTCATGGATTTGTGCACCTTCAGGTTCCTCAAATGGTCTGAAACCTGATCTTCTACTGTGGGCAGTTCTTCGTTCTCCCAGTCTCTGCCTTTGCCTTCTGTCGCTCCAGCAGTTCTTCATTCTCCCAGTCTCTGCCTTTGCCTTCTGTGACTTCGGCAGTGTGGCTAGAGCATTTTCCAGTAAAGACTGTGACAAAAAAGCCATTGAATACCTCAGCCTTCTCCATATCTCAGGTGACCAGGTCTCCTGTTTCCTTCCAGACAGGGACCACATTTTCCATTGTCTTCCCTTTATCACTGATGTACCTATAGAACCTTTTCTTGTTGCCCTTGATGCCCCTGGCGAGCTTTAACTCTGTCAGGGCTTTAGCTTTCCTAGCCCAATCCCTGTCTGCTTGGACAGTTCTTCTGTATTCCTCCCAGGCTACCTGTCCTTGCTCCCACCCTCTGTAGGCTTCCTTTTTCTCTTTGAGGTTGTCCATGAGGTCCTTGTTCATCCACATAGGTCTCCTGGCATTTTTGCCCAACTTTCTCTTGGTTGGGATGCATCACTCCTAACCTTGGCAGAGGTGATCCTTGAATATTAGCCAGCTTTCTTGGGCTCCTCTTCCCTCCAGGGCTTTATCCCATAGTAGTGAGCTTACTGTGCACCCTCCTCTCCACCTGAAGGATCTTGAACTCCAGCATCTCATGATCACTGCAGTGAAGGTTGCCCTTGAGCTTCACATTCCTCACCAACCTCTCCTTGTTGGTGAGAACAAGGTCCAGCATGGCACCACTCCTCCTCATTGGCTCATCTATCACTTGGAGAAGGAATTTATCGTCAGTGCATTCCAGGAGCCTCCTGGATTGCTTATGCCCTGCTATGTTGTCCCTGCAACAGATACCGGGGTGGTTGAAGTCCCCCTTGAGGACAAGGGCTAGTGAATGTGAGGCTGCTTCTGTCTGTCTGTAGAGGACCTTATCTGCTCAGTCTTCCTGGTCAGGTGGCCTGTATCAGATCCCACTGTAACATGACCTGTCCCTGCCCTCCCTTTAATTCTGACCCATAAGCTCTCAGTCGCCTCCTCATCCAGCCCCAGGCAGAGCTTCATGCACTCCAGCTGGTCATTGACATAGAGGGCAACACCCTCTCATCTCCCCTGCCTCTCCATCCTGAAGAGCCTGTATCCTTCCATTCCAACACTCCGGCCATAGGAGCCATCCCACCATGTCTCCATGATGCCAGTGAGATTGTAGCCCTGCAGGCATGTGTACTTCTCTAATGCCTCGTGTTTATTCCTCATGCCTTGTGCGTTTTTATAGAGACATTTAAGTGCATTAAGCTGGGCCCCAACAAAGCTGACTTACTGGCTGGAATTCCTTTGTGCTCCATTCCAGGTGCTCTCCTGCTGACCTGTGATCCTTTATTAAGGATCCTGGGAATTATTATCCTGTGAATATTTATTAAACTAATGTAATTTCCCATTGTTCACTCTTACTCTGGCAAATGCCTTTCTGTACTTTGCAGGAGGCAGAGAGAAGGGTGAGTGTAGTGGAGGGAGGCTCATCAGTGGAGTCCCATGTCTTCTTCAATAGCTTGCTAATATTCATGTTTTACAGCTGAGACTCTTAAGACATCAGTGAAGCAGACCCCCTGTGTTGCTGGTTTTATTGCGCTCATAAGTATCGATAGTGAGGGTGATGTTTCAACCATCTTGTGCACTGTTGGTATTCTTTTAACACTTGTCTTGTTATTGTAATGGCAATTACCAAAAAAAAGTAGTAATTTTAGAAAGTTCAAATTCCACCAGAATATGGATGTTCCTAGTATTCTAGGGGGTCTCCCTGTTTTCCAGTACTGCCTAAAAAAAGAAAGAATACCCCTTAGTAATCTTTCTCATATTTATCAAAGGAAGGCAGGAATTACAGTGCTTTATGAGGCACACATACACAAATTCTGAAGTGAGTCGCTTTGTTGACCGCTTGCAACAGCGCTAAGATGTGTAGGTGCATTAAATATTTTTTATTTAAAAGTACAGTTTTCTGTTCTGGTGACTCTTAAAGGAAAATATGATTTGTCTGAGGGAAATGTTTGGCGTTTCATCAGCCTTTCCTGCAATGATACAGATGTTTTGCTTTAAGATTTTTTTCCCACTAAGTTGATGTAGGGCTTATTTAATTATTAGGTAAGAAGGCGACAAAGAGTTTGAGTCTTTTTTTCAGAATCTTTATTATCTTGCCCATTCCTCTGTTAGCCTTAACTTCCAGTAGAAGAACTAAAGAGTTACTCTGAACTTAAATAAAACAATCATTCCTGCAAGGAGCAGCTTGTGCACTCTCAATTATAAACAGTCTACTTTGTCCTGGTCCACAAGGACAGAAACTGACCTTGGAGATAGCAAAGTCACTGCTGAATCGTTGGTTATTGCTGAAAAAAGACAGAAGTTGATGTTCATTTAAGTCTGACAGACCTAGCTTCTGTGCCAAACAGCATGAAGTAGTTGTAATGTTTCTTAGCAGTACTGTACTGTTTCTGTTCTAAGAACTAAATATATTTGAAATAAATTGTGAAGTTGTAATACCAATGCATTTTCTTTAGCAGAAATTCAGTAGTTCATCTGTAACAAAGTCTGCCAATGAGAAAATGCTAGTGTCAAGCTAAGAACAGAGCACCAAAAAGGCAGATGTTTCAGACAAAGATTATAAGAAATATTTGAATATGTGATATCTATTAAAGCATCTAGAACAGCTTCTTGCAGATCTTGTTTTCCTGAGCAACATTTTTACTAAGTCGGGGGGGGGTTGTTTTATTGCATGGAAGACAAAGCTTTTCATTGGAAGATTTTTTAAAAAAATTTTTATTTTCAAATTAGAACATGTAGAATGCTAAATTTGTGATGTATTTTATATAATTTATAAGCTTTCTCAAAAAATATTCAGAAGTCTGTTAAATATCTGTATCCAGTTAGTACTGTAGAAAAAGTATCACTGCAAGCTGCAGAAACCTTCTGTTATCATTTTAAGTTTGAAAATGTTTTCTTTTTATGACAGGACTTTTTCCTTCACAATATACCTGATAGTACTTGAATTTTTATGTTCAGTACTTCCACTTGTGAAAGGTAGAAAACTATAAAAATCAGGTTATTGCTGAGGGTATTTGATTTATTGTCAGCATGTGAATGTTTTGTTTAAGAATGCGCAGTTTGGGTGTTACTTTGACAGTTGTAATAATTTATTGTATAAACGTAACTTAATTAAGACTATTTTGCTTTTGCTTCTACAGTCCATACAGTGACACTGTTTCTTAATATCTTTGGATGTTTGGCCTGGTTTTACGTTGATGCCACACGAGGGGTTGATTTTGGATTGAGTATTCTCTGGTTCTTGCTTTTTACCCCTTGTTCTTTTGTCTGCTGGTACAGACCACTTTATGGAGCTTTCAGGTAACAACTTTGACTTGACTTACGATATTTAAAAACTTGTTGAAATGCATTAACATCCCAGAATTTGCTTGATTATCATTATGATAATCCTTTAATATGCTTTCATTAGAAACAAGTACTATGTTTGCCATTAGTTCAGTTGTATTTGAAATGAAGATGGCAATACTTAGGAATATCATGGAATATCCTTTGAAGTATTCATAGTTTCTACAATTGACAAAATGTTTGTAGGAAATACTTAACTTCGAATTGGACTGATAACAATTTCAAGGAAATTTCTCATTAAATATTTATCCCTTTACACCAAAATGTGAAAAAAGGAGTTTTGTGAAAATCAACATGTAGAAATTATGAATTCTGTACTCTTATAGTATGTCTTGGGATATTTTTTTTTTTTTACATTGAAGTGGTTCAGGATATTCTCAGTAAAAATGCACTAATTCGTAGGACTGATGTCCAGAAATTGCAGTGGATTAGACAGAATGAGGTGTTTCTTTTTGCTAACCAACGAGATAGTGCTGTACCCACACACCCTTGAGGAGTCATATAGTTTAACATGAATTTGCTCTCTAGTAAATCCATAGCTTTTCTTGGTGAATATTGATTGTTTGAAAAAGGAAAACTACTACTTGCATATTCAACTTCCACTCAGTTGCTCAGCTGAAAATGAAATAGTTATTGAAACTAACTGGTTGAATAAATGGAAATGAACAAACTCCCTTCTGCAGGAACAGCTATTAATGGCAAAATCTGGTTCTGTGACTTAACTGATTTCTACATTCTTTAGAACTCAATAGCAACCATATTGTATGATCATTAGTTTTAATAGTAACAAGTTGAGGTAGCTCTTGAGAATGCCTGTACATTTATATTTAGTTTGGGGGGGGTTTTTTGTTTGTTTGTGGTTTGTTTTTTTGGTTTTGGTTTTTTTTTTTACTTTCAGTCTTTGTCAGACTGGCATTTTAGTAATTTAAACAGCGAACCTATTTTGTATATTTTGCTTTTAAGCAACAGCTGCCTCAGGATTCTGGTCCACACTGTGTTTTAGTAATTCTGTATTAGATTTTATTTCCTTCTACAAGTAAAATATTTTCCTCCCATTCTGCCAGCACTGTGAACTTCAGTCTGAAAGTGGAGCAGAATTCTGTTCTTCATGCGTTGTAGCAGAACTTCTGTGTTTAGTTTAAGAGGCCCTGCTGTGTGCTGAATAGAACACTAAGGAATAGTATCTTTCTGCTATTCTCACCTCTGTTAGAGGTGCAGGTGGCAAAAATACTATATTAAAGAAGGAGCAGCTCTTGTAAGTAAACAACTCTACAAAACCACGGAATTACTGATACTTCAAGTCACTGTCAATAAATCAAAGCACTTTTCCTCTAGTTAGTGCAGGAAAAAAAATTTAGATTGGTACTACAGTATTTGCAAAAAGTCATTAATTTCCTGGCTGCTTTAATCTTTTTTCCCCCCTCTTTCAGGAGTGACAGTTCATTCAGGTTCTTTGTGTTCTTCTTTGTATATATCTGTCAGTTTGCTGTACACGTACTTCAAGCTGCAGGATTTCAAAGATGGGGAAACTGGTGAGTATTGTGTTCGCTGTAGCATTGTAGTGTCTGTAAGGCAAACACTCACTTGATAACAGCAACTGCAATGCAGTCTGTGTGTTTTTTCAAAAAAAAATCTTGTGTTGACTGGGATTGTTACATTTAGCACTCAAAAAAAAGTATTTTTGCAGTGCTCTTAACTAGGAAAAGTGAGTGAAACTTTTTCCAAGACTGTGAGGTACTTCTTTTATTAGGCTGGCCAAAATTTTATCCTTCAATGTAAACCACTTTGAAGTATTCTTTTATAAATTCCCTCTTCTATTTTGGTGGTGTGTGGAGATGTTATTTGCTCTATATTTAAGATAAACACATAAGAAAAGCATAGAGAAAATGAAAATAATTTAGACAGCAATAATATTGGTTGCATATTATTTTCTATCATTAGTTATTTCTGATTATATTATTATACTTAGTACTCATTAAAGAAATTTACGGCTAAAATTTGAAGAATGAGTTGATGTATTCAGGTGAATATAGTGGTATATCTGATATATTTGAAAAGCTCATTTGTCCAAGTCAGCTCCTTACTCTATAAGAGTTGATTTTTCTTGTTGATACCTGTAAGTATATAAGCTTTTACATTAAGCTGTTATGCTTCATGTATGATATTATCTTTTATTTGAGTCTTCAAGGTCCAATATTTAGATTTTACAAGGAAAAGCTACTGGGAATCAGTCACTGTCCTTGGGGAAAAAAACCCAAACAAAAACCCAAACAAAAACCAACCAACAAACTTGTATTAACTAAAAGCATGGTCATAGTGGCCAGCTGGTAGCATGGGGAGCTGTCACTGGCAGTGCTGTAGTTGGGTCATGACAATTCTCTGTACCAGCGCTTTTTGCTGCTGATTTCCAAACATGTGTAAGGCAGACAAAACAAGAATTGCTTTAGAACTCTAGTGTAAGGAAAGATCCTGTTTTATTATTTTTGTTCTCAAATCTGCTATTTTGCTTTTTCATAGATATATTGATTGACTTTTAACAAAATAAAGGGCCAACTCTCCAAGAATATGGAGTGTGCTTTTTAAGGATACTTGGGGAAGGGGTATGAGAAGTAGCCAGACCGTCAGAAAATGCTAATTACAGTTTGGATTTTGCAGTTTTGTGATGCAGTCCAGTTGGACATAGGGGATATGAAAGCAATTTGAAACAGGTAGAGGAAAGTTTTAAGGTTGTTTGGGTTTACAGAAATTTTTTGGGTTTTTTTCTGTGGAAGAGTCTTTTCCATCTTAACTTTTCCTTAAGGCAACCTGCTTTTTGTGGTTGCAAGTTTGATATTGTATTTTTCTGTTGATGTGTCAGTTTTGAAGAATGGGGAAATGTTTGAAGTAGATACTCATCTAGCAGTCTTTTCTATTAGTTAACCTGATGCTATGTACTTTAATAAACTATCATATTAACCTCAATTGAGAAAGCATCACTGGGTGGGTACAATTAAATGAGTGTTCCCACATAGAAGCTTTGCGTGTGGGGCATGGTTTTGGTTTATATTTAAAGAAGTTATCTTTTTAGACACATTTTCTCTTCCACAAAATCACGTAGTCTTAATTCAGTCTGAAATAACACTGTGACAAACAAAAAAAAAAACCAAAAAAACAAAAAAACACCCAACAAACCCACAGACCAAACAAACCCAAACCAGAAGTTGATGAGCAGCTCTCTTAACTTCTTCACAATTCTGCTCAAGGATAATCCTCTTTACTACTATTTATTTGTATAGTTTCATTGCATGCATTGGGAAAAATGGAAACTAAGCTCTAAAAGCTATTATAGAACCAAAATACACTCATGTAAAATTCCTATGACTTTTTCTTCAAAAATATTCACAGTTGATCAGAACCGGGAGGTTATAAAGCTTCCCATGATGTGGATACCTGTGGTTGAATGGTTCATGTGATGCGCTAGTAAAGTTTGTCCTTTCTTTTTCCTTCAGTGGGTGGATTTCATCTCTTACTGGTCTTAATAAGAGTATTCCTGTTGGCATTATGATGATAATCATAGCTGCACTTTTCACAGCATCTGCTGTTATCTCATTAGTTATGTTTAAAAAGGTAAGTTACGCATTATTCCCTCCTTCTGTTTCCTATGTTTCATCTGGATTCTGCTTTCCTGCTTGAGAGGGATACTCTCTCACAAAGTAGTGGGGACTAAATGGTATTCTTGGGGGTGTGCCTTAAATGTTAACAGCTGTACTTTTTTGCTAATACTGTTGTGGAGCTGTAAAATGCTGTTTATACAGTGCACGTATTTTCTGGATACTGAAGTGGGGAAGGATAGCTCTGAATAAGAGAAATTGGGAGGTAAGCCCACAACAAAAGGGTAGGTGAATGCACTGAACACTATCGTTGTACCTGTAGATGCCAGGTTGTAATTTTCAAATCTATGGTGAATCATCAGGCTGAGTAAATTGTGATTCAAATGATTGCTAAGCGTCAGCTCTTACCAAAATCATTCCCATTAAAATCAATAGAAGAGGGAGATGCCTGGCACCTCAGAAAAGGATTTTATTTCTCTGCTTGTATTATTTTCACATTTTGGTGTCAATTAATGATTGCGTAGTAGGAAAGCTCAAAGAAAGATTCTTTTTCCCCTTGGTTCATTTTTGTGAATTCCCATCTAGAAGACCTAAGTTGAGATACTAATACACTAGCAAGCTTTTGTTGTTGTTCAGATAAAGTGTAACAGAGAATTCTGCTGCTGATGTGCTGGCAATTCTAATAGTTCAACCTCAGTTACAGTCACACTTAAAGATTGTCACATACCCAAAGTCTTCAGGACTATTTACAGTAAGCTTAAAATTTTAAGCACTACCTGGAGATGCCCCTTGTCCTTTTTTGTTTTCTGTATAAACTCTCAAGTAAATGAGGAAGAAACAAGCAAGAAAAATGTATGGTGGAGCATTTTTTACACTCTTCCTACCATATGCATCTAGATTCTTTTCAAAAACCTGCATACTCAAATGTGACCTGGTGTATCTTTATGGACGAGAAATAGTGGCATTTATAACAAAGAAAACTGTTACAACAGTAATTTTCCTGCTACACTTGAATGAAAAAGTCTTTGCAATGTTACTTGGCAACTTTATTGTGACTTGATTAAATATGAGTCAGAAATAGCATTTTAATTGTAATACTCAGGTAAAGGGAAGTTACTCAGGATTTCATTTTTTTGGTTGTACTGAAGATTATACGCCATATTGTTTAGAGTGTTTTTAAGTCATATTGTTTAATACCTCTTCTTATGCAGAGCTATTGGTCATCACACTAGCCTAGCAGACACACATCTGCACTATTGGGATATTTTATGCTATCTAATATTCTCATACTTTCTTTGTTCTTGTAACTATATCAATTAGAGAAACTATTTTTTTTCTAAAAATTGATCTAGAAGAAACTTAACCAAAATGTTACTGACACAGTGGACTTCAAGCTACTTTTTCGGTTTTGTTTCCTACTGTTTTTTTTTAACACGCACCCTTACTAACTCTTCTAATGAGTATGACAAGGTGTATAGAAAGAGAGACAGAAGACATTTTTGTAAGCTATGAACCCAGTGTTATGCGAAGGATGCAACCTGTTTGTGCACTTAAATGTTATTTCAGACGGCAGATACCCCACACATTTTTGTAAAGACCTGTGAGACCCCTCTGAACTTGCAAAAGGTTGCAGGTATTCCCTACAGTCAAACTGTTCGTGCAGCAGGACTATCAAAAGTTGTAGGATGTGTGGGGGGAAAAAAGTCTGTTTACTCATTTCTGTATCCTCCCAACCACGTGAGCAAAGCAGATTTCCCTGCCACACAGTTCTGCTTTGTGTGTGAGATGTTGCTATTGGTCTACCAAGAAATGGAAGCTTCAGCACCATTTTTTTCACTGCTTTTTCCACCTCCATAGGTGCATGGTCTCTACCGCACGACTGGTGCTAGTTTTGAGAAGGCGCAGCAGGAGTTTGCAACGGGAGTGATGTCCAACAAAACTGTACAAACTGCTGCAGCCAACGCCGCATCAACAGCAGCAACCAGTGCAGCTCAAAACGCGTTCAAGGGTAACCAAATGTAGGGAAACATCAGGTCATCACGGTTCTCGTCGACTGTACTTTATTTTCCAGTCACTTACTATATTCCCTAAAAGCCTAGATCAGAATTCACACAGCATGTTTGTCTCTTCTGCAGCTGTGCATGGGTAAAATGGGAAGTGTTTGGTTTATTTTATTATACATTTATTTATTTTAAAAAGATAACCATTCTTTGCCCTTCTTTTGAGATGTTGCATTCTAGAATATAAAGCCTACCATATTTTATGGAGGATAAATTATTTTAACAATTGGCCTGAGAATGAATTGTGTTATGTAATGATCCAATAAATGTATTAAGAATTTGGAAGGTTTTTTAGTGGTTCACTCCAGTATTTTTTTTAACTTCAGGAGAGCACTTTGGATCAATTATTTTTCTTTGTAAGAACTTTTTTCCCCTATTTGTACTATAAGAAGTGAGGTAGACTGAGAGATGTAGAAAGTTAGGTTTGGCTACTGCTTTTGCAATTTTGGCAGCTGCTAGAGGACAAATACAAGTAGATGTTATAAATTCTTTTCTTGGGTTTTTTTTTTTTTAGGATAAGTCTTTTGATATAAACCTGTAAGTTTGCATGAATACTGTTGAGTTACCTGATCTTGTTTAAATAGTGTTTTGGTCCAGAATTTACCTGTGCCACTTTATAATTATAGTGTGCATTTGTAGCTATTTTCATGGAGTATTCCCTACCTGTGAGAAATTACTATGGTGCATAAACATTCTCTGTAATAGAATGTGTAATGCAGTGTACAGTTTAAGGAAGTTAACTGACGGTTTCAATCACAGAACTCAAATGATTATATATTTGCTATTTTTAATTTCAGTATTCATGTCTTGGGGTAATAATTTTACTGGAAAAGAAACCAATATTGACTTCTAGAACACTAGTTTCTTGTTCCCCTTCCCTCTTCTACATGCAGTGGTGTTTTTGTTGTGTTTGGGGGATTTTTTTTAAAGCGTAGATTTGTGTTTTAACAGTGGTACTAAACCTCTGGCCTTGTCAGTCACTCTGTTTACTGCTTGTCCAAAAACCTAAGTACACAGTATTTCATTTTCTAACAGGAATATTGTCTAAAACCAAGCTTTTTAAAACAATGGCATTTAACAGATACTTGAACTCATTTTAACATTAACTCAGCCATCTCTGTGATGTGTTTTAATCTGGGGGAAATAAAGATTGGTGCTGTGGAACTGAACAATCCAATACCATCATAATATTCAAGACTATAATCAGTTCTTAGTGTACCATCATGTTTCTCTCCTTTGAAGACTATTTACATTATTGGATTGCCTCATGAGTCTTACGCACCATGCTTGGGCTGTTTTTTCAAACTCGGTTTTGGAAATTAAAACGGGAAGAACCACATCCCACAATCTGTCTAAGTATACTCTGTGGCTGAAATTAATTCAGCTCTTAGGGTGAATCATCTTTAGTAAGACACTATAAAATTCTGAGACCCCTCCATTTTCTGAATGTGGACCAACTTTCATAGGTTCTTGTTCACTACACTATATTCATAACAAAAGAGTATTACAAAAAAAACCAAACAACAAACCCCTGGCTTAATCCCTGGATCAGTACTGTACTGTTAGCATGAAGTCCCTATTAGTCTCCTTTCTTTTACCAATTCCTTTAAATCCAACTTGAATTTGGATAAATGTCGTAGTTTCACCTATGCTGAAGTTCATATTAACAAATATAGTTGCTTCTAAATGTTCTCTGCATCATGGAAGTTAAAAGCAATTTAAATATTCCATGTAATAGAGGCTCTAAAATTTCATATTAGTGGACATGCTAGCATTGAACTTAACTTTGTGTGGAATGTTATAAAAAGCTTTCCAGATAAAAGCTACCATTTTCTCTTGAGATCAGGCATCATCCTAGCAGCTGTATATCAAGATTGTTCTTTTCATAATCTTTTAAACTTAACTTCAGGGTTGTATCTAGAAAATACTATGAATTGCTTTTAAATCCAAATTTAAGCAATTCTCTTGGTATATCTTGGATAGGAGTCACAGGGACATCATCTTTGCAATTTAACTTAAGTTGAAGATTGCATAATAACATACATTACCAGAATGTATTACGGAAAAAAACCAGTAGGAATAAATCCTGAATTTGGCAGGTAGAGTCCCCCCGCCCAGTGTCTGAAGGCTTTTTGGGAAGACAGATTTAATGTTCTATGTATAGGGAGTGTTGATTTGTAATGTCATGGGTTGAATGTACAGATTTAAACCTCCGAAGTGAAATTCAAGGTGCAGTTACATGTAAATTGTTTAAACCAGAAATCTCTGACACTTTGCAGCCCAAAAAGAGGGGGAGACATCTGAGTTTAGGTTTGACAACAGAAGGCTGACATTTGTTAAAATATTTTGTACCTAATGAAAAATTGATTTTACAATCTCTTATTAATTAATCACAGTATGGTGCCCACTTAAGTTGTCATTTTGTAGTATTGTGGCGAATTGAGTACAAAGTATGAAGTTTAAACACTGGAATGTCAGTAGTCATTGATCTGTAATTTAGGAGTTGGTTTTATTTATCTGAGGGATGTTTGTATATTTTGTAAATTACTAACAATGCTCTGCCATCCTGGTGAATGTCACGGTTCTGTACAAATGTACTTTTTCTGTCCCTCTGTTGCATGTCTGAGTAGTTCAGAAGTTTTGTATATTTATTGTATTAACACAGTGTAATAGAATAAAAAAACCCTCTTTTTTCCTGGGTGTTTGCTCTGTGTAGTTTTGACCAATACAGAGATTTTTCTTCTAACGGTCAGGATAACATGCAGGGCAGATGATGTATGTAAAAGTCTCACTGGGTTTTTATATTTCTGTATATATATACTGTAATTCTGCTGAAATGGGGAAGCAAAATGTCTGCTATCAAAGTAAGACATTAAGGTATTGAGAATTATTCTACTTAACTGTTACAAAGAAAATTCTTAAATCACTTGCAGCCCGCTTGTGCTCTAATCTAACAAGGTTTAAAATCTAAACATCTTCTGTCATTACTGAGTGAAATTCTACAGGTATTAAGTGACTCCTGAAATACTATTGAAAGTAAAATTAAGTTGCTGAAAACAGCATTGCTGTGGTATTGTTTATTTTCCTTAATTCTGCTTATGAATTGACATTTCCGCTGTATCTTGATTCTTCTTTTTTTTTTTGGCACTATCTGTTGTGTTGGTTTTTTTTTAAAATAGTATCAACTGTAACACCTGCTCTCTAGTACTGAATTTATTAATGGGTTTTCTTTGAAGGGCAAAATGACTTCATCTGGGCCACTGGAACATAGTTAGTTTGCAGATGCGCAATACTGACAACAGTGCTCTGAGGTAGTCAGGATTATTTTGGGAGACAGCAGACGTGAGTTTTTGAAGATGCTTGCACGTCTATGCATCGCTTAGTAAAATTCGTCCTCAGCATCACCCGTTTCTTTGTAATTTACAGATGTAGGATGGCAGCGGCAGCAGACTAAAGGAACAGGTTTTGTACTGTTTTGTTAGATGGTAAGCACAGTTGTGCAGCGTGATCCAGTCATGTTTTATGGTTAGAATTCCTACACAATTTAAGTGGTGGTGTGGGGAGGTAATTCTCTCTGGTTTGCTGAGGCTAGTTTTCATCAAGAAGTGGTAAGCACAAAGCTGGGAAGGCATGCCCACACAGAGGCAACAGTACAGGGAAGAGCGCTGTGATTAAAGATAGCCAGTGATACTTCTGGAAAGACATTTCTGTCAAGGAAAGTCAAGCACTTGGAACATCCCGGTTATGAATCAATAGTAAGGCACAGTGGATCAGATAATTAAAACAAACGTGTGTTGTTTCACTCAGTTACATTAAAATGTGTAAGAATTACAGAATCACAGAGTCACTTGGGTTGGAAGAGACCTCGAGATCATCGAGTCCAACCATCAGCCTAACACTGCCAAAACCACCCCTGAACCATGTCCCTCAGCACCACGTCTGCCCGTCTTTTAATACCTCCAGGGATGGTGATTCCACCACCTCCCTGGGCAGCCTGTTCCAATGCTTGATAACCCTTTCCATGAAGAAGTTTTCCCTAATATCCAACCTAAACCTCCCCTGGTGCAACTTGAGGCCGTTTCCTCTTGTCCTGTTGCCTGTTACTTGGGAGAAGAGACCGACCCCCACCTGGCTACAGCCTCCTTTCAGGAGGTTGTAGAGAGTGATAAAGTCTCCCCTCAGCCTCCTCCAGGCTGAACAACCCCAGTTTCCTCAGCTGCTTCTCATTAAGTCTTGTTCTCCAGACCCCCCACCAACTTCATTGTCCTTCTCTGGACACGCTCCAGCACCTCAGTGTCCCTGCTATACCGTGACACCCAAAACTGAACATAGTTTGTATCTTTTTTCCCCTGATGAATTAATTTTATGCCTGCAAGTAGCTTTTATTCTCATCAGTAGAACAAAAGAAGTGGTGCAGATTTCTCACCTCAGCCACAGAATACTAATTTAACTTTATGCTAGGATAAAATATATACCATGTTACACACACTACGGGGCGGGGTGGGGGAGGTGTTAATGGGAATTACGACTTGTGGATCACCCTGCCATACGTTCAGTTCTGGGGAAAAAAGAAATTAATTGTCCAACTGTTTAATGGAAGCATATAAAGCTCATGCAAAATGTGCTTTTTGTTGGATGAAAGGATAGTGACTACACCAAACAACAGTGCTTTTTATTTTACTTTCAGTGCACTTGATGCTGCGATGTGGCTGTGTGTATATATATAAAAAAGTCCTGCTTCACTGAGCATTCCTACGTGTTGCTGTTAGGTCACGCAGAGGTGAAAGAGAACACGTCAGAACAGAGGAGCTGCTGTACAAAGTGCTTAGAAGGCCAGGGTTTACTTCTTCATACCCACACTCAGGAAGGGAAACTTCCAGCTGGCAAGATGGGAAATTTCAGACTGATTTTTGGTGATGGAGGGTGGATCAGTAATTGTCAGCGTGCATGGAACAGGGCTAACACAGGCCTGGAAGACACAACCTGCTTTAGAGTCCAGTTACTTGTGACCAGTCACTCAGTTTTTATGCTTTCTAAGTGTGTACGACCAGAGCTGGGAAGGACACGCTGGCTGGTGCCCAGGCCTTTTTAAAAAAAAAAACAGCCGCCCCCGACCACTGATGCCCCTGTGGCATCAGCTGCTCTGCCACTGTTCCAGCTGACAGCGGCGCGAGTAGATTTTACAGTGTTTACCGCCTAATTAAACAATCCTGTGTCGTGTGAGCTGCAGTCACTGCACGCATGCCGAAGCACATCCTGCCATTTTGCAGTGCAGGGCGGTTGTCTTTGCTAGGCGTGTGTTCCTGGTGTTTTAGGAAAAAAAAGTGCATATGCTGGATTGGGCAGTGGGCGTGATACTTGTTGTCCAAGCTAAGAGAGCAGTTGGAAGGCGTCGGAGTAATGTGATTAAATTTGGAATTGATTTTTCTATACCATTCTCAGCTAGATGAAATTACTGATCCCACTGCATCTGAGTGATACCTAAAGCTGCTGGTTAGGGATTCCTGTGCTTTCAGAATTTCACTGATAATGAAGATAACCACAAATCAAATTAAAGCCATCTATTTGAAAACAAGCACTTTCAGTGAGTCACAGGATCAAGACAACATCTTTATATTCCTGTCCTTCTGGTATTAATAATGTAAGTTTGCTTTCTCATTGCATCACCACTCTAAACCTAGCTGGAACTTGGGGATGAAGTTACTAGAACACAGAAATCTGTAATAATTCACATAATTAGAGAACTGAACTCTGCATTCTCCATTGCCAACTCCATTAACCTTACTGAAAAAGGGAGGCAAAATTTTTATCTAATACAATTGAGTACTTTGTAATTTCTTTTGGCAGTAATTTGTGTTTGTAGAGTAACAGCTGTATCTACACCTGCTCGGAAATCCATGAAGATGACTAATGTGGTGGTGCAGTGAGTGGCACCTGTCCCCTAACTTCTTCTGGTTTCTAAATGTTCCAAGTTTTAACCAAGAGCTACTTCTTGGAAGTTTAGAGACTGTTAGAAGTGTAATTAAACCAAGTGCAATTAATCTTATGTAAATTTAATAGAAATGGACCATAGCAACTATGAGACAAAGACGGCATCCTGACTTTTCTTTAAGCTGCGGAAAGCCTTGCTCCTAGTTCTGCCATAAATTTGCTTAGAGAACAATATGTTTGCCTCTTGCTAGTGTCTGTCACATCCCCAGTGAAAGGTAAGACATACTGTGGCAAACACCGTTTTAAAAGTCTGTGTGATTAAACAGTATTTATTCTGAACCTTTGCTAGCCCTTTTCATGAGAAAGGAACCGCAGTGCTTTGCGAAAAAAACCACATTTGTCAGACGTATATTCAGTTAGAAACTCTCTTTAATGCAAATGTATTGTGTAATACATAGCTACAATTTCAGATCACATAATTTTTGATCAGTAAGTGGTAATAATTGTTAAAGTCAAGATGTAAATCTGAAACACAACATCAGTGGGCTGGCATCTTAAATGCTATTAAAGCTACCTTGCTGTGGTTCAACTTGTCCAGTATGTTTGAATTAAGGTAGTCAGACTCCTGTTGAAAGTTTGAGAACTCACATTTTAATTGAAATTTAGATTAAAAATAACACATTAGGTACATCATTCATGCTAACAAATGTACATAGTGGTGACTCAAGAACAGAAAAACAGTACCACAAATAAAACCATGGCTCAAGACCTACTCTAGCTGTATTGCTGCAGGTGCTTTTCCTACACGAAGCAGCTGCGGCGTATGCGTTGCTGCCATGCTCTGGTTTTGCGGGGCTCTGTCCTTTCCTTGAGGTAGGCACCAGTGCCCACTGCTTTCAAGGAAGACTGGAACTCCTCCCCATTTACCCCTAGGACGTGAGGTACTCTGACGTGGGTAGCAATGCAGAATGGAAATGATTTGTCTGAAGAGAATTATCAGAATCCAGAGAACTTTATTAATAGAGTAAAATAGATACAAAGGTGATACAGACAACCCAGAAATAGCTCAGCAGCAGTGCTTTTGCAGTGCCACATTATAAATAAAGGACATTAAGAAACATTGCTGAGCCTTTTCAGCTCTTAGATTGTATATTGCCAGAGATGGGCACACCTTCACGTTGGAGTTGTCTGTATTATATAGATTGGAGTATTTCAAATCAATCTAGAAAATATTTTTGTTAAATCTTTAAGCTGCTGTTAATACTGTTGTATTAATCTTCAAAATTAGTGATTCTGTTGCATTACTCTATGCTTTAGTTTGGCCACACCACCAGAACTCCAGCCACTTCTTCCCTGGGAAGTCCCTTTTGAAATCTCATTTAAAAGCAAAAACTAAGGAAAAAATAAAAACCACACCAAAACCTATTCTTGGTATTGCACATCTCACACAAGTTTGTGTATATATATATATA
>VZSF01002909.1:0-12297 GCA_013398295.1 Chionis minor | reverse complement strand
CGCGGGGCGCTGACAGACCCCGGCACCGGGCGGGGAACGGCCCAGCCCCGCCGGCCGCGGGGGCGCCGGTCCCGGCCTCACCTGGCCCAGCTCCTCCCTGCACACCGCGCAGTACCGCACGCCGCACAGCGCCCGCATCCGCACCGAGCACCGGTAGCAGATAGGGTGGTCGCAGCGGCCCAAGGCCACCACCTCCAGCTCCCCGCAGCACAGCACGCACGACCCGTCCGCGGGCCCCGCCGCCGCGCCGGAGGCCAAGGCGGCCATGGCGGCGCCGACCCGCCGCGGCCTAGGCCCCGCACCGCCTAGCAACCGCCCGCACCATCGAGAGGCGGCCTAGAGCGCCGTCCGCACCGGCGCGCGACGCTCCGCCCGCCCTCCGACCATAGAGATCCGCCCTCCCACAACCACGGGGCGGTAACCATCGAGTCTCCGCCTAGAGCGGCACCGCAGGCCGCTAGGGCGCCACCTCCCCAAGCGCCCGACCATAGAGAAACAGCCCAGGGCGCCCCCTCGCCGCCTGCAGGCCGCTGGTCATGGAGAAGCGCTGGCCGGAGCGCCTCCACGGCGGAGCCCCGCTACCCGTCTCTCGCTGGTCCGCCCTGAGGCGGAGGCGGATCGCAGGAGCAATTTGCCCTCCGGCGGCTGAGAAGGCCCCGGGGAAGGCCGAGCGATGCCGGGTGGCTGCGGCCTGCGCCCTGTCACCTCGCGGCCTGGCCCTGGGGAGCTGGAGGCCCAGTCTGTGAGGAGACTGGGGATCCCAGGCCCTTGCCCCGGCACCCCCGGGTGCTGCCTTCTGCCTTCACAGCCCCACGGCGGGCAGCTGTGAGGGAACAGGGCACAGGCTCCGGGTGTCCCCAGGACAAAGCTTTCTGGCCACAACGTGTATGGTGGGATTGGTGTCCCACAGCGTGGTGGTGGCCTGCCGACAGCAGAGGCGGTGGGATGGTGTTTTCCATGGATTTTTTCCCCACTGGCAAACACCTACACTGCTGGTGCAAAGAGCCACATCATGGCCACATCAGACCTAAAGCTCTGCCTCGATCTGGTTTTATAACACAGGCGTCTGGTAATTTGTGTAAATGAGATGCGATTGGAAAAAAAATCCCACACCCAGTTAAAAAGTGTGCACTGTGTAAAACAGGATATTGCATCCATTAGAGCAGTAGCACAAACGGGCTCTGTTAGTGTCAGTACGCGAAGAGTGTTCTCTGTCAGAGAAATCATCTTTGTGTACGTGCTACAGGTTGTGATTCATGCGTTCAGTATCTGAGCATGTGACAGCTGTCCGGGGTTTCAGAGTGAGTTAAGGTGAACTGGAGTTAATCATTGATAACGCCTGTAAAGTAATGTATGTTCCTGCACTTGCTTTAAGGACTAATTGCATGTTTTAAAGGTCTGTGTGTTGCTGGGGCTGAAAGATGAGAATTGCAGCTCCTCAAACAGAAGAGGGTGCTCCAGGAGCATGGAGAACAGCGTTAACGGGTGCTCAGCAGCCATGTTCCTCTGGAAGTAAAGTAAAAAAGCATAAAAGCTTGTCTGGGGACAGCACAGAGGAAGAGACAGAAACAGTTTCTCAAACTTCAGGGCCTCCCACCTTTTTTTCTCCCAGATTCCCACTAAGTGAACAACGTGGGGCCACTTCCCTTTCCACGTGTGAAAAATCAGAGCAGAGCCCTGGCAAACATGAAAGTTCTGCTTCTAGACTTGCCCCAAAAGTCTGAAGAAACCCCAAGGTCTTGGCATGAGGTGCTCGTTCTGCCACATCATCGTGTGTGTCACCCAATGAGCAGCACGTCACTCCGCTTAGCAAACATTCCTGGAGTCCCGTCCCCTGAGTCAAGGGCTGCCATCTGTCCCAGAAATGACAAAGTGGCCTGATCTTTCATGGGCCTCTCCCGTGACCTGCAGAGCTGGTATTAGAGGATGATTGAAGAATGATTCCAGGACACACCATGCCTCAGTGAAGGTCAGTGCTCAGGTTACGCACTGGCACAATATGATAACCCTTAAAGACAAAACATCTCAAATTAAACTAAAACTGCTAGGGAGGGAAATGGAGACAAACCACATTAAATTACACAATAAAATGTACAGTAAATTCCTGGGATCTACTTGTGTGCGTCACGGCTAGCTGGAAGATTGGACGAGCAGCATCCTTACTGTTTGGATCTGCTTTCTTTTCATTGAATTCCTTGTCATTTGAGTTAAAAGATGCTTCTTGAGAGATATTAGTGGTTTAGCTTAAATAAGTAACTTTTGATTAGAATAAAATACTTGGGGTTATAATATGGTGTGATTTATGCTGTTTGCCTGGCTTTACTTAGCATGATTTGCTGAAGTCTTTCGGCTGCAATAAAGTTAATTTTCTTAGTAATTTTCCTAGCAGCTGGTACAGTGATGTGTTTAGGCTTTTAGTTTGAGAAAATGTCGATAACACACTGATGTTTTGGTAGTGTTTTCCCTAAGTCTGGGACTTCTCAATTCCCCGTGTTCTGCCAGCGAGCGCAGGTGCACAAGAAGCCTAAACCAGATCAGGAGGCTCCAACCGTCAGCAGAGACAGCAAATTGGTAAGAGAAGAGCAGCCAACGGCCGGCCTGCCTGGACACAGGAAAAGAATCCAAGAAGGTGTTAGAAGATCCCAGACCAAAAATCACCATTGGACCAAAGAGCACGTGAGGGGCGGGTGTACAGATTGCAAGGGTCTAATTCCACGGGAATTTCTTTGTTCAACATCCCTCTCTGGAGACACCCAGCCCGGGCTGACCCTGCTGCTGAACTTTTCAATTAATTTATTTATTTTTATAAAATCTGACACCTGAGACTCTGTGGGAAACCTCGGGTCGAGCCTGAAGAAGGAGCAAGTGCACCCGAGAGTGAAAGAGAGAGAGAGGGGAAGAGAGTGTGTGCATGTGTGTGTGTGAGCATATAACCATAGTGAGTTCATTAAAATGTATCACGATGTTGTCTACTCCAACAGCAGCATCATTTAACAACATCTGTGCTGTAAAATAAATTAAGTAATAGGTTTGATAAGTATTTTGGAAAACAGATAAATGAAGTATTTCAACGTTTTGGATCATTGGCTACAACAGGTAATATTTACTTTCTCCTAAAGGGACCCATTTATCACACTTCAAAGTAGAGTAGGTAATACATGTCTTTCTGATAATCAACATTAAAGTGTGTTTGGGTGGGGCTGTATTAAATAATTAGGAATTACTGAGGATGTTGGCTGTAATTACTTCAGGAAATGTTCCCCCACCCCCCGAATTAATGATACTGTTGAAAATGTTTTTGTGTCAAAACTGCATCACACAATTTTGGAGAGCAATTAGCATGAAATGAGATGGAGGCTGCTGACAGTAATGTGCTGTCTTAAGTGTCACTCGTCTGTGAAATTACGCAAGTACCCCAGCACTATGGCCAAGCATAGGATAATAAATATACCTACATAATTAGGCCTAAAAGTGACATTACTCATCACAAGGAACATGGTGACAAAGCAACTGGGCAGAACTGGAGTTTGTACTTTTCACATTTCAGTTGTGCGGGGACCTGATCCTGCCAGGCGTGTTCCTACCAGCCTGTTTTTCTCAGCGGAAGCGCGTGTGATGTTCCCGGTGAGAGGAAGCACTGGCTTTTTTGCAGGGAGCTGCAGGCAGGCAGCATTGCTGAAAACTCGTCAGCTGGGGCATTTTCTGCTTCTCGGGGGATATTTACTATAGTTGGTGTCCGAAGGGAGAAACCTCTGCGGGTTTCGTGTCCCTTTACGGTGCAGCTGAACTTCCATCAGCAGTGAAAGCTCATACCAGTCAGATTTCTCACTCTCACCGAGTCCTCAATTTTAAATGAGATCCAGGAGGTTTATTTGGAACATGGAACGTGGAAGGTTATCAATCCTTCCAGTGCAGGCTGGGAGGCCAGATCCAGCCCTGTCCTCTAGGTGCAACCACACGACGACCCAAACCAACCCAGTCCCCCAGGTTCTGGCTCGCTGCTGAGGCAGCGTCTGGCAGAGGTTGGCTTTCCATATCTCCTGCCTCTTGCTCTCACTCCATGGCATGCCAGATAGCGGGTCTGAACAGTCCTTCTGCAAACTGCTCTGCCTAGAACATGGCTTTTCCAGCGGTGTGCCAGGTCTTTACATGGGTGTAAAATGCCAAAAAAACCCCTCTGTGCCATTTGGGTATCATCACAAATACTCCTGCCTTCTTGATGCCGGTGCCTTCAGGAAGCAGAACAAAGAATTGCTAAAAAGCCAATATTCAAACTATTCACCAAAGCCTGTTTTCAACTCATCGTTCTGAAAAATCATCCTGCCGCTGTATGTGAGTCATTGGTTTAGATTCATTTATTTCGCGGTGCAAAGAGGTTTTTATAGTACTCTTGCAATGGATTGAATCATTCTTTGCTGATGACTTAAGGATGCTGTTTTATTTCTCCAGTGATTGCAAATGGAAGCTGGATCTCAGCACTAAGTGTGACCCCAAAACATAAAGAAATATAATCATATATAATTAACTAGGCTCCAGCCTGTATTGTAAATATCGTGGTTGGTACTTAGTTCTATGTGTTGTCAGACAGGAAATGTTTACTTCCCAAGAGAAAGGGTTAATATGGATGCTAGGGATAGTTAATTTCCATATTTGCTCGCTAAATATCACATAATAACATCAGAAGAAAAAGGCACTTTTCAAATCATTTAATCAGCAATAAATATACTTTGGAATAATTGATAACTCTGCAGATGAGCACAACAAATCCATTTTACTCAGAAGAGCAACAGATCAAATATTTATAGTTCAGCACTAAAACATTGTCAAAGTGTAGAGCTAAAGGTTATGCCTTAGATTAATTTCATATTCACAGCTTGAGGCGGATGCAGTTCATTTGCAGCCAAGATACTTAGTGCGTAATAGCAAAATTTGCTTTCATTTGACAAAGTTTCTGTTAAAAGTGATAATTTTCTCAAGGCTTCCTATTTTATTTTTTTTTTAAATAAGTCTTAGACACTCTTATTAGCTGTGGCTTCATACAGGTACCTCACTGGAGGGCAGGTTTCCATTTACAGCCCTGCCCGGCCCTAGCCTTTAGAGACCAGAGTGCGTTTCTCTAAGGCTGAAAAGCTCATTTTACGTTGCTCTAAGATCAGCATTGTTTGTCCCAGACACCCGGCGCTGCCTTCCCCTGGGACCCCCCTCCCGCTGCGGTGCTGGGTGCCGCCAAACCGGCCTGCGGCGTTCCAGGCTGTGCAGGACTTGGGGTTTGCACCCTGTGAGGTTTTGGATCGAATCCACTGGCAGCCCTGGCTGTGGGACTGATAGGAATAACAGACTGTGGTCTGTTATTTCCCTGCATTTAAGAAACATTCCAGTCTGCAATTACTAATCACATTAATTGTTTACTTTTTTTAAAAAAAACAAAAGCTTTAAAAGTTCAGTGGTAGAGAGGCAAAGACATACTGCAGTCCTTTGATTTATTGACAGGCACGATGCCCTTTGCACAATGCACAGCTTCAGATTTGATGAATTTTCCTCCAAGATCTTTATTTGTGAAAAAATGTAATTTGGTGATACAAGCTTTTCTGAAAAGCAGCAATTCCTTGAAGAGGGGGAGGATGAACAGGATCCTTAAAGGCTAAAGAGAGACACATGCTGGGAAGCAGAGTTGTATTTTAAGGCATTCATAAACATCAGTCTCGTGATAGTTTTCTTTAGCAACGGCTTGTTGGAGGATGAGAGCAGGGTAAGTGCAGCTACCAGAAAATACAGTACCTAGACGGGAATTCAAAGGAACAGTGGCGGAAAGAAACGGCATTAGGCTTTCAAGGTGAAGCGCCAATGTGCAAATTCCCGGAACAGGATGAGGACCTCGAGAGAGCTTGATTTTCAAATATCATTACGGGAGCTAACGTCAATGGACAGGAGCGAAGCCACTCGGCAGCAGGAGCTCCCTTGCCGCTCCTGCCCCAGCTTTCCTACGGGGGAGGAGAGCTTGTGCTGGGGCACATCGGAGGGGACAGGGCAGCTGGCATGGGGCACTGCGGGATGCTCTGGGCAGGGTGGGATCCTCGGGAGACTCTGTGGAGCCGTGCTGGGACCAAACCTTAACCATGCTTAATCCAACCCAGCCTGGCATCAGACTTGGCAGAGGCAAGGTCTTCTGCCTACAGGTCAGGGTGTGCCTTTCAAATGGCAAGATACGTTTTCATCCCCGTTTCTATATTCAGCAGTCCTAAGGCTCAGAAAAGCAGGAGAGATCGGAGGGCAAATAACTGATAACTTTGGGATTGCAGCTCAGCACTCCTGACTCCCCACCTGGAGCCCTGCCAGCCCAGCCCCTCTGCTCTGAATAATTGGATTTTACGTGGCTGCTGCTAGATTTTGGGGAGTGGGGTGCCAATCTCACACCTACAAGGACTGCACCAACAGCAGTAAAAATTGCGTGTAGTCAGCGTGGGACATTGGGCTTCTTGTTGTAGCATTGTGCTTCTTGCAACACAGTTGTAGCATGTTTAATTCTAGCTGTATTACTGGTCCAGGAATAGGACTGCTAATGTGCCTCCTTGATATCTCCGAGGGTTTTACAAATACAGCTCTTAATCCAGCAGTGTTCATGTCAAGCAAAACATACCCTACCTGTGCAGATTTGCTTTGAAGACAAATTTTGTTCTCATCTACACGCCTTAGAGCCCTCTACTCCAATTATCTTACGCGCATATGATTGTGTGTACAATACAGCCTCACCTAATTAAATTTCAAGAAAATAGGAGAGTACTTTGGGGTTCTGTGGGATTTGGTTAAGAGCTCTCCAAGCTGTCAAAGAAAAGATTCATCTCACAACTCTTCCTCCTTACAGTAAACATGCTTCAGATCAGAGCCAAATATACTCTGTACTTCACACATCTGGGTATTAGCTCGCTTTCGTTATTGTAAATTACTTCCAGGAGAAAGACTGAATCATGGACTGGAGGGGGCTGAGAAATCTGTTTGCATTAGAGACAGCCATCTGATGGCATCTTTTTTCCCTGCTCTTTTTCCTGCATTTCAGATTTTTGTCTTTGCTGCTTACTTGCTGCTTTTCCAAGGCAATGTTGTCATGCCACATCCTTGTGATTTTTTCATCATGATTCTTTGGTGGTGTTCTGTCATGTCCAAGCTGCTCTATGATGACATGGCTTCAGCCTTTGAGATATTTAGAGACACTCTTAATATTCTGCCAACCGCAGCTGTTAGAGGCAAAATAGGCAAAATACAGGGCTGGGTGGATGGGCGATGCGATGGTTTCTGACAGTTCATCCTTTCACCTAAGTAGTCCCATCAGAGTCAGGTTCTCAAGTTGATGAGTCACGTAAGGAGTGAAGGATCATGCCTGTAGCTTGGAAGATGATGGACTACTTCATTAAGCTTGGATAGGCAAGGACAGCGGAGTTTGGTGGATAGGTCTGTACCTTGGTTCAGTTTTGGTCTCCGATCAGTGATTCAGCTATTCCCTCTCCGTACCTCAGTTTTGAGCCGAAATAATTCCACTGACTCAGCTGGGTGCAGTGGGGCTTAATTATTGTCTATAAAGGGCTTTGAAATCCTAAATGATCGATGCCTTGAGAGTGTGCGTGATTAGCAAGCTGGATGCCACGTTGTGAGCTCAGCTGCAGACTTCGAGTGAACAAACAAGTTCATTTGGCTTGGAGCAGCAAGCTCCACGGAACGACGCAAAAGTATCGCGAGTCTGGTTGTTGGGTTTTTTTTAACTTCATGCTAATGGGTCCATTGTTTCATGTAAAGGTTTCTACCGCTCTTATTATATCGCGTGTGACATTTACAGCACTCTTTGTTCCATTAGCAAAGTAATTTGAGATAGTTTATTGCCCTTTGGAGACTTTACTGCTTGCTGTTTAACTTCCATGTGACTGGACCCTGGAAAAAAATCTCTCAAAATAGTACACGAGTCTAAAAATAGTGAGGAATTTGTCGTTTCTTAGGAGTAAAATAATTAATTTAGTGCACTTTAATAAGAAGATCTGCAAGATTAGGAAGTACCACTTATTGTTTCCTCTTTCTCTTCAGAGCCACCAACATCTGAAGCAGCTTTATCGTGGAGTCAAGGTGTGTCTTGCCTCACAGTTTGAAATTGTAATTTGTTTGTATCAGCTACAGCGCCTTTATTTCAGAGGAACAAAGAAATAGCATTTAATCAGCATGTTCTGAATCACTGGTGAAAGGAATCGCGCCGTTATCTGAATTTATTACATGAGGACACACTCTAGATGCAAGAAAATGGCAAAGGTTGTTATTTCTGGGAGTATCTGCCTGGGGTGCTGTCACTGCGGCACCCGAGGGACCGAGCCTGCTTGGGTCCCGCTCGCTAAGTGGCTCATTCCACTCCTGAGCAAAACACACTCGTTCTGATTCACCGAGAAAACTCAGCGGTGGGTTGTGTGTTGGAAAGCATCAGGGTTTGCTGAGCCACATGTATGGGAGTATTTTTTTCTTGCCATTAAGACTTCACTCACTCCCGGGCTGAAGTAATGCGAGAGGCAGCGGGGATGTGAATCTGGGAAAGCAGGTGAAGGGTAAACCACAGAAATTTGGCGTGCAGGCAGAGATGGAGCAGCGGGGACCCAGACCACTGACCTCCTGGGCAGCCAGGCAGGGTGTTTATCACATTCAACTTTTCAAATGGGATCTTCACTTCCAGGTTGCTCAGGCGCTGAGTTTCAAACCTCATCTGAAGGACAACTGCCTGCAGCAGCACTGGGCTTTGCACCGGCACAGGATGAGTGTGGCGCTGCCCTGTAGGGCATGGGCAGCAAAACTCATCCCTGATGCAACCTCTGACTTCAACTCCTTTGCCCTTTTTTGTGCCCCTGGCAGATTTCATGGCAGTGCAGCCTTTTTTGCCTTTTGTCTGTTTTGTGCCCATCTCTCCGAGGTAAACCTGCGCCCTGCAGAGCCAGGCAGAATCTCCAGGTGAAGGGGCTCAGAGGAGGAGGCTCCATTACTTGGCCAGACCTGCCATTAGCTTATGTGGTCTTCGGCAACTCACTTGAACTCTCTGGGCCTCAGTTTCCCAACCTGAAAACCAGGATGATCATAATTAACAAAGGTGGTGTGAGTTTGCAGAGTGCTGTACAGCCGGAGGAGGAGGCAGGCTCTGTACCAGCGTGCATGAGGCTCCTCATCCCAAATGATGTTGACTCCGTCCTCTCATCATACTCCCACAGGAGCTGCTGTAGAGACCAAACGGCCAAAAAGTGTTGTGTGTAGAATGAGCATTAATGACCAAGCGTGCAGAGACCCCATCACAGGGCTGGCCTCTTCAATTGCTTTGTTTTCATGCTTGGCTGAGTTGCTAACCTTCCAATAAACACCAGAGTCATTATAATAAAAATGTGGAAAATGCTATCATTAAACCACACCGGTTTATTTTTCAAGTGCCTCTTTCTGGGACATCAAATTCATTTAGATCATTCTCAAAAGCCACAAATCCTGAATGGGTGCAGTAATGTGTGTGGTGGGAGGCGAGAGCACAACACGCATTAAATCGGCTAGAGCGTCAGGGCTCTGACAAGAGGGCTTGGCTGGGTTTATTGCAGGGGTTTAAGACGTGATGCCGCCAGCTGCTCGCCCCCCTCGCCCTCCAGCTGTGCAGTTTTTCAGACTGAAACCCCAATTCGTGCTCTGGCATCTCAGCTTAGAGCTGTGGTGGAGATGGCTGGTGCAGTGCAGAAGAGGGAGGTACCTCCTGGAGTGCCCGAGTATCCAGCAGGATGGGGAGCTGCAGCGGCTGCAGCTGCCTCCTTGGCGACAGGGAGCCAGAGCCCTTCCAACGGCAGAGTCTTCCTCTTACAAAAAGATTAATTTTGTCCCAAAATAAAAGAAAAAGACCTTAAATCCTTTCAGCAGTAGAGCCATATGGGAGATCCCACTCCCCTTCACTTTGACAAATTTGGAATAACATCATTAACGGTTCATCTGAGCACTGGGGAACATGAGCAAAGTCTCAGCTCAGTGTCCTGGTAGTTGGTAAATGGGATGCTGGAGCTAATAATTGCATTTATTAAGGGAAAACATGAAAATGAGTTATTTGGAAGGGCTTGGGATCAGCTGGACTCTGTGCGGGTGAACCTGCGGCTTACAGAAGTGACTCGAAAGGCTGAAATCTTAATCTCAGGGAAGTCTGTAGAAAACTTCCATAGGATTTGTTCAAAAGCTTTTTAACTACCAAGAAGAACCAGGATTTTGCTCCTTCAGAGGAGTTCCTGGCACAAAGATGACCTCGGAGCAGCACGGTGTGATGTGTCTGCTGATGTGCTACGGTGTTTGCAGGAACGTCAGCTTGTGCGAGACGAATAGGAATCCTAAAATTATATTTTAGCTACTTAGAACATAAATAGAAGACAAATGGCTTGTCAGCTGTTTCATTGGAAAGATATTTAAAAATGCTTGGGAGAGGAAACGTGCACTCTGCCTGAGATCCGGAGCTTTACTGTATCAGCCTGAAGGATCTCCAAGCGCCTTGCAGACACAACAGGCTTGCTGTAAGCAGGAATCATTCAATGCACTGGGAGGAAAGAGTTCAGTTCAGTTCCCGGAGAGTTTATCAGCATGACAAGTTATTCAAGTCATGCCAAAAATACACATAAAAGACACTTCAGGCAGATCTCTAGGAACGAGAAAATCTTCCACTCCTGGGTGGGAAGGTTGAGCCCACGTTGGTGCCGTGCTGTAGCGAAACATAAGCTGCTAATCCGCGTGTTTGCTTGGGAATGGGGGTAGGAGTAGGAACAAGCCTCTGCCTTCTCCCGACTGAACGTCAGGTTGTTCAGAATTGATCCGTCTGCTCGGGGCAGAGTGGGGGAGAAGGAAGTATAATGGCTTTTTATTGAGTGAAATCAAGCTGGCAGTGCCTGTCCCGTTGTGAACTGGGGTTCGGTGAGCAGGGAGGGATGCGGTGTGCTTGTCTGTGTGCTGTACCCATGCCATTCATTAATGGCTCTATTAAAATGTGAAAGTGGTGAGGCCATTCATAATGTCCAGAGCACTCACAAGGTGACAAAAATAGCCCACCCATCAATGACCTGCTTGGTGGGAGATGGGAGCCCGGCTGTAAGTCTGGGCTATGGGTGAGTTGAACTCTGGGTCCAGTTCATCAACACAAACTAGTTGTGCTCTGCACACGCGTAACTTCCAGCACTCTGCTCAGGAAAAGGCCAGGATCCCCTTCTTACCTACTGGGAATTTCACTTGCTCCCAGCCTTCCCAGAAGAGGAAAATCATGAGGCTCTGCCCTGACTGTCTTACACCTCCCTGTGTCTTATTGCTGCTTTGCACTTTTCTTTTCTCCCTCCTTCCCCCAGCCCTGCTCTCTCTGGCCCCTGCCTTGCCAAGGGGCTGGTTCCTACAGGAGGAGGTTGTTGCTTGGCCGAGATGAGCAGAACCTACTCCCACACGCCAAGGGGTCCCCAGCACGGGTCTGTCTCCTGCTTGAACGTGTCAATGCATCCCTGTGCCTGAACAGAGGGTCACAAAATGCCGAGGTGCACGAGCTGAGCTGACAGAGAAAGCTTTGCTGCTGGGAACTTGCATGTGAGAAGATGGGGGCTGGATGGATACCGGTAAAGAGCTGGGGAGCCTGATGATGGGAAGCAGGGTGGCCAGATTCCTTGGGAGCACGTTCAAATAATACCAACAAGCAGAAATGGGCACACAGGAGCATGCAAGATGCTGAGAATAAAATTAATCAAGTTACTGTGTGGCCTGAAAAAACCAGAAATTATTTAGTCATAGTTCAGTGTATAAAGAACTTGGTTAATAAACAGGAGGAACTGGAATTGCTCCCTGATGAGCTTAAATTTGACCTGCTTGGTTCTATTAAGGAACCTGGGGGGAAAAGTCACCTGACTGGAATGGCAAAATTCATGGTAACATCCTATTTAAGAAGAACTGAGTTGCAGAAGAGGAGGGGAAGCAGCCTGACAAATCCATTGCAAATGGTCTCGAGCACTTCGCTGCAGGGGAAAATGCAAAGCAGCTGCTTGCTCCTGTCCACTGCAGGCTCCCGAATCGCAGGAGGGAGCAGAATGACCAGCATCCCTCACATCCCTCCAAAATATCTATGGGCAAAAACAGTGTGGTCACAAGACTTCGATCCGGGTGACATTAAGTGGCTATCAGCAGGAGACAGCAGGGATGGTGTTACTGAATCCCCAGCCATCCTGTTTGTTAAGGAGTGGCACCAGAGGGTGTTGGAAGGGGCTGGAAATACCAGGTCATAGAATCATCATAGAATCA
>VZSF01002903.1:0-28169 GCA_013398295.1 Chionis minor | reverse complement strand
CCAGGGCCAATCCCAATTACCATGCAACACAAAGTGCCCACATTTTGCCAGCCTCCGAGCAACACCTCTTGTATTGCAGCAGAAGTACTTTCCTGCAGGCTTAGCATCGCTCTACCAGGATGGTCGGCTCTACGTGGGCTCTACGTCCACTGTAAGGCCCCATCATCAATTTAGATGTCTGTGTGTTTGCAGCTCGCCTTTCTTATCCCCCGGAGAAACAAGTTTGTTTCCGTGTTTGTTGTCATTTGTTATTATTTTCCGCGTTACTAATTTAGTTACATCTTCCCTTTATTCCACTCCGGGCTGAAGACCACAAGTTTTGGGGTCAGTCTGTGCTTTGAGGGGCTTGGACCCCAGCAAGGCTGTCTCCGGCGCTTAAAGAGTCAGGCAGTGCAGAAAAGTGGCGATCCCGTAATAATCCCACGGACTTTAAGACACAAATCTTGGATTTGAGTGGGGTTTTTCTCAGAAAGTGTACGGCTCCATTTTGTGCCCGTATGCAACGCGACCAAGTGGAAAGACCCCTAAGTTCTCTCCTGGACCTGTGCAAATCACTTCACTGCTTTCTCTTAACAGCTGCAAAATGATCCCAGTGATCTGCGCCTGCTCCCATGAAGCACATCCGATGAGCCAAATATTCCGTGGCGTTTCCAAGATGAACGTACCTGCCGTCGAAATGAAGAACCGGTGGTGTTTTAGGTAATAAGGGGCAGGTATCTTTCTCTTGGTACTTACAGTGGCTTTGCCAACAACAGTCCTTACTTGCAGCCTCAGGAAACATCCTGAACCTGAAGTCAGGAGAGGACTCAGCTTCTCCGGTGGCACCGAGGGGAGCTGGGTGGTGTTTTGGATTGCGCGTGGCTGGCTGTGGCCTTTGTTGCCTTTAGCTCGTGGCACAGGCTCACTGCAGGGCTCGTCCCTCTTGGCTGCCGGGCAGAAAACAGAGCAGGTAGTGGCAGAGAGAGAAGCTGGGAGTGAGAAGTTCGTTAGTTCTGCAGTGATTCTCGTTGTGGTGTAGCGGGGCTCCTGGTTTGCTAATCACCACTGGGATCACTGCAGGGAAGCATGTTCGTTTGGATCAGCTGTTAATCCCAGCAATATTTATTCTTCTAAAACTGATTTTGTTTTGCCTGTTCTCTGCCTTCCCCTCCGTCTTCAGTTCATGCTCCACACTATAGTATTCACAGCGCATATTTAACACCAGGGTAGTATAATGAAAGTCCAGATTTTTTAATAGCCAAAAACTCTGATTGCCAAAAAGATACTCCTAGCAACTACTAGCTGCATCTGGGAAAAATTACAGACAGCTTGGAAATTCTTTAGTTCCCTTATTAATGAAGGACTTAGTAGAAAAAAAAAACCCGCACTGTAATATAGTTTGGCTTAACTAAGTTCTTTTGTGCCTGAGGAAAATCTAAATTATAGCGTACTATAGCTACTGAAAAATGCAAAAGGCTTTTAACGTACAATAACCCTCCAAACCAGAAGGAAGAGGGAAAATTTTCTTAGTAAGAGGGAACACAATGAGAATTTATTTTATTCTTTCTGTGCATTTAGTGCTGGTGAAAAGAGGCAGATGAATAGTCACAAATACGTCACGTCCCTTGCAGATGCAGCATGGGCAGCACAAGCGTCCTCAAACTGCCCCGCCAACGTGCTTCAATTCTGAATGAGAAGGACCAGCTTTCTGGGTGAGAAAGGAGTCTGGCTCTATTCAGTCCTTGACCCCTCTGCTCAAGGCTGTTAATGAAGGCGCCTCATTAACACCAAAGGTGAGGTTGGCATTATAATGTAGCTACTGGTCCACCGCGGGCTGAATCGACACCTATCAATTCGTTTCGCCTGGCTATTGAGCAGCCGTTAGATGACGGTACCTTTCTCTTGTGCTCTACAGACAGAGGTCGGGTTTGGCCAAGTGATGTAACAGTCTGTGCCGCGCCAAACCCGCCAGCCGGCTGGACCTGCCACGAAGAGCATTTCGCAGGGCTGGATTCGTCCAACACTGAATACGAGCTGCTGGCAGAAGTGCAGGCTGGAGAAGACGGGCCCAGGCACCTTATGTGCCCATTGGAGGAAACACAATCACCATACAATAGGCGGGGAGTGAGATTCTCTGCTGAAATTTGTGTCTGCTTTGCACGGGGCTTCTTTTGCCTGATGCCGAAGTCGCTGAAAGGTGCTCGTCTGCACGCTCAGAGGGAGGCCACCTTCCTCCTGGTGACTGTCACCCCGGATGGGATAACCTTTAGGCTACTGGAAAATACCAGATGGGGGAAAAAATAGCTTGAAAAATAGGACATGGGAGAAGGAGTTTAGTAGGGGAGTCCGACCGGCACCAAAAAGCCTGTTCTGAATTGTTTTCCAGATTGTAGAGTCCAAAAATTGAGCAGGAATTACTACCCCAGACAAATACACTGAGATAGAACCTTTCCCAAGGCATTCCCAGTGTTTGGAGTTTTCTGGGGCCCTAGTGTAGCGGTCCAGCGGCTCACGCTTGCCATGTTTCTGAGCATCCTGAGCTCTGGCTCTGTCTTTTGCCCTTGGGACTGGTGTTTCTGCTGTTCCCAACGCCAGTAGGAACCACCAGCTTGGTGGTTTTCAGAGCAACTGGCCATTTCCAACAGCAGCAGATAGCCAGTCTGGTGGTTTGAGCCTCTCTATACCCCAAGCAGACTGTGAGACATCCCAGAGCTGGCGAAGCAGCATTTTGGAGCTTGTAACACCCAAATTAGTATGAATTTCTGATTTTTGTGGATTCTGGGTCAGCTGCTCTCGTGACAGATTCCAGCAAAACTAAGCTGTTTTGCTGCAATGATACCAAATGAGCTTTCACCTGTCTATATGGCAACTGGAGGTGGGGTTGCCACATATGTAAATGTATGCAAACCACCTCTAATCTAGCTAGCTCAGCTAGGATAGCAGTTCAGATAATCCCCCACGCTGCAGTATGGGCTATGCAAACTTGCCCGTGACTCAGGGAATTTGGCTGGCCTTACCCCACTGAGAATTGCCCCACTGAAACTTAATCATTATCGCTCGTCTCGGTCCCTGTGTGACAACGGCACACCTGATTGCAGCAAAGCCTTATCTTAGCAGCGTGGCAGGTCTCGGGCGCCTCGGGGCTCGATTTTGTTGCATCAAGGCCCAGTTTCAAGGGAGTCGGGTCGGAATATAAAGCCATGTACACGTGACAAATACCGTTTCGATCAAGATGAGGCGAATTGAGAATCGTCTCTGCAGCTACGCCGTCGGAGGCAGAGCCGCAAGAAATTCTTTCCCTTTGTTACTCAAGCATCAAAATAAGGCATGTAATACATGCTCAGGAGTGAATCCATTACACCTACATTTTATATGCCGTCAATATTTTAGATAGATGAAGAATACAATCAATTTGGACACGTTTCATGTGATTTTGAAATGCATTATGTAAACATTGCAGATGCAGGCCATTTCCTTCCATCCCCTGTGCGTTTTTGTACGCTGCGAAATCTATTTTAAATATATGCGTGAAATGTGTCACGAAACATCTGACATATGTGGAAAACATATTACCGTACCGTATGGGCAGTGTGTAAGGTCGCTCAGGAACAGCTTGAAAACAGCAATCATTTGCATATGGATATATAGCTATTTGTGGGATGATGCCACCATAGGGGAATAAGGAGTATGTCCCAAGTCCCCGTGGGTCACTGGCGACGTCGGTACGGTTGGACTTGTGATGCGGAAAGTTATGAGGACAAATCCAAATTGCTACAGCGTTTGGTGGCTGGAAATTTTCATCAGTTCCTCATAACAGGGCAATTCATAGGGGTTTGTGGAAGGTAAGGCACAGGAAGCAGGAGAGCAAGCTCGTCTTTTTAGTGACCCCTCGCTCTACGATATTTCGCTCGTTCAAAGTCCTCCTTGTTTAAGGCACATTTCTGCTGTTACAGAGCAGATCCTGTTCCCTCTTTCAAGCATCCGCTTTGGAGTGGACTGGCTGGCTGGGCTGAACGCGTTGGGGATGGTACAAATGGGGTCAGACCCTGTCTTTAATCTACACGTGTGTCTTTCTGTAAGGATCGTAAACGTTATTCGATGTTACATGAGTAAATTTTTAAGTCTGATAGGATGATTCACGATGAATAACAAATTGTTATTGTTGCCATTTTTGCTCTGTTTCACAGATTTGGGGTTGATTTCACTTGGCAGCGCTCTGGTGGATGTTAGTACTTGGCAGTATTAGCATAGTAAACAGCAAAATCTCACATATATTATTTTTTGTGTTTTCACATTACAGTTCTTCATTGATTAATTTTTAAATTGGTCCCAGAAAGCACTTAGAGAAATATTGCAGTTTGCACTTTATTGGCATTACATGGCACTATTTCTGGCTTCAGCCCAGCAAAATATATTCTTAAGTGTAAGCAAGTGCCATGGATATCAATGGAATTATTCATATTCTTAAAATTTAACATATGCTTGAGCATTTTAGTGAACTGAGACAGCTGGTCTCTTATGGAAGGCCTATCTAAATCAATGCAGCATCCATTGCAGATTGTGAACTTTATAACCCGATGCACAATTGAATGTTGCTTTTGGTGTACACATCAGCATTTCAGATAAATCTTTGCCTTTTGCTAAATATTTGAGACACTGAAACTATGTGCACTATTTCAGGAGAGTAACACAATTCAGTTTTACATTTAAACACATTTATTTTTAAAAAAAAGTGTGCTTAAGTGAGCTGGACCCGAGTGATTGAATGTTCATAGAAAGTGAACACATAAAAAGTGGAGAACAGTCCTAATTGAAACCACGTTCTGTGCTGTGGTGTGAAGGCACAGAAAAATGGATCCTTCCATTTTAGGTATTTTGATAGCAGCCAAATTGAGAGAATTGAAGTTATTTGAACCACTTTGTCAGACAAAAGTGAACTGCCTGTTTTTCTTCTGGAAGCACCAGCAAGAATGTCTCACTAAGCGGAACCAAAATCGTTGGGTTTTATCAAAACACCTGAAGAGATCGTTTGATTTTTCGATTAAAAATCATTTTTTTATCAACTGATTTAGTTGGCCCTGTAATGTCCGTGCTTCTCCCTACTGAAAAGTGCCTTTTACCTGTATCTCCTCCACGATCACTGGTCGAAACCAGCCCTGATTATGTGTGCAGCCACTGAGCTACTACAGAAAAACACAGGCAGGGGACCTTGAGACCCTGACGGCTGCAAACACGGTGACAGATTATTCACTGAAATACGACTTCCAGCTAATCAGAACCTGACACCTTTCATCTGTCCAGCACAGCCACCGATAGCTGGAAAATCTTGGCTTTTTTTTAATGTATCCAGGGCTAATTTTGTTTATATGAAAAGTGGATAACAAGGATGTAGGTAAAAGAGCGGGGGGGGAAAAAAAGCAATGGCTTTCCTAGCAGTTGTGAGGTGGGTGTAACAGAATTGCCAGCCCCCGAGTTGGGAGTCCTGTGTCAAACCTCCAAAGCAGCACTTTCAGTTGAAAGGACAAGACTTAAAAGGTAATAATTCTTGGCGCTTATCTCTTTCCTTCCTGGGTTTTTTAGCCCCTTTGCGTTCGTGGTTTCAAACTTTTGACTGCAGACCTAGAAGATTAAAATGGGGGGTGGCGGGGGGGGGGAAATCAAAGCTGAATCGATGTTGTTTTAACACGACTCCAGCAGAGCATTCTTTAAATCAATCGTAAAAATTGCCAGGCTGGCAATAAAATCCCAGGACCCAGCGACATCCATTCCGTGTTTCAAAACTATTATCTTCCTTTCTCCTTGAGACAGTTAACAAATAAAGATCTTTTGCAAAAGGCGTAAGAGAGTCTCCAGTGAAGCAATTTCTTCTCCTGGCATTGTTAAGAGCCTGGCCCGGGTTATTATTAATTACTTTTGCATTATTTATGTAGATCCATGAATGTGCAATGTCCTTTACAGATAAATCACTCTGCCTTGAAAAGTTTCCAGTCTGCCAGCCAAATCCTGCAGTGTAAATCTGCAACAGCAGGAGGCAATTTGGCGCAGCAGAGCAGGTAAGTATTAATCCTCCATGCTGCAGGACTGGTGCGTTATCAACATTATTATTTCATTTGTGTTGCAATTGCACCAAATAGACTCAACTGATGCCGTTGTTTCACAACCTCTTTAATCTGGCACCAGTTGAAAGCAGCAGTTTCTATCCTTTTCCTCGTCCCCACTCCTTCTCTTGCTTCTTTTCTTGTGGTTTAGGCCGCCACATGGTGAACCAAACCAGGGAAATGAGCCCAGTTAGGGCTCATCTGGCAAAAAAAAAGGAGGAAAGGTTTAATTTTGACCAGTTTTAACTCAAGATCCCCCAGCTGAGCGAGCTGGAGGGTTACACGGGGAGAAGCACCCACGCGGCCAAGGATGTGGGCGCAGGGGGTACTGTCAGGACTCCCCATGGCCTGGGGGGGTTGAGAAGGCGCCACCGTTGCCATTTTCCCAGCTTTACCCGGGAAATCCCTGCGGGATCCCTTTCAGCTTAAGGAGGAAATGCCCTGTGGCAGCCCCCCGTCGTGGCTCCCCGGCAGGAAGGACGGAGCATCCCCGGCACCTCAGGGACCTTTTGGAGGTGCGACCCCAGCCTCAGGTAGCCCCGTGCACCCCCGGGGATGCCCAGACCGCAGTGACACAGCTTCGTTTTCCGAGGCTCAAGCCCAGCTCGGAGCAGGAGGCCCCGCCTCGGGCACTGCGGTCCTTTTAAAGCTGCTTTGTGGGTTTCTTTTCTTTTCNGCTGGGGATTCAGCTTCTGGCTTCATCCAGAAATCCCTGAGGGTTTCAGATCCCCACGAGGCCTCTCAATGTCTTGATCTGCTTGAATAGGCATTTTTACCGCGGCCCCGGCTGTCATCGGGGCCTGTTACAGTCACTCAACTGCAGCAACATTGTTCTGGAGGCAGTGGCGCCCAGGACACCTCCCTTATTACCATACGGCGCGCGGGGGGGATTTTGCCGCTGGATTTCTCCGCCGAGCATCACGCCGGCTCCGCGGCCGCTGGCGGCCGATTAGCCCTCCTCGCCCGCGCCCCGGCCTCCATCCCTTCGCGGCTCTCCCAGCATCTCCGGCCCGCGGGGGCTGCTGGCGCCTGTCCATCTCCGGCCCGTCCCAGCGGAGGTGAAGGTGACCCCCTTTTTCCTGTGTCAGGCTCCCTGGCAACGCGGCCTTTCTTTTCCAGCCGCCTCCTCCACCCCCTGACGGGGAGAGGGGCTGTGAAAGCCCCGCTGCACTTTTGAACTTGCTGCCGGCGCGCTCAGTGGCTGCACGGGGCTGTGGCGGCGGAGGGGCCGAGCCCAGCGGGGACCCGGTGCAATTGCCCAGAAGTTATTAATAGGCTGTAGAAGAATGTGATGGGCCGGGGAAGGGGTGAGACGGTGCAAAAGGGAGCGAAACGGGGAGGGTCAGCGAAAGGGAGACGGGGTGATGGAGGGAGAGGCAAGTGGTGGCATGTGGGAGAGACAAAGAGGCAACCGGAGAAGGAGACGGGCACCGGCATGGCGAGGCAAGGGCGTGCAAAGGCTGGGGCTCCGAGTCCCCGTTGTCCCGGCACCTCGCGCGGGTGTCTCACGGGCGGCCGTGCTGGCAGAGAGGTGTCTGACGCTGGTGCTGGGGGATGGAGAGGGAAGGGGATCCGGAGAGGGCAGGGGGACCCGGCCCAGGGATTCAGTCCTTGTGCCAGGCACGGCTTTCCCCAAGATGAAATATTGCTCGGGGTTCATGAGCCAAATTTGCCATCTAGCGGCTCCGGGCACCATTGCAGAGGGACCCACGAGGCAGCAGCGGCGACGGAATGGGAGAGCCACGGCACAGGCGCTGCGTGGGAGCTGCAGCGGAGGCCGAGCCTGAGCGTTTCTGCTTTTGCTTTACTCACAGGGGCCCTGAAGTGACATCACTTCGCCCTGGTGGCACTGCAGGGAGCCTCGGCCGCTCTGCCAGCCTCCCGCTGCTCTCCAGAGACAATCCCTGCCGGTTGTGCGAGGACCCAGACCCACGACATGGTCCGACCCTGCCGTACAGCAAGGCTTGGGGAACAGGAGCGTCTCGTCGCCGCAAGAGCAATTTCTCCGCTGTTACGCTGTGGGGAGAAAGCTGGAAAGCATCACTCTGCACCCGTGGCACAGCAGGGATCTTTCTCGGAGGCTTTACATCTCTTCGTTCTTGCAGAGGTACCCACAAGTTTATCTCATGTATTGGCTCCTTGCCTCACGTTGCCACCAGCCAGCCCTTTCGGCCAGCAGAGGAGCCCCCAAGTTACACACGGCCGCTGGAGACCATCAGAGCTGGGGGGGGGCAACAAGGACCACTGGGGGCTGCAGAAGGGGTAGAGCCTGGGGTGGAGCACCCCAAGATCGGGGCCAGCAGAGCCTCTTTTGGGCTGTCACCCAGCAGGATTCCTCTTTATAAACAGCACTCCCTAGGTCAGAAGGAGCTTTGACCGCCTTCTCTGTGGGAGGTAACGGGGATGTGGTGCAGCAAGAAAGGGGCTCAGTGCAAGTCAGCGTCCACAGCTTTAATGTACAGCTCTCCTGAGCAAGACCACATACATCAATAAATAAAATTAATAATAATAATTAGAGCAGCCCCAACGAACCCAGCTGTCACCGCTTTGGCTTCTGCGTTCTCCGCTGTGCCCTGGTCAGCAAGGGGTGCTGCCGCTCGACTAATGCAGAAGACGGAAGCAGCACCGTCTCCCTCCCCTCCTCAGTGGGGATCTGCTGGAGGAGGAGATCTTCGGTTCCCCAGATGCCAGTCAGGGCAGAGTCTTCCAAGGCACCTGCGGGCTCCCACCCTGCTTCATGCCCGGCATCGCGGGGCCTCAGCTGCTCCCTGCCCCATCTGCTACCCACATTGCCCTTGTCCAAGGAAGAGGCGCACAGCCGAGGGGTTCCCCACACGGACGTGCATGCGTGCATCCCGCACCCCGTCCCCGAGGGATGCCTGAGGGCAACCAGCTCTAGCACTGCTTGTGGGGTTCCTCCAGGGCGACGTAAGGCACCACGACAGGCCAAGAGTCACTGGGCCAGTATCCGAGCTTCGGCTTGAACGACGGCATCTCGTAGTTGACGTCGAAGTAGATGACTAGTGGGCAGCAGTATAGGAGGGACATGGCTATCAGCACGTGCCTGGCGAGGAGACCAAAAAAAACCCATGTTGGACAGGGGGAACTCCACCTGCTCCACCTGCGCGGTGTGAGGCTGGCATCGCTGCCGTACGGCTAGAGCCAAGAAGTACGGCGATGGCAGGCAAAGGGCCCGATCCGGTGATGCACGAGGGCTGCAGGGAGTGCGGGTCCCGCAGGGTTTGTGCCTATGGGGAGATCCTAGAAGAGCTCTGTGAGTTGGGGCTGGGGCAACTACTGGCTCAGAGGGGATCGAGTGATACAGGGGACTTCAGCTCCAAACCAAACCACCAATTCCACCTTGCCTGGCCGAGCCCAGCAGTGCGGGGGGCGTCTGTCCCAGTCATCCCAGTGATTTGCGAGGAGGACTCTGAAAACGCGTGCAGCGTGCAAGCACTTAGGGCTACACTTGGCCAGGCACGGAAATAACTGTCATTCAGTTTGTCTATTATAATAACTCGAAGGACGTTGCGCTACGTGAAGCTTCCGGAGAGCAGATGCAGCCCTTTAAAAGCAAGCTGCTTACCTGGAGGGACTTTCAGAACAATTTCACTTGCAAAACACCATTTGGCTGGTGCGGAGGAGGTAAGGGATATTAAGCAGCGATTAGGGCCAAATCTTTGGGCTGGGGCCAGGGTGAGGAGCAGCATCGATAGCAACAGAGGAACTGGGGAGAGGGTTAGGCAGAGATGCTGCTGCTCCCCGGTCGATTATCGCATCCCTGCTGCCATCTCTCCTTAGCCGGAGCCTTCCAGCTCCTGAAATGTTTGGGCTGGGGTTCCTGCCTCTATGCTGGAGCCCTTACCAGAAGCTGTGGAAGTAGGGGAAGTTGATCGCCTGCCAGAGCCCGCAGAGCCACCTGTCGCTTATCCAGCTGCTGATGGCCAGTACCCACCACACCACCATGACTGCAGCCATCCGGTGAACCCTTTTGTCATTGCACCTGGAAGACACAGGGAGGGAGAGGGAGTGGAGTGTCATGTTGGAAGGAAAGAGAGTTTTAAAGAGGGCTGGTTCCTGTCTGCAATTGCTAACACAACAGAGCAAAACCCGGCAAGTTTCTACTGGAGGATATCCATCCTTCCACAACAACTGGAGAAGCGTGGCTCTGTAGAGGGGGTTTCTGACTTTCTGTGGGTGAGGATGGTGCTAGGAGATGCCAGAGCACTCCTGTCTTTCCGCCCAGATCCTGGGGAGGTCTCCCAACCCCACACTGTTTCCCAAATTCGCCACAAAGGGGAAAGAGCTGCAGAGATGGCAGCCGGGGAGGAGAAGATGCATGTGTCGCATGGATTGTCCCCATTCTTCGTGGCGCCTATGCCAGATGGCCTTCTTGTGCCCCAGTGCCCACAGTCCTGCCTGTGCCTCTTTCTGCGTCCCTCCCCGGCTGCCCCAATTCTTTGCAGAGCTGATAGTTCAACATGTGGCTGGTCAAGTCTTGGGCTCCATTCACTGTTGGGCAAGGAGTCACTGCCTCATGTGAGCCTGGCAGGAGCCCAATGGACCTGTCGACAACCCCTCTCAGCCCCCTCCTTACTTTTTCAGCTCACACCAGGTCAGGTACAGCAGGTGGAAGGCGATGCAGTTGAGCGCGTAGGCATTGAATGCTGGTTTGATGAAGGACATCAAGGTACTGATGACGGTGGTGACACCACTCAGCCAGAAGAAATGCCTCCTAAAGGGAGTTGGGAGTGAGTGTCAGTGCTCCCAAGGTTCACAGTATGGAAGAATAAGGGTGGGAGAGGACCTGCTCCTTCCCTGGGAGAGGAAACCTCCAATCTGCACATGGCTGATCTCAGCTTCTGCAGTTCTCCTGGCAGGAAGGTTGAGGTATCTGTTTATATCTGTGCTTTGCCAAAAGCCCCCCGGTTTGCCCGCGAGCGGGGAACACAGCCCGGAACTTGTGCACTTCCATGGTGATGCCAGAGCATGGAGAGGCAAAGGCATCAGGAGCTTTGCACAGAGAAGGGCTTCAAAGCAGGAGTCCCAGCAGCGGAGGGCAGGGGCTTGAGCCCTGCAAACATGCAGATTTTGGGCTGACTGAGCAACAATAGAGCTCAGAGGGGCCTTTCACATGCAAATCCTTTCCCAAGTGCCTTCCCTGCTCCCCCAACCATGTCTCCACAGTGAACTCCTGGTGACCTCCTCTTCGGCTTGGGAAGAGCAGACTTGGAGCAGGCCTTTGCAAAGCTCCTAACTGGGCTGGTTTAGAGGGCTCCAACAAGCCTGCTTTGAGCAAAGCCCTGCAGAGTTCCTGTTTCTGCTGGTCCGTGCTCAGCCAGTCTCCCCATCCTTTCTGCTGAGCTCCTCTAGCCCAGCCAGCCCTCCTGCAAACAACCTTTGAAAAGTGGGGTGTTAACTTGGACCAGCTTGTCCTGTGGGAAACCCCATCAGCCTTCAGGGAAAGCTCTCTGTGGATGGCAGAGGATGCTATGACAGTTTGACAGCACAGGTAATTGAATGTAGGTGCTCAGGAACATTTAATTCCCTAATTAATTTCGAAATTCTCCATGCTAAATTCCCTCTGCAGCTTCTCAAAGTCAAGCAGCTCCACTTGATTAGGAACCCAGCACAGTCCTTCCCCATGGCAGGGTTTCTTAGTCTTCCTCTGTCACCACGTCCACCACTGAGTGGTGATGGAGGGTCTGGTCCCAAAGCAAACTGCAGTGACCTCAATGCTGACCTCTTGCAGGGCAGCTGGCTGGGGGCTGGGGGGCGCATCTGGGGGTCACAGACGTCAATGTCAATGTCCCAGCCCTCCCCTCGGAATCTACAACCCTGCATCCCTCTGAGGAATACCTGCTCTTGATCCACCTGGGGAAGTAAACCCTTGGGTACCAAAAGGAATATGCCACAGCAAGTGTCCAGAGGATGGAGAGCTCATCCAAGAGTTGTCCCACATAGCTCAGGGTCATGTGAAAGTACATGGAGAAGATACCTGCAAGGGACAAGGACAGCTTGTATGAGCAAAACTCCGTTCTTGCACAAGCCCATCTGGCCTGGGAACTTCTTGGGGGCCATTCCTAAAGACACACCGTTCCTGAAGGGCGGGTCATGGACCTCGGCGTTAATGGGGACTTGAGTGAATCAATCCACACAGCACCACGGGGATTTACTGGGCTGGAAGCTGCGCATCCACAGCCAGCAGGAGCCATGAGCTGCAGGGCTTTGAACAGACACGGCTGTTCAGTTCCCCACCCCAGCTTGCCCCTGTGCTTTGACCGCTACGAACCAGCCCCCAAAGAGTGTTATGAATGAACAGTCAGGTACTCTGGTAGCATGTCAGGTCTTCTCGCAACCTTAGAATCATAGAATCATAGAATCACAGAATCACTTGGGTTGGAAGAGACCTTCAAGATCATCGAGTCCAACCATAAACCTATGCCAAAACCACCCCTAACCCATGTCCCTCAGCACCACGTCTGCCCGGCTTTTAAATACCTCCAGGGACGGCGATTCCACCACCTCCCTGGGCAGCCTGTTCCAATGCTTGATAACCCTTTTGGTAAAGAAGTTTTTCCGAATATCCAACCTAAACCTCCCCTGGAACAACTTGAGGCCATTTCCTCTTGTCCTATCGCTCGTTCCTTAGGAGAAGAGATTGACCCCCTGTGGCTACACCCTCCTTTCAGGGAGTTGTAGAGAGTGATAAGGTCTCCCCTCAACCTTCTCTTCTCCAGGCTAAACAATCCAAAAATCCCAACTCCCTCAGCTGCTCCTCATGAGACTTGTTCTCCAGACCCCTCACCAGCTCCGTTGCCCTTCTCTGGACACGCTCCAGCACCTCAATGTCTCCCCGATACTGCAGTGCCCAAAACTGAACACAGCACTCAACCTTGGCACACACCTACGCAGAAGAGCAGGCCCGAGACGAAATACAAGGGCAAGGCGCGCTGCTGACGGTACTGCCGGTTCAGGTAGAGCAGGGCAGGAGAAAGGACAAAGAAGCTCACATTGCTGATCTGAAAAACAAGAGGCGCATTCAGCTTATTGCACGATCTCGGGCAAGTCCCATCCCACCATGTGCCTCGGCACCTCCGTGTGTAGTGAGGATACTGATCTCTACCGGAGAGCAGCGTGGCGCGGAGGCTGGTGTTACTCTTGGCACAGGGAGAGGGCAGAGGCGTTTCTCCAGAAGCGAGGCTGGAACTGGAAGGACAGCTCTTGCTGTGACAGCAATGGCTGCAGACAGCTCTGCTCTCCCTCTAGGCGCTTCTGGTGGGGCCAGCGAGCCCGGGATAAGCTGGTGTACCCCTTGTGGATGATGGTTTGGCTTCAGCTGCCCAGTGCCTTCAAGCAAGCTGGCAAAGCTCCTCTGTTGGCAGCCATCTCCCTCTTCTGTCCACTCAGACTTGCCAAAAACTCCCTGGATGAGCTCTGCCACTCGTGGCCCCAGCGCGAGGCTGAGTGGCTGTGGGGAGCTGGGCTACCGCAGCGAGCCGTGTTGGGGAAAACCATCCGTAACTGGGAGTGGGTGTGGCGGGGAGCAGCAGGACAAGCAGGACATCGGTAGGTGGGAATAGGAGTGAAGTGACATCCTGTAGTGTCATGTGCGAAGCCGCCTGGCCCGGGGAGGGGAGGTATTCTGGACACTAGTAATTACATGAAGTCATAAACCTCCTTTAAGCATACCTAGCAAATGAACGTGGCAAAATTATTCTGCCCTGATTTCCAGCTCCGCAAAATTGCTTCATTGACAGACTTTGATTTGTCTGGGGAGGAGGGGATGGTGCTGGGCTGGTTGGAGGTGCTGGTGCTTCGGGGAACGGCGGATGCTGATGGGAAAAATGTAGGAGCTGAGGAGGAGCAGCGAGTGCCCAAAGCCTGGACCTGCCTGCTGGGTCAGGCCCCTTCCACCCTGCGGCTATGGGGGAATGACGTTGAAATAATCCTTACCCTCTGTAGGTTCTTAGCCCGGCTGTTTCATCTGCTGTTGTTGCAAACTCAGTAAAGGGGGATCATGGGGAAGCACAGTCACCCCGGGGAAAATCTTACTCGTGAGAAGTTGGGACCGTGGTGCTCCGTTTTACCTGCCAGACAGCTCTCCGGGGCTTTGGAAGAGCAGGGCAGAGCCATCTGCTAAAATGCCATTTGGCAAACCACCAGGGTGACTTTTATCTCGCCCTGACAATCCTTTTCCTTTCATCTTCCAGCTAGATGCTGAGCCAGACCCCAAGCCTGGAATCTGACCTCCGCAGCTGGAGTCTCACCCCTCGGCAGCCCTTACATGCATCAGGTAAAGGGCAACATCGACGCTTGGCTCGTGATGTCCGGTGGGATCCAAGTTTATGGTAACAGGGCTGCAAATCACAGGGATGTTGTCATGTATATGAAACGCACCCTCTCATATTCCAGAGGGAAGCATAATTCAGGCTTAATGTAAGGTCTCTATTCCCTTTAACACCTGGAGATGAATCTTAAGGCTTTCATGAAACAAGCTGATGCTCCCATTAACAGCAATTCTCAGGCCAAGCGTATTTTCTGGTGGGTTTCTACAGGTGCTTAGAGCCAAAAACGGGTCTGTTCCCGTTCCAGCTATGGAAAGAGAAGCGCTGGTCCCACTTGCACTCTTGAGGTCAAACTGTTTGGAAACGATCAGGAAACCAAACTGTGCGTTAAAGTAACGGCCGTGTTGCAAAGGTTTCTTTTCCCGTGAAATGGTTAAAGAGGCTTTTGGAGGATGAGCAGGGGGAGCAAGAAGAGAGAAAATGCTGGCAGAAAAGGCAGCAGCATGCAAGTGCCAGCATGCACGTCGAAGTGAGGAAATGCGGGACTTCGAGATTGCGTAGAGAGAGGTCTGAGTCCCTGCTGCAGTGGGCATTGCAACAGCGCCGCTAATTACATGATAGCACTGTTATCACTTCATTAATTCAGTACGAGGTGTGCAAGATCAGATATCAGAGGGGAGGGATAATCAGGGGACCTGTGCCAATAGGGTCAAGAAAACAGAGTGATTCCGTGCAGAGCAGCCAGACTCAGAGCTTAGGGGAGAGCGGCTACAAAACCACATCTGTGGGGGGGGGACAGGTCTTCATCACCCGTTGGATCCAAGCCCTGATTTATAAGTGCTGTCTTCTGCCTTCCCTCTAGGATGTGGCAAGCTCCTTCTCAAATGTGGTTCGGAGGGTTTTGCTCCAAGTACTCCCATGTGGAAGTTTTTCCGGAGTCTCTGCTCATGCTGAATCCCCCCCAAGCACGGCTTCTACTTATACCTAGTTGGGTTGGAGTGGCCAGGAGGCACCAGCTTCCTCTGCCCGGGATAGCAGGAAAAAAAGAGAGAGGTGTGATTTGCCCTGTGAGAGTGACTCAGCCCTGTGGTTTTCCACCGTGTGAGCTCTCAGCCATGTCCCGCTGCCTCGCAAGCGCGAGTTACTGCTCGAGGTCCCCAAGCTGAGCCTGCCTATACTGGCATTTCCTTCTTTTACTAGGAGAAAAGGGAGACTGGGATCAGCAGCATGGCTCGAATCCTGGTGCATTAGCAGGATCATGGGAAAGGCCCCAGGGCCTGTGCAACTCCTCACTTTGCAGCCTGAGATGGAGGGAGAGAGCTGCAGAGAATCCGTTTGCGTCTCCATCCACAACAGGGTGAGAACAACCCTCCGATACGGATCGGGGCAGGACACGCTGGTTTGCAGAGCTCTGCCTGGCTCTGTGAGCACGGCAACAGCCCAGACATGCGCTGGTCCTTACTCAAGTGTCCTGGTTTGAGTGACACAGGACTAATTTCTTTTCTAACGCTTGGGAAAACTGCACTTTTACGAGACTCTGGTGAATTTGTGACAATATTGACTTTACAGCCAGCCAGGGTGGGGGGGTTTCAAGGTCTCGGTGTTTTCGAGCTCTCCAGGCGCAGGGATGAGGAGGAGCGAGACCCGGGCACCTGCCCCGAGCTGCCAACAGGATTATCTCATACCAGGAACGACACATTCCATAGAAATCAGAAAGTTTGCCATGAAGCTCTATCTTCTATGATGGCAGCGACCCTGAGAACTCCTTGACCTGGTGCTGGAGCCTTGAGCCCTTCCCTTCCTCCCGAAGCCGCAGCACTCGCAGTGTCCCACATTTGCTGTCCCCTGCTGGGAGCGCACGACTTCCTATGGATAGAATGGGCTGAGTGTAATCCTTGTGTATTTTATATTGGGATTGGGATCAGTATTGGCTCTTTAGTGTTATTAATGTTAATTATCTAGTCTTACTCTGTTAAATCTGTTTATATTCCAACCCCTGGGTTTCCTTATTTTTGCGCGATTCCCTTTCCTGGGTGGGGAGGGGTCACCGGTCGATAGAATAATTGTCTGAATGACAGCAAATTGCGGGTTTCTCAAACCATAACACCAAGACAGGCATTTTCTGCAGCAAAAGGAGATTTCTGCAAGACTCAGCAGAGCACACTCATTTACTTAAAGGCCATTGAACCAGCTTTAGCTGACAGAAGAGCCCACAGGGCCAAAGACAGAAGATACCTCAGAGGCTCTCCAGACCTGTATAGCAGGTTCCAAAGAGCCAGACCTGTGGAGAAGAAGATGAAGCTCCATGTCCCGCTGTAGCAATGTCACGCCAGTGCTTTGGGGCAGGAAACAACAGTTTGTCTAGTGTTTGCGGAGGGCCGGGCACGGACCTGCCGTGCTCCTGCGCGGGATGGGCTGGACATGCAGGAAAGGGATGCGCCGGTGATGCCGCGGGGTTACTGAGCCCGTGCCGAGGGCTGGGGCACACGCCGCGGCTCTGACACACTCTGAAAGTGAGTGCTGCTCTGGGCGTACCTCAGTAATTTGCGCCTGCAGTTGAGTTTATCTCCACCTATCTCCATGCAGCATCTGGGATCTCTGGATATACAGCAGCGTCGGAGCTCCTGCTGCTTTGCCAGAGAGGCTGCTGAGGATCTGGGTGTCATTACCAGCGTCCTGGATCAGTCATTTCAGGAAAGAAATGAGGGTAGAAAGACAAGTCCCTGACTGATGACCCCCATGTGGCACGATACTGTTCTCCTACAAGCAGCCAGAAGACAATAAATTTCTGGGTCACTGAGTCACTATAAATAGTTAGCGCTTTGTTGCTGAACTGCATCCAATCATGAGCCACTGTGTATTATTAGGTACTTAAAGATACTGTTTACGTTCTTTGCTCATACCCTTGGTGCTTATTTCTAATAAAAAGCATCCAACCCAAGCAGACCTGCGAGAGAGCGGGGCTGGCACAGCGCAATTCTCAGCGGCACGTTGCCGCTGCTGGCACAAAACTACCCTGCTTGAGCCCCAGGCAGCGCTGGGAAGAAGGCATTGCAGAGGATGCTCCATTAGGAAACTCCTGCTGATTTAGTGGTGCAGGAGTCTTGGGTAGGACCTGGCTGGGTTCCCAGCTAGTCTAAAACTCTGGCAAACTGGCGCTGAAGTCAATATTGGTAAAACGATCTCAGCGCGGGCCAGTGAGATAAAGCCCACAAAGCCCATAAAGCTTCCTGCGGGGAAGATGCAATCGGAATGTGGGGAACAAATGAATGGAGGAGAGGAGAGAAGGTGATCCAGGCTGTTAGGATCACATCTGAGATAGTGCCCTGAGCCCCAGCTGGATCTGCAACGTGCTGCCGGCCAGCAGGGATAGCTCAGTCTGGTCTGGCTTCGGATAGTCCCTGGCTTTATGGCCAGGAGCCTGATCCTGCAAGAGAGCCCAGCGCATGAACAGGGCTCCCCTGGTGCTGCTGCAAGGGGTGAGAGCTGGGCAATGCCAGCCAGCGTGTGCAGGCTGGTGAGGATGCCCATGGAAGTGATGCTCCTGCCCGCTTTTGATTAAAAGGGCCGTTCCCGAGCATGGTGCAGCCTTCGGGGATCTCAGGTGCTCAGACAGCAGCAGTTTTTAGGAGGGTTTGCTTTTTCGCCTGCCCTGGGTTGGAGCAGCCAGGAGGCACCAGCTCCCTCTGCCCGGGATAGCAGGAAAAAAAGAGAGAGGTGATGGAGCCAAGGTGTGGTTTTGCCAGGTTTGGCCAGGAGATCACATTCCAGCCCTGACGCAGACAGCTGTCAAGGCAGGTTTAGATCTTCGCTGCTTTAAAAGGTCTTAGGACCTGCATCTTAGGACAGAAGGAGCAGAATTGGTGCCCTCTGCCTGCGCAGCCGCTCTGCTGAGTTCCGGGGAGCTGGGAAAAGTGAGCCTGGCAAGAAGGAGATCAGTGCAGGGACCAAAAAAACCCTCTTCCTCTGCTGGAAAAGCAGTGCCCGGTCTTCACATACAGAGAGGAACCAGGGCTAGTTTTATCACTGGAAGAAATCCTGCAGGGTTTGCTCTGCCCACATCCCTCTGCGTTCCTCGGTATCACACTAGTTTGCAGCTGTGCAGAAACATGCGTTGAAGTTTTCCTCCCCTGCAGCAAAGCTGTGTCTGAGTCCTGCCCTGTGAAAATTCATCCCAATAAGCCCCAGGGGCCTCAAAGGTCATGTAGTATGGAAACACGGGAGATGGCTGCGGCTAGCAGGGATCTCAGTCCAGAACTAGACACCTGGGTAAGGTTTTCAGGAATAGCTAGGTAATTTAGAAACCTGGGCAACAAAGTGACCCAGGCAGCTAAGAGTTAATATTTTGTGGGAATTAAAGGGTTTTGGGTGCTAAGAAAGCTAGTTATGCATCTGGCTGCCCCAACTGGTGTCTAGCAGCACGTCACAGAGAAGTCAGACACACAAGTGCTTTTGGGGAGCTCCTGAGATACTTCTTGGTACGCTAAAGATCCTGAGCCACTTTGACATTCTGGGTCTAAATCAGGATCCTTGTGAAAATGGGGTTTCAGCTCCAAAGATGCATTTGAAAAACGCCGCTTATGTGCTAAACTAGGAGGTGAGGCAAATTTGTCTCCCAGCACGAACTCTGATTAAAACCATAACTTTCAGACTTCCTGCATTTTGTGGAAATCAGCCCCTCTCTAGTGCTGCCAGCGAGACTCCAAATCGCAGGGGCCTTTGGCATCTCCGGCGGTGTTGGAAATGCTGATGTGAGTAGAAGTGATTTCTGTGCCTCCTTGCTCGGTGCGCCTGGCTCTGCAGCTCTGAGCCCTTCCCACAGGGATGCAGCGAACAGGCGACAGCACGACACATTCGGTTGGATGCCAGAGGGACGCAGGATTTGGTCTGTGCTTGGCAGATCTTTCTTTGTTAACTGTCTCAAAGAGAAGTGACTATACACAGCCTGAGCGTCCCTCCTCTGGGGCCCTGGCTGGGCAATTAGAGCTGGGGAGCTGCGGGACTCGGGAATTATCGTTATTATAGGCAATTTATTAAAAGCAGGAAATGCTTTTAAAAAAAAAAAAAAAGAGGAAGAGACATTTCCATGAGAACAAGAACTTCTAGTGTTTGACAGTAATTGCTAAAAGTTGTAAACAAGGCCTCTGGAAGGTTGTAAATCCACATGCCTCACACCCCTGCTATCCTGTAATTGTGCTGGGGTAGAAGGACACGCTTGCAGGGACCGGTTATCTGCTGAGTCCTCTGCAGACAGATGGACTACGGATGCTTCTAGCCATGCTTGAGCCAGGAGGCTGCATCCAAGGGACTGGCGCTGGATGGAGCCTGAGTTATGAAGGATCAGAGGAGGTGAAACTGGCTCATGCATCAGCTTTCCTCTGTCTTGAGTTCCGGATTCCCAACCTGCCTGACACGGTTCATGCAAGTGCTGTCTCTCGTTTTGCCACTCCTGTACATTTAGCCGGAATATATGAGCCCTGTGTGGGACTTACCCCAGTTGGCAGGAGAGCTGCAGGACTGGTATAACAGGATCTCACAAATCTGGGCTAAGGAGCACCGCCGGAGTTTTCTCACTGGGAATTCAACCCCACAGGTGCCAGAAGTACCCCTGACCCCAGCTCATTTTGTGACCAACTGGCTGTTGTAAGCAATAAAAGTCCCATGGTTTACCTGCAGCTCAGAAAATGTTCCCCATACCAGCACCCCTCCAACACCAGGAAGTTCAAAGGAGTGAGCAGGAGGAAAGAAAACAAGGTTGTCCCATCTTGTCTCCCAAAAGCCGCTCCTGGATGCCCAGAGCCGGCTGCCTTCGCACCCCAGCCTGCCCTTCGGATGCGCCCGCACTCACGGTGTTGTAGTACTCCGCAATGACCGTCGAGCGCTCAAAGTTGCCTTCGCACCAGTCGACTTCGGCGCTCTGGTAGGAAAATATGCTCGGCATCGTCGGGCCACCTTCGCGAAAGGGAGAGGAGCGGGTTAGGTTGGCAGCTGGGGAGGAGCGTGCTGCGCACCCAAAGGGGAGAAGCCCACTCTGCCTTGCCTGCCCCTTGCACACACGCACACGCACACTCGCGTTGCGCCAGCCTGCTCAAGCACGGCATCCTTACCCTGCTATGAAAGACTCATCCTCTTCTCAGCAGGCATCATATCGCAGAGCATTTCCTCCTCTCTCCCCACGATGCAGGGCGGACAGACCACCCTAGGAAATGTTCTTGAACTCTGAGCCCGGGAACAGTCGCCACAGCCCCATCCGTGGCATTAACATCTCTCACAAGGGGTCACCGCTGCCATGGGATGCTCCCCCATTTCAGCCCTGTCCTTGTCACTCCGTCTCCTGCCTTCACTTTCTTTATGACTCAGATCTTTCTGCCAAGAGGACTTCCCTGTACTTCGTGGGGTGTGAGCTACCTTTTGGGAGTGGACAACTCCACGGGGTTTATTGCTCATTGGCTCCGTTCTCCTTAGTCGCTTCCCAGCATCTTCCCGAGGGCTGGAGCTCACCTTGCGCAAGCTCAGCCCTGCAGCAGCAGCACAGACCCTGGGTGTTACCGGAGTCCTGGAGGTGCGGAGCAAAGGCAGTGATTTCACTTTGAACGCGCTCCCATGCAAACCCTGTCCCGGTTTCCCGGTGAAAGGATCAGAGCTGCAAACCTCGCGTGGGCTCTCCTCTGCCAGGTCCCTCAGCCTGGCCCCTGGCAGCAGCAGAAGCCGCTGTTACGAGTGGGATTCTAAAAAACATCTAACATTTTGCTTGTTTTTCTTCCCCATTCTAAAGACTTTCCCATCCTCAGTGAGTGTGTCATTCCTCAGCCCTCTTTTATCCATTTGAAACAGTAAAAGTTCTGCCCGAGTTTCCTATTTGTCATGCTTTCTTTCAAATCCTTGAGACTTCGGAGCTACTTCAGAAGCTGGTAGATGGGTGGCAACCTTAGAGGTGTTTGGAAGCACCATCCAAACCCTAGCAGCTGGGTGTTTGGCGCGCAAGAGCTGCAGGAATTCCCTGGAGCTAAGCAGTCGAGCCCCTGGCTGCAGGGTTGAAATAACCCACCCGGCCATGCTCCTCCAGCTCTGCAGAATGAGCAGGTACCGGGGTGACACCAAGCACTTCAGTAGCATCTCGGAGCTACCCAGGTTTCCAGGTAGGAAGGGGTGGAAAACAGCTTTCTTTTCTTTGAAAATCCTTTCAGCTTTGAGTCTAATACAGGGAAGGGGAGTTTATCTTAAAACCACCCATCAGTTGATGATGCTCTTGCGGAGAAACAGTCAAGTCCCTCTTTACACCGGTGTCAGCTGAGCAACACCACCGAGTTCAGCAGTTGCTGTAGGTGTGCAGTGGTGTGAATCTACCACAGCTTCCTCTGCTGCTCTTCCCCAGAAGAAGTTCAAAGGGAGAAAACACCTACTACAAACAAGCTCTTCTGTATCCTCCTGCTCCAACCAGATAAACTGACTTGTGGATAAACCTCCGCCGTTCTTTTACAACTGCGAGTTAACGATGCCCTCCCTTTAATCCAGGCTGGCTGGTTCCACAAAGCGGGTGAGATCTCAGACACAGAAGAAAAACAAACTAGATGGCAGGCAGATTGGTTTGAGGTCTGACCCTTTGGGATCTTGGGTTTCCATGTGCTCATTTGCACCGCTGTGACTCTTTCCCCATCCCTGCTGCTCTGCGTTACGCTTTTACAGCCACGCAAGTGGTTGTGTAGGGTAAAAAAAAGAATCAGACCCAAGGTGGTAAATCCCATCTCCCAGCTTGGAGAGACCTCGGTTGAAGATGGTGAAGGGATGGAGGAGACAGAAGAAGAGAAAGGGAACAGAAAAATTGAAGGAGCGATAAGAGCTCTCAGCGGCTGCTGGTTACTGCTCGCCTCTCATCCCAGCCTGGCTTACCTGTGTTCCCTGGAGACGCACCAGCACTATTTCCACGCGGTGAGGCGAAGCGTCGGGAGCTCCAAGGTTTCTAGCAAAGCTGGAGCCGTAACCTGCCCTGCCGCTCTAGCTCCGAAGGAGTGCCCACGGTGTGAGCTCACCGGGAGCAGCCGCCAGGAAATACCCTTGCTCCGTCTCTAGGGAAAGCGTTGGGATGAGACAAGAGCCATGAGCAGCCTCCAGGCAAACCTTCCTGTCCCCCAAAGGAAACATATTGGCTGGAGAGTTTATATCTCTGCACCCAAATGGGCAGGGGCAGAGAGGGAGGGCAGAGAAGCGTGAGCTGGAAAGGTTGGAAGAGCGGGTAGAAATGCAGTCTGAAATCATCAGCGTGCCCCTAGGCAGGTTACCTGCGCAGGCGCGCACACCCCAATCCTAACCCTCTTTTACCCAGGGGAGGGACTGATCCCTACAGCCTCCCTTACAGAGTGGGTTAAAACCCAATAAACCAGTTTTCACCAAAAAAAAAACCACGCAAGAAGCTGATGCTGTCTCAGTTTTGAGGCAGCAACTCAAAACTCAACTCTTCCCCAACTACCGTTTCTGCTATTATAAAAGATAATTTTATTATAAAAAAGAAATCACACTTCTTGTAGCTAGTTTACTTTGTTGTTTAGTTAAAGAACTGGCTGAATAGGATGCTTTTGGGTGACTGCTTTGCAAATATTTTCCTCCTGAATTCCACGCCGGATGTCAAGAAAATTGGCAGCAATTCAACTCTGCCCCAAAATCAACCCTTTTTTTCCTCCACGTAGGGTTGGGAAAAGAAGAAATATGTTGCTTTCTTAAACATAGAAGCTCATTATTTGATCAGTTTCTCCTGTCGGAGCGGTGGAGGCACCACAGGCAGCATCACAGGGCAGGGTCAGGCCAAGATCCAAGGTGTCCCTGTCCCTGTCCGGGGATCAAACAGCCACCTTTGCTGTGGCCCTTCAGCTTTGCCCTGGGGATCGGCTCTTTGGGAAGTTCAGCCATTTATTGTGCTGCTCCTATAAAAAAGGAGCGTACCTGGGAGACCGGAGCTGTGCAACGCCTCCTAAAGATGCCAGGGCTTACAAAAGCCTCACAAATCCACATGCATTTTGAAATGAGAGAGTAATTAACCACTGAAGCAGCTTATATTACAACATGGTAGAGCCTCCGTTACGTGCGACTAAGTCAAGGCTGGGTGTCTTTCGAGGACAGAGGATGCGGCTCGAAGCCGAAGCCGAGAGGCAGATCCCAGCGAGCTGTGCGGGGGGCGGATGGCTGCGCTGCCGTGTCTGCGTTGAGTAAGTCTGGGTTGACTTTGCCCTCGTAACTCCTCAACGGACGGTGCGAGCGGGAGACTGAGTTCGCGTGCTGAAAGAAGGTACCCGGTTCCCCAGGGGATCCCAGGGAAAAGCAAGCGGTGACTTGCCCGTCCCGCTGCCGAGGGAGGCAGGTGATGTGCGGTGTCGGGCAGGGAAGGTGGCAGAGGTGGATTTGAAAATAAGACAGATGGTTGCCCAAACATGTGATGCCTGGCCTGTAGGAACTTCTTTGCAAAGAATGAGTTTTCCCACGCCAAAAACTCTGGCATCCTTGGCATGAGCAAAGCACCCAGGCATCACTGATGTATCCTGTGCCACACAATGAACAAATAACTGAGGAGGACGTCATAAATCCACATCTTCCCTGATTCATCAATAAGTAGCATCCAGGTCATAAAGAGAGGCCGATTTCCTGGTGAGTCCTCCTTCCCAGCTCCTCCTAATGGTTACATTCTCCTGCCTGTGGTCAGAAGGGCCTGGGACGCTGAGGATGCTGACATGGGAGTGGGCTGGGCGGGGGGGATGCCCAGGGAGCACAGGGATGACGCTTTCTGAGCCTCGTGTGAGAGTTACTCAGAGAGACTCCTCCGATCCTCCCTGTATCGGAGAGTTCCTTCTCTCAAAACTTCACCCAAAGTCCTCACCTCCTCGCTAAGGCTCGCTGCTTCCTCTCCACCTTTTTCTCCTAACGTGTGACATCTTGGCTTGCTCAGATGTGTCTCTTCTGCGCCAGGATATGCAAGGAAACCTCATGGATGAGGTTTGGTCCTCATCCTATCCCCTCAGCTGTTCCCTTCCTGCTCCCTGGCAATGATGCTGTCATATGAGACCCCACATCCCAGGCAACGTCTTTGTGATACAGGACATGCTTTCATCTGGAGAACCTCATCCCGGCTCCTCTGCCATCCCTTGGCAGGCAGCGGGGTCTGGGGGGCTTACACCAGGACAGCTGAGAGCAGGTAGTGGCACCTGGTGGCACCACCAAACCAGTGGGGGAGTGAGGAGACTGGTGGGCAAGTTTGGGAGAATCCAGTTGCTTAACTTGAGGCTGGTCCTACCTGCCTTGTCCTGCGACACCTCGTATGGAGGCTTCCACCTGAACTTCGGCTGATGAGGGAATTTTTTTTTTGTTAAAAAGCCCATTTGGACAAGCTATGCCTCAGAGGCACGTGGCCTTATTTATGGCCTTGGCTGGCGTGGGGTCGGGGCTGTCGGTGGTGGGACAGTAACAAACAGCCGGGGCAGGGTGAGGTGGGGGTGCTGGCATCCCACATCCCCGCCACTGGTTGCTCAGCGGGCGTGAGTCAGAGCCCTGGGGTGGAAGGAGACGAAATGGCTTCGCTCCATTCCGACAGGGAGGCAGCGAGCGAGTCAGGAAGGCAACCCAGGCATTTTGGCTCAGCGGTGCCCTGCTGCATCCGTGTCTGGGAAAGCCTTGAAGCAGCCTGGACAGGCTCCGTCCCGCTGCCAGCTCCTTTGCTTTTAGTCCAGGACTTTAGCTCCAGGGCTGCAATTTGGTGCTTCCAGGTATAAAAACGCAGGCAGGTGAGCTGGGAGCCTCGCTAACGCTGAACAGTTAGATAATCCCTGTCATTCATGGCTCCACAGGGCAGGAAACATGTCCTCTGCTTGATTTGGAAGCTGTTTAGCAAATCACGGTCTGGAAGAAATAATAACAGCAGCAGGAGACGTGCTAAAGCTGGATGTGCTTTACGCGGCCAAATGGAAGCATTCGTCTCCGTTGCGGCTGTACAGCCTACCGGGAGCAACGTACCCCTTCTCCTTCACATCTGCAGAGCTGTAAATATCTGTGTTTCTTCAGCAGGCAGGGCAGGGGCTCCGGGCAACCAAAAAGCACCGGTAGCAACGGCAAGGACAGATCGCACCCCACGCGAGGTGTGGCTTTAAAGTCTCGAACGGCTGAAACACCTGCTTTTTACAACACCACGGCCCCGGTACTTGTGCAAGTCAGCCTCCAGAGGAGCAGAGCACAAGCCTTGTCAGGCCCCAGAGGGTTGGTCTCAGGGTCCAGGAGAAATTCCCCACCAATCCATCATCCTTGAGCAATCACCCGAGCACTCTATTATGTTCACTCCAGGCAGGATGCCATACCAGTTAACCCAAGCGTCTTTGCCAATCTGGCCACCTCGTGCTTGTTTTGAAATACAGACAGGTTTAAAACAAATGCTTTAATTGCTAATAGTAACAGCAATAACAGTAATAAAGGAAGTTCTCCCGGTGCTGTCATCTGTCACATGCGCTTCTCGGGGTGGTTGTGGGTACGCTGCAGAGACCGGGGCTTATGCAACTCGGCGGGAGCTGCTGGATGTGCGGGGGCCAAGCAGGGACTTTTCTCCTTCTCCCCTTCTTGTCGATGAGAAGAGAAGCTGTCTCAATCAGGAGGGAGAAAAACCACCTCACCCTTGGCAGCGCCGTGCCAGCCCAGCCGGGGCTCTCCCTTGTGGCTCCCAGCGAGGGCTGCCTTGAGTCCTCCAGGGGTTTCAACTTGAGCAGACACAGAGCAGGGAGGCACCTCCACGCCAAACCAAACCCCTGTGTCCAGCAACCCTTCACCCCTTCTCACTCGGGGGAATCGTGGCCGTGAGGAGAAGTGAAAATGGAAGGAGACGAAGAGAAGGTTCCTTCTCGCTCGGGCTGAGCCTGCGGCTTTCCATCACAGCTGGCAGCAGCCTGGCAGCACCCCGCGCCCGGGTAGGTGTGTTTATCTAACCCTGCAATCCGTTCTCGGAATGGCGCAAAGCTTTGGCAGCAGGAGCCGGTGCTCGTTTGTGCAAGGTCTGCGAGAGACTAAAGAGCACAGTCTGCACCCGGCCCTGGGAACCTGAGGCTTCTTCATCCAGGGCTGTATCGGAGTTCCCAGGGGAGACAACCCCCCCATCACCCCCAGCCCCTCTTTACTCTCCGCTCCCCTCTGGGCAGAAAGCGGGAGCCGCTTGCCCTGTTGCGGGAAGGGAGAAGCTGCCTGTCGGTTCGTGGTGAGGGATGGGATAAAGCACAGGGAATTAGCACCTTCGTTAAAACTCTGCAAGCGCCTGAGAAGGCAGATCACGGGTTTGGCTCTGACCCTCTCAGTGGCGGTATTGGTCTGTTGGAAGGAATATAAGAAGGAAGGCAAGCAGGAAATAATCCTGCCGCATCTTGTGGTGGTCAGTGACTTAATACTTAGTTAGCTGGAGGTCCTGGGCCGTCATGTTTAACCAGTCAGAACAGACCAGTCCTGTGTATATTTATCTTGTGCTTCTAAAGGTTATTTTTTGAGGTCATATCCTATGGCAACGAGGTCCAGTTTAATTAGGTGCTGGGTGAAAAAGCACCTCCTTTTGCCTGTTTGTTGCCTGATCCTGCATTGGGTGCCCTCCAGTTGGGTCACTACTACTGGAGTGGGAAATCACGTGGAGGTGTTCCCTGCTCCCGTCTTCCGGGCCGTTTCGCTGCATCTCCCCGCAGCATCCCCATCCCACCCACGCTGGTCCCAGTGCACATCCCTGTGCCTTGTCTAATTTCCCATCTCTGCTCAAAGAAGCGCATCCCATCCCAGACGCTTTGAATCCGCAGCCTGCCTACAAAAATAAAGGGAGACCAATATTCAACACAGTCTCTCGTGCATTATTTGGAAAAGAGAACTTTGGCGTGGGTGCCTCACGGGCAGACAAGAGGGGTTGTTATAACAAGGACATGGTGACACTTAGAAGAACCACTAGAAAAACCTCTTGCAAGAGTTTGTCACCTGCAATAGCAAAGGCCAGAGAAGGGCATGTGCCCTTCTCCCAGCGGCCGCCCCGTGGGACGCTGCTGGCAGTCACCAAACACGGGCAACCGATGAGCCAAACTCTGGGGAGAAGCTGGTTGGGAACGCGCCTTCCCTTGAGCATCCTTCCCTTCCCACACCGGCTCCCGCCAGCACAGACATTTCTTTTATTCATTTCACAATTCCCCATTTCTTGACCGTGTCACTTTTTTAATTTCCGGCTTTCCCTGGGAACATGGAGGGATTAAAGACCATCTCTAAGTAATAAAACCAACAAGTCCTGAGAGTTTAAGAGTCTGCAGGCAGCGCAGAGGTAAATCAGAAGGGCCCCCAGTAACCCCAGGTTGGTGCAATTCACTTGACTTCCTGCTTGTGTCAGGGCTGACTTTGGCTCCGAAATAGCTCGGAGGTGTAAAATGGGCCCTGCCAGGCCCTGTCTGGCCACCCCGTCCCATCTCTGAGGCACATGGAGCGTGTGAGGGACCAACACTGTGCCGTTGTGCGGCCACACAGGGGTGCGTGCAGCTGGAGCGTGTGCCACCCGGCGTGGGGCGAAGGAGGGAGCCTGCAGGGCTCCCCCACAGAATCACAGAAAGTTACGGGTTGGAAGGGACCTCTAGAGATCATCTGGTCCAACCCCCCTGCCAGAGCAGGTCCATCTACAGCAGGTGGCACAGGATGGCATCCAGGCGGGTTGGGAATGTCTCCAGAGTGGGAGACTCCACCACCTCTCTGGGCAGCCTGTGCCAGGGCTCTGCCACCCTCAAAGGGAAGAAGTTTCTCCTCATGGCCAGTTGGAACTTCCTATATTCGA
>VZSF01002899.1:304392-353652 GCA_013398295.1 Chionis minor | reverse complement strand
GGCCAAACCACGACAGTCATCCATATCACCCATAACTTATAAACATGCGCATCAGAGCAAGCACCCATGGGATTTGTTCAATACCAAAAGAGGACTGGGACATTTAACCTATACTATACAACAGTATCAGGAAGACAAGAGACTGAAATATTCCATCCTTTACATTTCTAATGATATAAAATACTGTATGTTGTGTAGCTAGAGGCAGAATTTGGTTTAAAAGATCTTAGATGACTGATCCTAGAAGGTCCTAAGGTTCTTGGTTTCTACCAGCTTCCAAGGAAGTTGTTGTCCCCAGTACCTTACCATAATGATGTTGAATGAGTCCTGTGTATTCGAAGCTTATAGATTTTAAGTTTCAGAAAGTATCCTTGCAAGTAAAAAAAAATAGAATGACATCCACACTTCTGTTTAATAAATAAAATATTAATAATAAAACAAAAGTACAACTCCCCCAGCTTCAGTTCACCTTTTATGCATGTGTGGAAGTGTCCTTCTTGGTAGAAGAGCAGGGCTATGGTGGGGAAAGAAGTAATTTCCAGATGGAGCAATGTACAAAGAAAAAATTGTTAATTTGGTCAAATGAGTGATATCTCTTCCATTCTCAAATCAGTATTTGCTGCCAGATATAGGAAAGCTGTGACTCAAATCTGTAAATGCTTGTGAAAACAGGATGGTTTGCAATAATAGAATGTGCAAGCACTTTACTTAAAACCACCTGTTTAAACAACAAGCAGAGAAGGAAGTATGGTCTACAGGCTAGTGAGGCTTTGCAAAATTATCACAAAATTCTGCTAGCCTGAAGGTGAACAGCTACTCCAGAGCTGTTATCCTGCCACAGCTATCTGGTACCACTGCCCAGTGATGAACAACAGTGTAAAGAGCAAAAATCTTTTAAGCCCTCCATCAACAACCTACCAAACACCAAACTCCCCACATCCCTGCACCGTAGAGAAAACTGCGATTTTGCAAGACTTGTTTAGAACAAACTGCTAAGAAATAAGAACACCTGAGCAGCAACCCTGTATTTTCATGGGGACTCACAGAGAACCCCAGGGCAAACAAGTTCATGTGAAAACTTCTAACTGGTTGGTTGCTTGGTTTTCCACAGGGCAAAAAAGCATGAAAAAGTACAGTAGGAGACTATTAAAATGCATCACCACACTACATCAATGCTATGTTCTTTTAATGGGCCCATTCCTTTAGCAGATGTTTGAGAAGTGGGCTGCAGCCTACTATAGCTGAAAGCCATGGAAAGTAGACTCGTGCTTTGTTCAGTTTTTGGAAAGTACTCTGTGGCCTTTTCGAGCTGTGGTATAAACGTAAGCCGTACCTGATCCCAACTCCCAGAAATAATTAAGAGCCAGTGCCAGCACTTATTCCATGTTTGATTTACAATTCATGTCAGTATAAATACAACTGTCCTTTTCTGCCACAGGGAAGGGTGAACTGCCTTAGAAAAAAATGCAAACCAGACTGATCTTTTACCCAGAACGCTGCTGAGTAACTAATCCTTTATCCATGCCAGTTTGGGAACGAACAACAAAGGCAACAGGCATTTTGTTCTGGGAAGTGTTGCATATTTCAACCCTGAATCTTCTTCAAATTTCAAAAATGCTGATGGAATTACTGAGCTCTTTATTACTAAATACATACAATGAACTTTTGAAAAAAACTTTGCTTAGACACACAATGCATTTTGCTAGGTCTATGACACCAAGTGGCAAAATATCCTGTTCAACCATCCTTAAATAACTTGTAGTCCTATTTTGAAAATAGAAACTTTCAAGGGAGTTCCTACCATTCTGTATCCTTACCTAAAACGAGCTTGCTAGTCTTTTAGCTGTAAGTACTCAGATAGAAGTTAAAGGGACAGAAAACAGAGGAAGAGTCTGGAGCTATCTTCAGAAAAGCTAGTCCCATCAAAGTCAGCTTTGCCTTTGATTTCAAGACGCCAGCATTAAATGTGGGATTTCATTCTCTGCTTTGATACTCACAATGACGTATGATCTCGTAATTTTCTGCCTCAGTTTCCCCTTTCCACTAGGGAATTAATTCAGTTGTAAAATCAACTGTTGTTTTCAAATGACAATATGCCATTGTCACAAGAAAAAGCCCTGGATCCCTACAGCACAGTTCAAAGAGGGGAGAAGACTCTGAAATTCCATCAGCCCTAAGACAGTCAATATCTCAGCAAGATACTGAGAACCTTACCATAAAGGCTCTGCTGCTAGTGAGTTTTCTTGCAACTTCTGCTCATATTTCTGAGAACCAGGAATCCTTTGGAAAAGCAAAACCAGATCAATATAGAACAGAAGGGCTCTGAAGGGAGTTTAAAGAAATCTTGCTTTCTGCAACTCCCCTGTTGACCACTGGAGCATGAAGTTTAAATATTTCCAGTGAAGCCTTTAAAAATACTGGCACATTATGGATCTCCTCAGAGCTTTTTGTCTTTTGTAAATCTAACAGTAAGGTAGATACACCACATTAGGTACAGAATACCAGATCAGCAGTCCTGCTGAGCAGATGGAGCACAGATGGAGCACACACCTGACCTTAATGCTAGAGCACAAGGAATTGGTAAGACTTAGAATCAGTCTTTGGCATTGGGATGTCAAATGTTGCTGCCAGGTCAGCTCTCTATCCACCACTGCTACAATGCTACCTGAAATGCTCACAAAGCAGATTTTGAAATGTTATGGCTCACAGTCCAAGACTGTAAAGCAAATCATAAGTGGTGATGGTTTTCTTGAAACTGTTTGGTAATAAAGAGTCATGGTTCAGGGGATGTTCCAGAAGAAGCTCAGATGTTTGCACAGTTAGGATGGAGCAGTTAGCTTGGGCAGGTAACTTTGTTTACTGCACCAGTGGAAGCTGTCCATACTCATGAGTCAAAATTATTGGGTTTTCTGCTCACCTGAATAAATCTCCCCGCTTTGAGCCCCAGTGGCATAGCAGAAATTGTACCACCAGAGAAACCTGGGCTTCAGTCCATGTGCCATCGTGCCACCCCACCCCCGAGATTCTGGGCTCATTCTCTTCACCTTTTCAGGTACTTGTACATTCCACATCAAGCACTTCTCCATTTTTGCCACAATTATCTTTATAGTACCCTTAATAAATTAGAGACATGTACATACAGGTGGGAAATGGTGGCACAGAAAAACTAAGGCTGAGGTCTAAAATGGTATTTTGATTCCCATTTCCTAGTGAATAAAACCAAGTTTATCATCCACTTCATCTGCTAAGAACAGTGGGAGCTCAATTACCTGAATATCATGCAAAAAAACTAATACGTATTTGGCCAGTCAAAGGTTCAGATAATGTAGGCATTTTTCATTGCAATAAATAGATTATAAACGACACAAACCACTCTGAGATAAATTAAAATTACTCTGTATCCTAAGCCAAAAATAAAAGTTACTGAACTTAAAGCTTTAAGTGATGCTTAGACTCAAAACTGGTTATTGTGAAGTGCAAGTACAGGCCTCAGTGTCATCTCCACTATCACTTTCTTGTTTTCTTCTTTTTGTACTAAATACCATACAATGGAACATATCATGAGACTGAGTATCATCTGGGTGCATACAACTAGGATGACTTGAGATTTTTCCAATAGAACATATGGCCATTGGAAGATGCCGATTTATCAAAAGTGAAACACTGAAAATACAACAATTTCAATGAAGTTTTGTTTAGGAAAAAATTGAACGATCTGCTACAATCTAGTCAATATTGCATCTCAATATTGCACCTTCTAGAGGGTTTTTTATTCAGATGGCATTGCACAATAGAAATTAAAAATGAAAGTCAGAATAAAAATAGAAGCCAGAACAAATCTAGTAAGTTTTTAATGGACTATCAATTAATTTTTTGGAGCAAACCCATAGGCACTTATGCCAGAAAAGGAGAAAACCACACACAGCAATGCGCCCCGCCCCCCCACCCGCAACCCACAGGATCCTACAGTTCTCTGAAAACCTGAAAATAATTCTCTCTTAGTTCTGCGCACATCCTAAAAGAAATAAAAATCAGTTCCGCTTTGTTATGCAAATGAGAGTGGAATACACAGAGATAGGTCTGCATTTCCTAAATGCCACTGAGATGCAATGTTTCAGGACCATCTGGGGAGTGGCAAGAAGAGGAAATAACAGGAAAGAAACAGCATGGCGTAGTGAGCTGTGTATCCAGGACCTCCTGAGTAAATCCTACACATATAGACTCAAGCTGTACCAGCAGAGTCCACTGGAGTCCTAGGGCTACAATAATTTCTGCAGTGGCATCAGTACATCTGTGAGCTGGGACAACAAGGTCCCTTGCAGAAGGGAATAAATGGGCTGAGGGGACATACTCCCTCTGACTTCTTGCCTGACACTGCAAGACTGATCTGCAAAAAAGCCTTGCCTGGACTACACACTCAAAGGATGAGAACGTCCCTCCTGACATTGATTTCAGCATCACCCAGGCTCCTAAGTGCTGCTGCAGATCAGGGCCTGATGGGTCCGTGTTTCACAAAGCATCGCTACTGAGCCCATGCCTATTTATGCAGAGTTAGCACAAGTATCAAGGTAAGTATTTCAAACGTGGAGGCACGGCAGATACCATACAGAAATATAATCTGATGTTAGACTCCCCTAACTAACTCTCAAGTCTCCTTCCTGATAATATGCTAAGCCTCCAGACCTGCATTTGTCTAAGCAGTATGGCTCCTGAAGAAGAAACATTACATTTTGCTCTGACTCCATAGGGGGAAGAACCGTCATTCCCATAGCAATCAGAAAATGAGAGACATACGAGGACATAGTTCAGGCAAGAGAAAACCTTACCCTAATTGCTGATTACTAAAGTACCATAATGTGCTAGAGAAGAAAAGAATCCTGAGAACATCAGGACAGGACATTAGCAGATTAATATTAATCTCTAGAGTTCCAGATTCATTTCCTGTCCATGCTAATGTCCTCTTGATTACTGCAGAAAACAATCACACAAAAAAGTTCAATTACAAACAGGAGAAGAGACTTAAAATATTAACATTTTTGGAGCTTTCAACTAAATACGTATAATTAAATGAAAAGCTAGGCTAATGCAATGTTAAAGTTGAGATTTTAATTGTGCAAAGGTCATAAAATTTAGCATCAAAGTTCATCGGTACGTTTAATCATAGTGGGCCAAATTCTGCTCTCAGTTACACTGGCATAAACTTAGAAGATCTTTATTTTATTAAGTAGAATTATTTAGTGTCATGCTACCATAAGAAAGGCGGAAGTCGATTCCAGGTTGGTGGACCTAAACACTAGAATTTCCTCACAATGTATGCAATACACAAGCTATACACCACAAAACACTACATGTGTACTAAAAAGCACATTGTAGACAGGAGACAAAGCATAGTGGAATTTAATTACACAGTCTATGCAGAAGTTCAATGCTATGAAAAAAAATAAAAAAAAAGAAAAAAGAAAAAAGCACTGCCTTTTCAATTGCACGAGACTTTATCATTTGTCAAATTATTTCACATTGTCCAGGACAGCATGATGAAAAATTGTATCCCATGCCTGCAAGACAGCAGAAGCATACTCATTGTACTTTTGCACAAGTAATATCTGAATCTTCACACTGAGTTAACATCATTGCACAACTAAGGATCTATATTCAATAGATGGCCTCATTTTGTCTATCTATCCTTGTACTGCACAGTCAGACTTGCATATGCACTCTGTCAACTATCCCTCGCAACCACAACAGACTGAGATGTTGTTTTCCTGCAGAGAACAACACACTGAACCCCGAAAGCTTTTGCACCCAGACACAGTCCTGTTTGTGAGCTAAGTGTAGCAAACAAATGTGCTTGCCTGCACAAAATTGCATGTGAACAAACCTCGCTTGAAGCCCATCTAAAAATCCGGTATAAAATGTCCTCACTCTCTTTTAAAAGACAACATAATTTAAAACAGGAGAAAACAGAATAATAATGTACTTTATTGGAATAAGTAGGTCATCAAAAAATAAATGCGCCTATGTTTATTGGAACGTCTAGTCCTCATAAATGGCTTAATGGATTTTTTTCAAACTTACTGAAACATTATTCACCTCTGAGCTTAGAACAAGCTTGAGAAATTTCAGCCAAAAAGGTAATTGTTTCAGAAAGTTATAAACCACCAAAGATAGGGGGCTTGCAATAAAAGTGCTGTCTCAACCATAACTACAATAAATACAGCTAATGAATAAATGCGGTCTGGCAAGAACAAATAAAATTTGAAAAGTCTGATGTGGCCTGCACAAAATGCAGGAAGGTAATTGAGTGAGTAAATGTCAAATGAAAGATTATCCTGTCTTCTGAAGAATTCATCTCAGCGCAAGATTCAGTGAAGGACCTCAGGACCCAAAAGCAGGATAGCTGCATTTTGAAGCGAAGGAAAACCTCTCCTTCATTATTAACAGCACTTGTATCCAATGCCTGCAAGCAATAATGATGCATCAAAGATTATATATTACTACAATTACCTGCACTGGTAAACTCTAACTGAAACGCTGAAAAGACCCTACCTTCCTTCTCTTCCACAGCTTCCTGTGCTCAAACAGTACCAAATCTACACATTCAAACAGGCAGATACTGTCTTTCCTGTGGCAACTCTTTGTGTGGCAACCCTGCAACTTCACTCCTATCTTAGTCATCTTGGCATATATTTACGTATCTACAGTATCATTATCTGTGCACATCATGCCTTTGTGCTCTAGAACTGTACAGACAACAAAATATACGTTTGATAACATGGCAAACAGAAAGACAAGGAAGGTTATAATTACTTGGCTTGGGTACAAAAGAACAGTTTTTGGAGCGTATACTTTTGCTGCAAGATGCTCAGAAAAACTTCTGGATAATGAAGACTGCCCAGCCATTCCCACTAGACTTTGACAGGCACTGCTTTCAAATGACATTATCATCTTATGACACAGTCACAAGTCCCTGTTTATATGTATGCAGGTGCAGTTTCAAAAACCCTTTACAAAAGGGGAAAATTATTTTAAATTGGATTCAAATTCCCACTGTAAATAAACAGAAGGTGCGTGTTCTCTAGTGCCATCTAGATACCACTAAAATTTTCCTCTAACAATCATTGAAAAATACAGCGCAGAAATCTTGGGAGAAAAGCTAATCTTACATCACTTTGGTTCAAGACATGTAGACAGAAAATTACAAGAAAAGCTTCAAAATGACCACTGATTCTGCCTTGAAATCCAGCCACATCCATACTTCAGCATGACCTTTTTGGTTCAGCTGTGGAATGTGATACTTCAATTAAAATGTCATTCTCCACGTCCTGAGGCATCCTTTGAGGAGGATTTGGCAACTGACAGGCATGTTGTTTATTCCTCAACTGCCTGGACATTATAAACTTTTTCACCAAAATAAACTAACGAAATCAAACAAATTCCCAGTTGTGACAAACTACAACAAGTTATTTCACATGTGAAATTGTAAGTGAAAAGGAATCAGAACTCCGTTCCACAGCTGATATTTATGCTTTCCAGGTAGCAGAGTCAAGGGGAGATTTGAATGAGGAAAAGATGGGGAGTTCCCATCACTGGAACCCTTGTATGATATCAGCCTTAACAAGAGATGCTATTAAGGGCACTGGACCATCATATCCTTATATAAGTTCTGCTGAACTTTGTACATTGCAAAAAAGGAAAGAAAGCAAATAACAAAATAATCCACAATCGCCTTAAGTGTTGGAATTGCAAACAGTGCCACAGTTATTTAAACATTAAACCATTAAAGCTTTAGTTCAATCAAGGTCCTCCTCAAATCCTCAATCCTGCAGCCTTTTGCAGGTGTTTTACTAGCTAAAATCCCACAAACTTCTCCTCTTGTAATTCCATACACTCCTCCTCCACACACTCGCCCTCATCTCTTTCTGAAACTGAACAGAACTTTCTGAACTTTTATGGGGAGTTGCCAGAGAACTGGACTAACTAACTCTCTGTCAAACAAATCTAGGAAGAACTGTAATTCAATGCTTGTGTTGTCATCACACTTTTTCAATCAAAAGGTTTCCAAAACCTTTTTCTTGCTATTTTTAGGAGTGCTGAATTGCCATTAATCTGACTCAAGGCAAACTTAACTTAGTGGGAATTTCTCTATCAACTCCAGTGGGGTTTTATGTGGTCCTTCTGGAAAATGTCATTAAATAAAAAGATATTTATTAAATCAACTTTTCTCAATTTCTTACAGAATGCTATGTAAAGCACTTCCAAAACACTTCCCAGGTTATAACAATTCCCAAATTCTTACAAAATGTAAAGCATGTTAAATCCTTCCTGTGTAACTGCAAGTAGTTCTATTGCTATTTAGCACAGCCTAGAAAATCACAGCTTAGCACAGCTTCACTAGAAAATCTCTGTAGTTTTTGCTTGATTCACTAGAGTAAGGGTATCTATGGCTTTGCAATTTGTAGATTCAGGTTTCTCTCAGGTTTTTCTTTAGATGTTTTACAATTCAAAACCCACAAAGAGCGAGACCTGTAACTAGAAGTGACATTTCCATTTAATTTGGTTTAAAAATCTGTGTTGGGAACTTTAGAATACCAACATCCCTATAGAAATATTTAACCACACACAGGGATAAAGCCCTTTCTTAAATGAATTATCTCTAACAAAGGGCTGGATATTTTGCAAGTATAACTTAGCATGTTTCAACTAAGATCTAAATAATCATACTGATTTTACAACATCTAAGAATGTGGCCAGACATTCTCTTGGCTAGTCAATGTGCTATTTCAACAGCTTGGTATTTTATCATTTCCTTCTTGCTTGATACTTAGAGCCATCTTTTCTCTATCAGTGTCACTAAATGTACCATTTGGAAGCACATAATAGTCAAAACATAACATAAAGGAGAGCTTTTCTCTATGCCTGGACTGGTGACGTAGGTATCTTTTTCTGCGAGGCTGCTTATCAAGCCAAGTTATGCTTACTGTTGAATGGCTGAAGTTCGTATTGCGGCTGATTTGTCTGTTCGGTATTTCGGTGTGAACGTGACGCCCACCAAGCCTGCCATCCTTCAATTCTATCTCCTCCCTGCTCAACAAACATAGCTCAGTGACAACATTTGTGGTGCTGTGGCTTCCAATCCAATGCTTGTTGTACAAGCTTTCTCTACCCCTTACAAAGTCAGTTGAAATTTCCTGTTTTTCTAGTTCCCTCTTATTTATGCCCTCTTCTCAGTACTTGTGTACTTCTCAATACTTTGAAAGAAGCAGACACCTCCTCATAGGCTTCATACAGGAGAAGCCTGGAGGGTACTTGCAGCTCCTCTGGTGGGCGAGCTGGCAAGGCTTGGAGGTGGCAACAAAGATCTTTAGAAAAATTGTTATAATCAAACATAACAGCAGGCAGTGACCAGAATTTTAAACGGCATCCAGTGCCAAAGGAATGACCCTAACCTGCTAACATGCTTTTGAAAATACCTCCAGGCAGTGACATCTTTAAACACCTCAGTGCTTTCGATAATCTGGCGTTCAACAATCACATCCCTCCATCGCAGAGTCTCTGTAAATGGGAAAAGTGACAACAGCGCGCATGTGTAGCCAAACGCAACGTATAAAACACTGCTATAAGGCTGACATTAACCTCCCATCCTGAATATTGAGGTACGATCCAGAGAGGCTACACTATCTACCATGCAGCAATCCACTAGTTGGCTCTGGGTATCTGATCATCCCCGCGTGCTACAGAAATAACTGCCATCTATTCTGTTTCTGCATGAAGCGAGGGTGTCTGTGAAGCTCCAGACATTATTTGCCCCAGGCAAAATTTGCATTCACTTCAAGGGCTCAGAGGGTATTGTTCATTTACTTTATTAAAGCATTTGTTCCAGTTTCAAAATATGGCAAATCTGAGGATTATGAAACATGCCTAGTCAGTCAGATGCCTGGGTGTCACCAGCAACTGGGATGGCAGGCCATTTTGAAGCCCTGTTTTATGGTAAAAAAATCACTGTTCAGAAAATTGTTTCCCGTAGCAAATAATCTTTACAACTCAAAGGATGTAAATAGGTTCTCCAAAAATAAAAGACAAGGCCTAAAAGCAACGATTAGGCCGGATAAGCAAATGGTTAAAACCAGTTAGAAATCAGGGTTGCTCTCCAATGTGATTTTGCTGTCTGAAGTACCAGCACCAAGCCCTTCTCTTACAGGGAGCTAAATATCAGCTATTCCTGAAGCATTATGAGAGTGAAGAAAGGGTTCAGGAGAGCTTCCTCCTCTGAACCTCTTTATTTATCTGAGCGGGATCAGGTAAAGCTCCATCATTAGCCCTTGCTCAGCTCAGAAGTCCCGCGTACAGCGTGCCCACTGGCATTTCATGACTCCTGAGGGGGATGACTGTCTGTTGAAGAGCAATGCCAGCCTCCTCCTATTCCCCCGTTCCTGCTGGCACCCTCAGGCAAGCATCTGGGAGTGTATGCTGCCCCTCTCTGAAGCAGGTGCAAAGAATGGTAGTCAGTGTGTTCGCTCCCCATGAGCCTGCTGCAGGCAGACAGAAAAGCCTGGAAATCCCTCCAGTAACCCTCCCGGGGGAGAATGAGAATTTAGCCAAGTGCACTTAAGACCAAAATTGTTGCAGAAAGGAGACACATACACTTGTTAAAATCCGTCTGTAACATTCCTTCCCATCCTCCCCTTACTGTGGACCGATCTGGATTTCTAAAGAGTATAATTATGTCTTGCACAATGATTATGAGCTTTGGGAGCTCTCAGAGAAAATTTCCTCACTGCACATGTGGCCATTGGCTGACATACCAAACACATATCACTCCATTTTTTAATTCTTTTTTTTTTTTTTTTTTTAAACTCTGTATTTTGCTGGGAGAGAGGCCAAAGAGAAAGGACAGACACCCAAGCCCAGGGCCAGGTTCTGCGCTATGCCGGTGTGTCCTGGAGACCAAAGGAAAGAGTCAAAAGAATGAGTTTTGTTTGCTAATGCTCCCATTTCCTCTGCCTGCCCTACTACCAACAGTGGGACATCTAATCTTTCTGTACATGGCCAACAGACCCTTTACCAAAAATGTATCAACACATTCTTGATTTGTCCCTCTTATTTTAGGTTTTCCTTTAAAAGACACACAAAATAGATTTTGTCTTCCCTAAATCAGATGCTCAGAATTCACTGTATGCCCATGCAGTGATGTCAAGGTTTGCAATCCCTGTCAAGCTACCTGGTAGCTTTAAAAAACCCCACTGACTGGCAAAATGGTAACAGCTAAAATTACTATAATACACTATCCTCCCTTCTAAATGGATGACTGATGGGATGGACATTAACTTTACCAATGGGAGATGCCTTTGTAATGAGTACAATTAATGTTTTTATTAAAAAAATTATTTCCTAGATGAGACAACATATTGTCCACTCATGTGAAAATGGCACCACTATGTATCACAAATGATACAGCCAGTCGAGAATAAAAGAAATTATTTCACCTGCATGCTGTGAAAATTTCAAGGCACCTGCACTTGGTAAAATGGAAGGTATGTAAGAATAGTGTTAGTCAGCTTGTACACCTGACGGTAATGGCCATCATCCTTTCTCCCATCCCAGTCACCACCTTTTCCATTTCCAAAGGGCCTCCAAAGATGAAAATGAACTTGACAATCATTCTGCAAGTCAAACTGATCCTGATTCTTCCAGTCACTTTGTAATTCACTGCAGATGGTGAGAGTGAGATGTTTACTGGCTGGCAGGTAATGAGCCTCGTTGCAGATAATAGTGATGGACGGGCAATCTTGCCTGCTGACAAGGAGGCAACTCAACATGGGCACATGGCATTCATCCATGACTTCATGTGAAAGGATAGCTGTGACAATGTACACAGGTTATAAACTACCCTCCTCTGTTAATGTCAGCATGCAGCTATACTTAAGCCTTTCCAGTTCACATTTAAGTAGCGTAGAATTGATCCTGATTGTCCATGAAAGTAGAACAGTCTGATGTGTGACCTAATGTTTACTCTCCTAGAAGAAGAAACTTGATCTGTTTAAATATCTAGATATTCCCTCTTCCCAGGTAATGCCATTCATCACAGCTGTCAGTGCTTCTTTAAAAGAGAAATGACCCTCAGGCATAGCATAAAACTATGTGGAAGAACTATGTACACGTTTGCCAAGAAAAGAAATAGCTCCTTTTTTTTTTTTTTTTTCCACTGGGCTTGTATACATGTTGTGAAAGGCCTACATACACTGAATTATAAGTCAGTGTTTCCATTTCCATCCCCGCCCCCATAAAAAGCAACTCGTATTAAGAGACCTACACACTGTCCTGATTTTATTTATCTCAGACACAAGCGTAGTGGATTTGGACAAGCTCAACCATTTGAGGAGATATACTTAAGCAGCTGGTTCTGAGGGAAAATCAGAGTAACTCAGAAATGCAACAGAAGATAACAGAAAAGCCCTAACTCCATTTCTCCTCTCCTCATAACTTCATGAAGCAAAAAATAAAAAAATAATGCACTCAACCAAACACCACCAATGTCTTTTGTCTCACCAGAATCTATTCCTCTTGAAGGATGGGTGCGTGGTTAAAATTCTTAAAATATGTATTTAAAAATATATTTGTTCATATACATATATAGACTTAAGTATACACACATTTAAACACGGATATTGTTATTCCACAGATAGACAACACTTGGTCTTAGTTTTCCTATTCTGAATCAAATACCCTTTCCCTTCTTCCCTGGTGAAATCTGATCATTTGTTCTGCACCCGGGCTTCAAGACTTGATAAACGATCCCAGTGCTATGAAAGTTTCATCCAAAACCTGTCTCTTCATAGATTCGCTCCCGATATTCTTTCTACTTTAAAGACTCATGTGATCATCGCTTTGATCCTTTCTCCCTCAGCTCTATTAGGGGCACCATCTCTTCAGGGCTTGCAGCTTATAAAAAGACCACCATATTTTGATATGCCTTTGATGTTGTCTTCCAAAGTATCTTTGATTTTTAAGTTCTGTTCAACTCTTTCACCATTAACCTTGATTTCACTTAGGAATTAATAGATCTATAGTTTTCTTGGAAGGCTAATTTAGAAATTCTGCTTTCTCTGGCACTATTTTTCCCCTCTTAGCTGCAAAGGTAGGTGAAACAGTACAAAAAAATGACTAGTGTTTGCAACAAAATGAAACTATAGATAAGCTAATACCTTTCTTGAGTTTTGAGTTGTGCTTATTGCACAACCCTCTTCCTGAATCATTAAGGTGCCAGCAAATGAAGTGGTTCTGCAGGATGATAATGAGCCACACAGACCTTCCACAAAGCCACTGGTGACTGAGAGCTGTTACTAATGGATGACTCCTCAGTAGGACTGTGGTGTCAGTCCTGTGCTTGAAGACTAAGTCTTCCACATGACACTTGCATTCCTCCTTCTTTGGACGCCCAGGAAAGAGGCTGAAGCTGAAAAGGCCAAAGGAGCCCTATTATTTGAAGTAAACTAAACATAGAGCAGTAAAATGCTTACTTGAGAGGAGAAACTGCCATTGTCTTTCAAGTCGCTTTGGTAGGTATTTTCAGTTTATGATATTTCAGATTTATTCCCCCTCCTCAGGCACCACTAAGTGCGACTGAAGATTCATCTCCGCTGGTATAAAGAGACAGATGAAGGCTAAAACCAGGTCAGCCATACACGCGCGCACACACCCCACAGGATTTATTTATACATCCTAACTACGTTCAGGTGACATTCAGATACATTTCAGGTTCTTGGGGGGAAAAAAAGAAACAGACCTCCATCTATGGAAGCTGCATCTCAGCGTGGCTTTCCTTTATTTAAAACTATCCTGCTTTTCCACTGTGACACTGTTTATTTCCTGTTCTTTAGAGGAACAACTTAGATGACCTTATCCCCTCTCCTCACTTACATGAAACTGCTACGAATCGAGACGAACACGCTTGTAGCAACCGGCATGTGCATACCCATCCTTTTCAGGATCTGCACAGGGCCATCACGGCAGCCTGTTGCCTTTCCGAAGGCACCGCCAGCACAGTCTAAGGGTTCCTTCCCAAGAGCACTCGTAACGCTGCCACAATTATCAATCTGGGCTAACGCTCTAACACCTAACCCTTGGGACACCCGGAGCTTCTGATAAGACACCGCGATGAGAGAATCCAAATGCAGCTCATCAGATACGTGCCCTTTCCAATGATCCTTCCTATCACTCATCGCACTCGCTATCTAAAACATCTTTGGCAGAGGAGCACAGCCTGGGCGCTACATGACCTCTTTGTAGCACTTCTCACCCTCCACCGCTGAAGTGCACAGTCTCACGCCGAAGCTTGAGAGTCCCACCCGGGGCCCTCTGCGTAGCCCCATGGCCAGGCACCGTTCCTACTATATCACGCCTTTCCCAGAATCTTAGCCCCGCTGGAAAGCATTCAGCATTGAGAGGACCCGTCTTTATGCTGATAACACTAAAATATAAAATAATGCCAACAGCTGGTGCTACAAATGGCTTTTAAAAACGATGTTCATTCACTAAAATTCCTCTTGCTACTTTTGACATGAAACACGCAGTCTCTAATTATTCTGATCAAGACGGTGAAATACAAAAACAAACTTTAATTGTGTTTAACAGATATTTAATCAGGACTCACTGAACTACAGATTAAAGCTGAAATTCATAAACCATAATTACCCAATTGTCGCAAGCTTTTTGGTCCACATTCTGCTTCCGTCTGGGCGTCTGGCACTTTGCCCCGAATTTCTTTTAGTGTCTTCTCAGTTTCATTGCTGTTCATGTTTTCCAGCAGAGATTTAGCACAGATTATAAAATATCTGTTCTTGGCAACTTTATTAGTTGTTTTTTCTTGCAAAGATTATATCGCACTTATCCCCATCCTGGGGCTGAATGAACAGGCGTATGTTGTGGGTTATTTCTTGCCACGAGCTACCCTTTCCTCCTGCCAGGGTCCATGGTATTCACCTGTCCTGCTCAGGTCCTGATTCCCTGACTACTGCCGTGCTACCAGAGCTTCATCCTGATACTGCTTTGAGTATGCCATCCGATGTACCTACCATGAATTATCCTTTCTCCAGAGACAGAAGCAGCTGCAATACATTTTCCTGTTTTGGTGGGGCCTTTTTTACATGCTTAATGCGCTGCATTTATATTTAGGAAGACATGATGAAAGAAATACACTTCCCATGGGAAGCAGAGAGTGGTGAGGTATACACTAACCACCAGTTCCTCAGGGTATTAACTACATGGACTCACAGTGCCTCCTGAGAAAATTACAGATTGTCCTTTAGCATGGAGGGACTGATTGTGCCAGAGAAGCATGGCTGTTGACAGCAGTTTCCTAGGGACCTCCATACATTGTGTGCAGGTTATGTGGGTACTCTGAAGGCAAGGATTTGATTTAACATACCGGGGAAAATGGTACTGACATCCAGTATTTTTGCAGTGATCTGTGCTCCAAAGTACACCCAATCCAGTGTCCTGTGCTGGGCAGAGTTTTCTAAGTCACAAAGTTTTCATGCCTAGCTACGCTGTACTGTACTCCAGCAGAAAAGGGATGAATCTCAAAGGTGAAAGCACTGTCCGTTAGGATGAAATAGATAATATGGGAGAGGTTACAAAATGATACTCCAGGAGGCTTTGTGAGACCCCGTCTTTTGCTCCACGAAGATATCTAAACTACAGACGGTAGTTGTGCCTTTGATACAACTTTCCTTTTTATTTTCAGTGTGGATTTCCAGGATTTGGGGAGGATTGGAAGAAATACTATTCAAAAATTTCAGGGAACTGACAGCCAGAAGATAAAACTAGGAATACAGAATGTTTGTTTTGCTGCCATTGTACAGCATTAGAACTGGGTCCTGCATGAGGACAGCGCTGAACTTGCCGGGAATGGATGGGAGAAGACAGTAGGTCTCTTAGTTACATCTCGCTTCTTTGCATAAGTGATCTGTCCACAGAAATGCTCACATTGCCATGAAAATTCAAGACTCTTCAAACTCCTGTGTTAGAAGATGATTCTTTAAAAAAACATCCTTCAAAGTCTCCACTGCAGAACCTCCCTCACCAAGAATCATTCTCAGGACTTTGCAAGGGAAGTTTATGATGTGGCCTTTCAGACACGGGGAAAGCAGCTTACCGAACTGCAGGTCAAGCTGGTGACCAGCAAAGACACTTCACCCTATCGGAACAGTGAAGCAGGTTCCCCTGCTGGCACCAGGCCCCCACAGGCAGCCTGCTCAGCTGTGGGGAAACACACAGCTCCTCAGCTTTAACCCCTCTTAAATTCAGGGCACGAGATGGGGTGCAGGGAGACACGGAAAAGATGATGCTGTGGAAGCATGGGATCTCAGCTCTCTGTTGAAGATACAATGAAGAGTGAGCTTGATTAAAAAATGGGATGGCCTTCCACGCGTACCTGTTATTGCTTTTTCTCTTAAGAACGGCAGTGTTCTTGAAGAACTCTTGAGTCTACGTGAAGATATCTGGAACCACATACTGAAATTCTGCCACAGGTATTTGTCCTTCATGGCCATTCATAAAGTTCAAACAATTTCCTTTATGATCTGACATGAAGTACATGAATACAAGCTAAACCTTTACCTATTTCCTTAGCACTGTTCTCAGCTAATGTGCAAAACATACATGCATTTCTTCTGCATCTTTCAGACATTTTTAATAGTATTAAAAACCAGTATTTCACAAGTTCCTTTCTGTCATGGTCATTTTGCCTGATCTCCACTTCCACTTCTTCTGAAGAGCCAGGCAGTTCTATTCCCACTGAATCAGTCACATACCTTCCTCATCAACTCCTTTAGAGCAAGTCTTAAGCATGCGGCAGTGTACCGCCTTAGCAGTCACTGCTGCATGTATATTAAACTGCTTTGTTTTTTTGTTTGCTTTTGAAACCTTCTCTGAAGCTTTCATGACTCAACTGACTTGAAGGTCTCTGCAAGAGCCCCTATCTCACATTTCACAGCAGTCAGATACCAGAGTGGGAAGACAGAGACGCAAGGAGGAATACGCTATTTCTTCTGTTTCCTGGTTTCTTTTCCTACATAAGAGAGATTTGATTCTTTTTTTCAGGCACGCAGTCTGAAGTCCAGTCACAGTTAGGTCTTTGCATCCTATGCAGAAGTCTGGCAAGAACACATGCTATAGGATGGTGGATGGCTTGCCTGATTTTTCCCAAACAAATTGCCTCCAGTTTGGCACAACTGTTTGTCCAAGGGTTTCAAGCTCCGTATTTAAGCAGTGATAAAGAAATTGCTATCCAGTGTTAGTGTCATTCTTCATTCAGACTGTTCCTCTGAAAACAGCCTACAGCCTTTGAGATGCAAAATGTATCGTTTTAATGTAGTCAAGGTCCCTGCTTGCTATGTTGCTAAATCTATTTAGCAGATTCTTTTTGGTATAATCTGTCCCCAGACCTCAGGAAGCTCAGTGATTTTAAGTGTTTTAAGCTAATGATAATGGTTAGTGCTGAGAACAGATGTACCTGGCTGTGGTGTGATCTATTCTATTAGGCTGTTAGGAGCTGTGTATTCATATTGACTTACCGTTTTATGTCTATTTTCAAGGTGTGATGGCTGCATGGGGTGTAGTCTGATTTTTTCCCCTGACATATGATGTATCATCATATCTGTGGTTTTTGATACATGGTGACTGCACAGAGACAGAGATGGAGAACATCTGCCTGTTTGTTTTCATGCCTTCCCAAGATTTTGTATGTCTATTCTTGCTGTCCACTGGCAAGATTATGGGAAGCAGTGTTGCATACCTGTACTCATACTAGACCATAACCCAGGAAATGGCTGCACAGATTACATGTGCATGCAGAGAGTTTGATGACTATGCCAGGTATTGTAGAAGTTTACTTTCCCTGGTGGGAAGACATTGTGCAGAACTGAATTCCCTGTAATTGGTGGCGGTACTGACAACATGCTAAGTGGAAGCTGTTTGACTATTCTTCTCTATCCGTAACACAACTGAGTGTAAAACTCTTCAGTTGTATCAATAAATGGTGCTTCACTTCCCTTCAGTACAATGAAGAGAAATTTCTGCTGAGAATTATTTTTCTGATCATATTGCAGGCTTGGTCTTGCCATTCACAAACATCTGCTATTGCCACCCTCTGGGGACAATAAGCTATTTGGGCTGTGCTGTAGAGGAAGTCTTGTATCTTAAGGCCTCACCTCAGTCCTCCAACACATAAGCAAATCCTTTCCACTTACATGGTCTATACCACTGACACCCTGCCAGCAGGGCTTACAGAATTAAGCTCTTGCACAACAAACGCAACCTTAACTGGTCTATGTTATCACAGGGCAACAGGAGACATGCCTGCTGAAAACGATCGCAGCCTCCTTAAACAAATCGTGTGCATGCAACCTCTTCCCTGTGAGAATTCAAAAAGCAGATGCAAATGAAAAACCACATGGGGCTCTAGCAGAGACACCATCTCCACCTTGACTAAATGTGTGGAACTTATAAAGGGAAGATCCAACAAAGTTAAAATCCAAGACCATTTAAACAACTATAACTACGGACAATCTGAGAGATACGCCAACACAAGATGAAACACCAGATCTCAACAGAGACGTGTAAATTTCTATCCCAATCTGGAAAGATTAACTGGGGGTATCGGAGTGCAGCTCTGGGCCAGCACACCACCAGTTCAAGTTCTGAACCACACCTGAGCATGGAACTCAGTTCTTGAACTACAGGGTGGTACAGTGATGTGCTAGAAACACAATGTGCCATGCTAGAAACAAGAAGTTAAAAGGTTAACCTTAAAAAGTTAAATTCAGAAGCCTCTTTTTGCCTCTGTTGGTTTGGCCAACTTGACTAAAGCAGAGCCCAACTAAATGGCAGGCACTGTAAACTTACTGCTATAGCTTCAGGACTCTTAATCAAAGAACGGCATGAGTATCATAAATCTAATTTACATTTCAATACAAAGAAAATACAACTTGGATGAAACGGATATACATTCTCTCCATTCCTTAAACCATGTTCTGGGCACTTTGTCTCTTTGGAAATGGAAATGCATTCTTATGAAAACACCAAAAGTTAAATACCTAGGACATTGCTTCATAAAGCAGATAATTATGCTAAGAAAAGAAAGACTATATAAATTCTAATCTATTTCTGATCTTTGAAGTTCTGCCTATACATGAACTTCTCATTTTTTTTCTCCTGTTAGCCCATATCCTTCTGAAAGTCCATCGACCACAGAACTCAATTTGCCCTCCACAGACCCTCAGAACGTTTGCTATAAATATCCTTACCTTTTCCCAAATCCTTCTTTTCCCTGTCAGGATTTTATACAGATGCATAGGGAAAAAGGCCAGGCATATGACATTTAATAGAAATCTCAAAGAGAATACACATAAAGTGCATGAAGATTTTTCTCCCTGGCACTCAGAAGGGAGTTAAGACTGTTTGCCCACTGCTAGGAGACTGGTCTGCATCTGAAGCTGGTATCTCTGTTCCTGCAGCTGGTACAGCCATTTCTCTCTACATTCTACATTCCACAGACTAAGGTTCATTTTTTAGCCTGGGAAGAAAACATCTTTGTTGGAAATTGCATTGGTGGAATCAAGTATTCCTCAATAAAAAAACATGTGTCAGTAATCTGTGATCTGACACACCAGGACATGATACTGTACCAGTTATGCTTGGCTAACATTTTTAAGGCACGTTTCTCGGCTATGATGTCGAGAAATTTATATGGTTTTGGTTTTAAATGCAAATTGCTGTTGACAGAATTTAAACTAAAGTTCACGATGCAAAAAACAATATGTGAAGCTCTATAAATGCTTCCTTACCTTACTTCAGGCTAGTGATCCTACTCATATTCCATTTGTTACCATTACGTATACGTGTTATCTGTGTGTGCTAAGCCGTGGGTCTTTGCAAGAGGCATCTGGGAATCAGCTAATGGTTCTTTTTAAACGTCAAGCAATAATAGTGACAAGAAGTATTATCTGGATATCGCAAGACTCACGAGCATAACCTCCCAGCCTAGGCACGGAGAATGGCGGATTCCGACATGACTCAGGTGTTTATACAGATATTGAGAACGTACAAGAAAACCCGCTCAAGTTTCCAACAGGAACCAGCCACTTGGGTCATTCTGGCATCGATCACTGCTGGGCTGCTTGCTCTTCTCTCTGACGTACGTATCGCAAGCCGCTGTGAAGGCCAGGGTGCAAGGCTGGGGAAGGGGCACAGAGCCAACGGCCAGCAGGTGCCTGGGGAAGATGGTGATAGACCTGCAGTGTACCACGGGGAGGATGATGCCATTCCGTTAAGCAAACAATAATTGTTTCTGTAACCAGAAAGGAAATGAGAAGGTGGCAAAACCCTCTTTCAACGTGATGCAGAGAGGAAGGCATTCGTTAATTTCTAGTAACAGTTTTTATTCTTGTGGCAATCTTTATAAACTGACCAGAGGTAACATATGCAATTTGCTTGTGAACCCTATACTTCTGAAGAAACTTCTCATGAGGGAGGGGAAAACCCCCTAATTATTAAAAATAACCCTAGGCTCTGCCTTCAGGTTTTGGTCTGAATCCAGTACCCACAACAGAAACCTTTCAATGGAAGGCAGCAAGGGCTTCTCAGGGAAAAGCTACAGGATCAGGCCACACCTTCCCAGTAAAAAATGGCCTTTTTTCCCTCTCCTCCCAATCTCATTATTCCTAAAAGATACAAAGAAAATACAAGATTGTTGGGATTTCTATAAGAAGATTTGGCAGGTTTTTCATATTTGTTTAGACTGTAAGATATAATTTGAATTTAGGGCTTGCCTCTCTCTCTCTCTCTCACTAAGAAGAAGAATGAGTTATTTGTTCTCTGAATAAGTATTTGTTATTAGTGGATCAGACATGGATAAGGTATATTATTACAACCATGTTTGTTAGGTATGATTTACATTGTTTGCTGCATATCATCTTAGGCTGTCTTTAATTTTGTTATACTTCAGGGGGTTTTTGTTTGGTTTTATGCATTTAGTCACAGTTGGTTGTGTTTTGAACTTTGAAAAAAATTAATACAAAGGAAATTAAAAAAAGAAAAAGAAAATATTTTCAAAATTATGTGGAAATCAAATCTATCCCTCAGTAATTTGATTTGTAGGAAATGGAGAGCAAAGCATTACAAAGCATTACAAAGAGAATGCCTTGAAGTGCATCATAATTACTTACATGTGCAAATACATTGTCTAGGTTTAGGCATTGAGTTAATAATAGTCATAATAATTCTATGCCCTTACACAGGGTCTTTCATCCACGCTTCTCCAGGTTTGCATAAGCAATCATTAACCAATGCTTGGGTACCTGTGAGTATTCTGTTGCTTGTAAGAATGGAGAAATAGGGGCAATGTGTCCAAGGTCAAGGATAAATTTTAATTTGGTGTCAAGGTAGGAGAGAACTGAAGATGACAGTTTTCTGACTATAGGCAGATCAGAGATGCAGAAGTTTGCAGCTGGTCCTACATTTATAAAACTTAATGGTTCTGTAAGAATGAAGGAATGCAACAAATGCACATCCTAGACCTTCTGTTACACGAAGTTTAAAGGCTGAAAACTGACGTAAATCAGATCCATGATTAATCTTTAGTGGATATACACAGAAATATACCAATATTTTGTATCAAAGGACAAAGACTGTCAAATTCGCCTTGCTTGGAACTCTTTTACCAGTGCGAATGGCTCTCTTTTGAGGCTCCATAAATGGTTTTCAGACCACGCATCCTTTGTGGAAATCTGGGCTGAATGTCAAAGGAATCTTGAAAAAGGTACCCTATAAAGTTCAGTTGTTACAGAAAGTCCCAAGTGCCAATTTCATGCTTGTAGATTATTCTCACATTGGTCTCTTAAGTTTCAAGTACCTGAAACTCATAAAAAACCTCTGAGCATGCCATATCGCCCAAAAGCTTTTCCACAATTCCTGCCAGGGAATTAGATTTTATACTCTTCTCCTGTTTACTTCCATGCCACTGTCCAACTGCACACCTGAATTGCTCCCTCTCCCAAGCCGAGAGGAACCCATGGTTTCTGTAGTCCAGGCCCTCTGCTCCTTGCTCACCAAAACTCCATCTTTAATTTACTAGAATATATGTTTTCATGCTTCACTAGATGACCAAAACCCAAGACCGCCAAATTATTTTTGCTGTTTCATTTAGCCATGCAATAATGCTAATGCTTTAAACTACTACCTGCTGAAATAGCAATACGCGCTGCCGTTACTGACCCACGCGCTTACACAACTGCCTGTTCGAAGGATTTGACATTAACACATCCCATTTTCGTTTAGCCTACATTTCTGCGCTCCGTGTAGCTGCAACAAGAAAGCGTTTCTCTATACATTTCCATTACCTGTTATGCTTTACACTAATAAAAACACTGGATATTATTTATTTGTCTGGCTGACTGACAAAGCCAGGCATCAAAGCATCATTCCAGTGTCACATACTTCAACACTCTAATCTTTCAGAACTTGTAAAGCAATCTCTTACGGTGCTTTGCGGGCTGTGAGATCACCCTGACAAACTGTGATAATGTTGGCAATCTCCGAATGGGTGTTCATTTGCAATCTTACTACAGAGGAATCGCTACATTTCCAAATTTGAGGGCTTGACATAATCTGCCTCCACAAAGCTATCAGGGTCTGTCATGAGGCTGTCTGTGACCCAGGGATTTTATGGGGTTAATATCTATCCCCAGTGCAACTTCATTGTAAGTAGCAGAATTACCTAGAGTATGATTTTATCTCTTTGCTTTCTTCTCTTTATTTAAAATACCCCCACACACACCTTTTTTTTTTTTTTTTTTTAAAGTGCAAACAGCACCTAGTAATAACATCTGAGTCAGGTAGCAGGGATTGCTCCTCCAAATCATGAACAGTTTCTTACAGTTCATGCCAAATCCTCTGCTCCCCTCATCACACTTAGCGACTGAGAAACAATGCAAATGTCAGGTCAAGCTACAAAGCTATTGCCATCATCTCTTCCTTTCCGTATGCTCCCAGTACTGGCAGTCTCTGGGCTGCAGTCCACAGGATATCCACAATTATGGCCCAGATTGAGGGAGGGGTAGAAAAACGATGGTACTCTGCCAAGTATGTCAGAACCTGAACTTGATCCATTTTAAAATTGAAGCTGGGGACTGTGGGACAGCGCCACATTCTCTATAATCCATCTAAAGGAAGGAAAATAACTTATCATCTCCAAAAAATAAAAAAAATCAGAGTTAGTGCAGACCTAACATAAATAACTATTTTATATTTGCCTCTGAACCTCATCTTAAACTAAAGAAATACGCTGTCTTGACACAGAAGGAAGATTTTTAAAATGCCATAAGACTGTTAAGCACTTCAAGAAAAAGTGAGACACAGAGAGAGAGTCAGGCTTCATCATATTTATGAGGGCCAAATGCTAGTGAAGTCAATTAATTTTGAAGCTACTTAGAAGTCCTTTAGAAAAGCTGGGAACACAGGATGGAAACAGAAAACTAAAAAAGTGCATCCAGTGTTTCAAAATAAGTTCCCCGCATGACACCCTTCCCTGTTATCAAATTTACCAGCTTAGCAGTTCCTCATAGTTAGAAGATCCTCCCCAAATCCTGCTCAGGGTGTGGATGAGCCGCTGGGAACTGGCCACGGTTGGGTCAAAAAGCCCACGCCAGGGCACAGGCGCTCCACGTCAGCGCAGCACTAGAGCTTAGCATTAATATCCACTGGTTTGGATATTCTGCTGAACTAATGCCGGGATGTTCTGCTACGTTTAGTACATTTTTACGAAAGAGGTTCCCTTCCTTGGATTATTCCATCTAATCAAAACAAAAATTGTTAAAGATGCACTGTACTTGGTTTTATCCCCGTTTAAGCTATTTTCTGCATTTCACTCTCTGGGAAAAGGAAAACTCTGCGCCACTATCTGACCGCAGGAATAAGCACCTGACTGCAATTCTACTGGAAAATTTTTGAATCAAAAAAATTTCCAAACTTGTATTTTGGGCCAAAATTACAGCAAACTTGCTCCTGCTCTTATTGTTAGTAAAACGCCTACTGCTTTTACCAGGAGCAGCAATTATCCCTCGTGTCTCTTTAATCCTCCAAAAAAGCGTGCACAGCCTTGGAAGCTCAACATAAACATTCTAATGCCTGTTTTCTCTTACTGAAGTCAGCAGGTTGCGTGCATATAAAAAAAGGGTGCATAAAAAGATATCACTAAGATTCGTGGGCTTCAAAAGGTTAAACAGCTTCTCTAATACAAACACTGCAGATGGGACAGTCCTGAACACAGCAATGAAAACGGTATGTGCTTTTCCTTCCTAAAACTCCCTTCTTGAGGCCCAATGTTTTTATTTTACAGTACGCTGAGAATTGGTGAATAGACTTCTATACTAGGTATTATTTGACTCTTTTCTACATATACCTATTTTTAAAAAAGAAAAAGTTGGAAGAAGAAGCCCTACCTCTCAGCTAGTGCCACTTCAGAAGCTTTTTTGCTAACCACAGCTGAATTATAATAATGTTTCTCCTTTTTAATTTATATTTTTTATTATTTTTAATACTGACAATAAGTCACTATGCACCCATAATTTTCTGAAAACTAAAGAAACCAAACTATCACCAGTAGATCACTATTTATAGAGAGAAAGAATACAGAAACATATTAAATTTACCATAAACAGGGGGTTTCATAGCATGACAGCAACTTTTAATGTAATTCATTTGTCATATAAATTATGTCCCTGGGGAGATCCCATAAAATTAATTAGGTCAGAGAGCGAAGGAAAACAAATCAAAAACTTATCAAAACTCCAGCAAACAATAGGTTTTAGACATAGCAGTATTGACAATCTCACTGTAAAGTTCTTCCCTCCTCTTACTTTCTTCTTTTCCAGTAGACCAAGATCATCAGATCAACAATCATCTTGGCCCACCAAGATCAATGAAATCACACAGGTTCAAGAACAGGACATTTCTGAAACTGAAAATTTTGCAAGCAGCTCTGTCTTTCCAAACTACAAACTCCCTGGAAGAATTCTGAAATATAGTTTAGTAAAGACATTCATTGTGTCAATGTGGCTTTTAAACACAAAGCTCCAGTTGCAAAATCTGGGCATGATACATTCATCACACAACACAGAAAGGCAAAGGGGAGAAGGGCAGAAGAAAACAATAAAAATTTTAGACAAATTTTAATACTGGCCAAACTCATCCTCAAATCAAAACTCCGAAGCTCTGCCTGTTCATTAGCTTCTCCAGAGTTTAAGTAAAATGAAATTTGCCCACGAACTTTTCCTGTACCACCCTGGCTTCATTTCATGCAAGAAACAAGACTTAGCTTTTTTCACTCTTCTCAACGCAGCTCACTGAATTGGAAGTGTTGATACACACATACAAAATCCAAGACATTTTCTGATCCCATTCGGAACACAGATAAAATTTTGTTCTTCCTGATGCCTGTGTCACCTTCCAGTGTAGACTCGAGTAATAAGGGAATAGGAAGACAACAAAATGCAGGGGAGTGACTGCATTGATGTTGCTTGATGATTAATGACATTAACAGACTCCACCAATGAATGATGTCCCAGTACAAATTTCACCTGGATTATGTGAGGGCATGAGATCACATCACTGCCAGGCCTTATATATGTTAATATTAGCAGCGGGGAACAAAAGGTATCAGATAAGGCATGGAGCTTGCTGGTAAAAGTCAACACGTCAAAGTACATTTTAAAATGTGCATCAGAAGAATGAATTTATAATGGATCCGTGCATTGCTTTTTGAGGTGACAGAGTTCTCGATCTGGTAGAAAGTTCCCAAAGCTCGATTTACTACATTGTCAAAATATAGCCTGAGGGGACAATCTGACTTACAGCATCTTTATGACTGGTGATGAAAGAACCTCGCTTGGCTTTTAGATCCCAAGTTTGGCTCAAGATAGTGCCGTAAAGAACAGAACATCTTTTATTTTATGCTGGGAGTTCACAGTGTTCCTCTTCAGCACAGAATTAGGTTTTACTGTATAGAATTCTCACACACAGCTCGCTGATGGGTTAGAATTCACACCTTCAGATTTTGGGGATATACTTCACACCCTTCATTGTTACTGCTACTAAAGATAAAGATTACAGTGTCCTCATGTCATTGTAGCATCTGTAATGGAAATCTTTAGAAAATTCGGGAAAAAATTGTGTCTTTTACCAGGCCACAGCATGTCTTATTCAGCCTTGGAAAGGCTTCAGAGTGCAGTAACCACATTAATTGGACATTATATGGACAGCCAAGTATAGCTCAGTTACTGTGCAGCTTTTACTGTTCCTTGTCATGTTGTTTCAAAACACATTTCATGTTGCAACCAGTCATATATACATATGAAAGCATTGCACAACACTGGACGATGCTACAGATCCACAGGAAATAACTGTTTCACAAACATGAGGCAATCTGCACAAGTATAAATAGCGTGGACCAAATCTGTTCTAAATTATGCTTATGCAAATCCACAGAAGTCAACCAGTACCACTAACAGAACAGAACATATAAGAGCATGTGAAAATATAAAATAGGGCTCTACTGTTCAGCTATCCATGGGCCAAAGCCTGCCAGCCTGCCGTCATGTACATTTCCCAGCATAGCTTTACAGGAACTAAGAAAAATAAGAGTATCTGGGATTTCTAGTTCTCTCATGCACTGGAGGACACATGTCCAAGAACATATGGACTTAAATGTGTCAGCATCCTACATCACTCTTATTTCAAGAATGTTATTAATTTTTGTGGGTGGAGTCCAAGATTTTAATGCCATATTAGCAGAGTGGCTGTTTCTGTAACGCACGTGTCACAGGGAGCATATATGTAGCAGCTCAAGGATAGCATTTTAACTTGATTTCAAGTGATTTTCTGAATTGTAATACTCTCGCAAAAGATGAAGTATTGATGCTACTTGCATCTGTCTTCACCGTTTCATCCATTCACCTCAATTCTGACCTCCAGGATATTATGCTATTGCAGATCTGGACTCTCCATACACATCCGTTTCAACAAATCTCATTTTGCTCTATAATGCACAGCGTGTGACTTCAGGATTGGTATTTTCAATGCTGAAGCGATATACATGACTGATGTATGCTACTCTAGGAAAAACGCAAGACTAACGTCAGAAAATTCTTTGCCCTGCTAACTTTACCTAAATTTCAATCCAAATCTTCTCAAATGAATTAGCTCTTTACCAAACTTGCAGGTACAGACACTGAGGATATCAGTCAGGCAACCGCTCCAGTTGGATACAGCGAGAAATGTATTGCCAAGGGCTTTTCGGCTATAAATCAACAGGTGGTTTGGCACTGAAATTTCTACCTGTTTGTGGTTTTCATGTTGGGTTTCAAGAAAGAAAATGAGATGATACCTTTCAATGCTGCATCTCAAGCAGGCTGTACGGAGAGCAAGGTTTCATTCCAACCACATTTCTCTCTCTCTTGCAAAGTTGAGGAAAACTGCCAACCACTGCTGCTCTTGCCATCAACACGCGATGCAGATGTTAGGAGAAGGCAAAGTAAGGGGAGAGAAGAAAAGGAAAAAAAAAATTAAGTTTTACATAAGCAACAAACTGTATATAATGACTACATCTGAGGACAACAAAATGAAAGTATTGGCTTTAGAATAAGGAAACAAAGAAACAAAACCTTGGGACAGCTTAATCTAAGAGGCTCTTTTAGTTTATTGGATACAGAGAACTTTTGTTTAAATTTAGTTCCAAGAAACACAATACTTTGAAAACATATGATGAACTCAAAAGGACAACATTAAGGAAACAAACCTATCATAGCATCAAAACAAACTACACCATTACTCAGAGAGCAGCCTAAGCCCCTTCAACAAAAACCCTGCAAAGCAGCAGAAGCATTTAGAACATATGTTCTTGCCTGCAAATAGTCCAGGGTGCAAGAGATGGGGTTTGGTTTTGGGTTTTTAAAGCCTTCTGCATGGGCCTAACTCTGCCTTTGTTGAAGGTAGTGTTAACACACATCGAATGCAGTGGGAAACAAATGTGGATAACTGCATACTTTGAAAAATCACACCCAATATGTTCAACTGATGCCATCATTCTCCGAGGACAAGTGTAGGCTATGGAATACTACAAATAATAGAGAGCAGTAGTCTAAAGTAAGCTTTTCAGAACCAAGGAAGCATATTTCAATACTTTTTCACAGATAATTGGGAATGTGCATCTTCAAAATAGTAGTCAAGAGTAGGTAAAGACTGTCTAGAGATCCTTACTGTGATAGAAGTCTTAATGCCTTTTCATAAAATAAGAGTTCTTCAAAGCAACTCTCAGCAACCATTAAGCGAACAGCCAGCGAAACTATGCTTTTCGGATTAAAGTAAGAAAATGAAAGTCGGTGCCTCTCCACAGACGCAGACGTAATGAGAATGACTTCAATACATCTGCTAGTAATCAAAATGGGTCTGCATTCACCAGTGCATAGAAAAGTGGAATCCTAATGATCAGCAAGAAACTTTGTTTTGTCCCAATAACTGTAAAACCATTTCACGAAGTTGTATGTACTAATTTACCTACAGAAGATGTGAACTGCATGATTAGATTGTATTAAATCATCTATACTAATAAAGACTGAGCTGAAGGGAAAATGGAACTACCTTATCACGAAAACAAGGGGAAAGAGGCCCCAAAATATTCTATTCCTGAGTTGGAATAAAAAAAACAGCCAACGGGGTCTTTCTTCCCCCATGAAGTGTTTCCACAAAAATTCACCTCTTAGATAACCAAAATGGAAATTTTCAATCAACTAGCTAGAAAAAAGGAGAAAAAAAAAGAGTAAAGAGCCTTCCAGACCCAGCAGTTGGGAAATAATTGGTTTGAATTTTCTTGGGTAAAACAGTTATTCCCAAGGAAAATTTTTATTGCAAGAAAAAGAGTTGCCACTCAAAAACCATTCCACTGGAAAACACCTGGCCACAAAGGATAGGACCACTGACCTCAGCCAGGGGAAGATGAATGCCAAGGTCACCGGACTCAGTCTGCCACAGTCCTCTTGCCCAATCATGGGCAAAGCACTTCCACTCTCTGTGATGCTGTTTCTCCTCCAGACTTTCTGCCTACGCAGACAATCCACTCTTCAGGGCAGGAACCGTCTCTAACTGTATGTTGTATGCAGCCTACTGTAACACGCGTGTTTAATGAACTTCAGCACTGCAGTAACAACAGTGTTTTTCCCTCCTAGAGCAGCTATTTCCCAATACCGAGAGGAAGAGAAAAACACAACCTATGGCTGCAACACACTGCTAATCAAACACTATTGTATACCATGGGGATGTGGGGGGGAATGCTTTTTCATCGTAGAACTAATCAGAGTTTATACACACAAAATCAGACAACTCTATAGTCCAGTCTTGTGATCTGTGTTCCAAGCTGCCAGAAACAAGGCAGGAAAGAAGGTGGGGGGGGGCACCTCCTGTGTTCATAATGAAAGAAGAGAGATGACTGGACTAAGAGCTGATGAGGTTACAAGGCAACAGCAGTGCCATGAGTTGTTTGGGCTTAAAGCCAGATGTCTTGTATTTCCTTTGATTGTTTCTAAATAATTAATGGTATTAATTTAATCATGTGACCCACCCCCCCTTCCCTCTCCCCCGCCTCGCCTTTAGTATTTGGCTGTGTATACTAACACTACATATAAAGGAGAAAAACGGGACTGTCTATAGCACACTGAATATTGATGCTATGTGTTTGGACTGCAACAACAGCTGATACTCATATCCATGAAGACTACGTATCTACAGCACTTGCACAGGGTTTGCGCAAAGTAGATGAAGTAGTAGCCTTCATACTCCATCCATAAGCCAGCTCAACTATGGCATATGGACACTGCATGTTTGAAGTAGTAAAATAGAGGGTACAGCTCTTTCTCCGCCCACACTAAGATGAACCTGCCACTACTATTTCACGTAACATTTTCTGGCAAGCTCCCAGTTTTCAGTCATGCTGGTTTGCTTGAAAGAAACGCTCAGAGGAGACTCTGCTTGTCTTGCTGTACAAACAAACAAAATAATCACCGATCTTGAGCTAATGGTCCAAAGCTTAATGAAGATCATAGAAAAGAGGCTACCCATGATGTGAGCATTCCCTTCTGACTTACCCACATAAACCACTGATATTGGCAAAGGGAAATGGATTATGAGAATAATAAGTAACCCTCAGCTCTGGTCTAGCCAAACCTTTACTTGGTACAGTAGCAGTCAGCACACAAAGAAAACAGCAACCACCAGAGGTAAAAATTTCACTTCTCCAAAATTTTCTACACCAGGGCACTGGCAGCAACAGCAGGAGAACCCGTGTTCCTGTACCTCTCTTGTTGAGGCTGCAAGTGTCACAGGCACCAAGTAATCTCATGGGAATATTCTGAGCATTAGGGTTGAGTGCTAGGACTGCTGAAATGTTACAGCAGAAATCCCGAACAAATGAAGGCAGCCCCCTACTCCCTACATGCGCAGGTACACAGTAAAAATGTTTGCCCATCCTCCTACACTCTACAGCGTACTCTCAGCTCCCCTAGTCAAGTCTCCAGTCCCACCCATCTTATCCACCCTTTTTTCCTACCACATTTCCACTTATCTTGAACCCTGTGGCATCTACCATCAGACAGTATTAAATGGGGTAGCTGTGAGGTAATGGAAGGGAGAAAGAAATTTGACAGCTTGAGCAAGACCCTTGCTTTGTCCAGCAATGCCCCAGACTTCGGGAGGTAAGGACAAAGTGGTATGAGCCCTTCACAGACCTCAGAAGAAATTTCCAAAAATGCGCGCAAAGCTAACCTCATCAAAGGGTACCTGTGGGGAGTCAGAGACAGCTTGGTCAAGTCTCATTTCTTGTATTTTATCCATGGCTCCCTGTTTGGTTGCCATTCTGCAGCTAGACTATTGCATCAAGACTGGCATTAATGCTTTCTATAGTTATGATTTTTCCATCAAGGGAAGTGAACGCTGAAGAGTTCTCCACTAGAAAGTCTGGTCCTAATCTTCAGGGACTTAACAGTCAAGGCCTAGCTATCCTACAGGCATCTTTCTCCACCACTCACTGAGCCAGCTGGGTTCGTAGGTGGTAAGTTTGGATAACATTATGGGTTTATTTCTCACGGAAATATGTATGTGGAGAAAAAACACAAAATAATATTGGTTAAAACAAGGAGAGGAAGAGTAACATACAAACTTAAAGTGACTCCTTCAGTTCCTAACAGCTACCTACAAAGAGTGGCAACACCTACACAAGTAAGAAGCACACCAGGAATACCTGATGCCAGAGTAACCCACATCCTTAGAAGCCCTTCACCATGGTTTTGAAATGGAATGAGAGGAACCTGCTTCAAGATAGGAATCACGGAATCACCAGGGCTGGAAGGGACCTCTGGAGATCACCTGGTCCAACTCCCCTGCCAGAGCTGGTCCACCTACAGCAGGCTGCACAGGATGGTGTCCAGGTGGGTTTTCAATGTCTCCAGAGTCGGAGACTCCACCACCACTCTGGGCAGCCTGTTCCAGTGCTCTGCCACCCTCAAAGGAAAGAAGTTCCTCCTTGTGTCTGAGTTTGTGCCCCTTGTCCCATCACTGGGCACCACTGAAAAAAGACTGGGCCGCTCCTCCCAGCACCCTCCCTTTAAAGTATTTATAAGCATTAATGAGATCCCCGAATGATCACATAGAAATGACTAAAGTCTTTGTAATGTAGAAACACTGGAAACAGACAACAATACATCTGAAGAGTGTTTGAGTACGCAGCACTTCAGGATTTTGGGGGGTGGTGGCAGAGCAAGAAGATAGCATTTTTCCTGTGGCGACAAGGATCTCTGAAAGTGTCTATGTGTCAGACTTTACTGAGAATGTATCTTTTGTTCCTTCTTCTGCTTTATTTCCCTTTAATGATAGCTTTGCGGTGAATCCCATTTGTGAGTTGCTCAAATAAATGCAAATTTTATCTCGTAAGCAATACCCTCCAAAATACTACCATAACTGAAAATAAAAATGTTAAGAGCTAAAAGGCACTGGGTCTTCCCCAGTGCCCTCATCTCCACAGTGCACTGGACTGCTTGCTATTATTATATATGCAATACCAGGCAGGGTACTTGGTATTATAAATATGTACTGTATTGAAATATATAGCCCAAGTCCCCAGGGTCCAACATTCTAATTAGAATTACAGTTGTGCAAATAACTGATTTATTTGGCTAGCTGACCAAACTGAAAATACGGAAAGGAAAAAAAAAAACACCCAACCCCCCAAACAAAAAACACCTAGTTGCTTAACAAAATGGTCTAGTTTTTTGCTTGTGTTCAATACATTTGAATTAAAATTGAATTTCCTTCTAAAAAAACCCAGAAACTTTGTTTAGAAATATCAGAGGAAAACCTTTCGGCTTTCCAAAACATTTCTTTTAAATTTTTTCTCAGTTTTTTTTTCCCATAGTTTTGGCTAACCCATACCTGGGGCAAGCCGTTTTCAGCAAATAAAACGTTTAACTCAACACTTTTACCCAGATCTAAATCTAAGGTCTGGACTGTGAGTTGACCAGCTCCCGACTTAATGAAAGAAGAGCAGGGAGGCAGGGGATCTGCATTCTCTTCTTGGTTCACCCCTTGTCTTTGTATCCAAGGTGAATTATTATTTCATTTCTTTATGGTGGTTTCTCTGTCCACACTTTGTCTCTGCCGTCTCTGAGCTCATCGGGGTTAGACGCACCTCCTACAGCGTGTCTGTACAGTGCCTAACACAATAGATTGCTCATCTCAACTGGGGCCTATATGATTTACTATAATATAAATAACTGCTCAACTGCAGTCAAATCTCTTTTTAATGCCAATAGTTTCACTTGCATATATTTAGCAGCCCATCATGGGAACATCAGCTTCTTTTTTAATTAATTACTTATTAATAGACGTAAAATATGAACGGACGACAAGTCTAGATTTTTCCTGCTTCATCAATTTCAGCGCTCAAAGAAAGCATCTCGTTTACAGCTACCAGAAACCAACAGGGACACGTACTGAATGAAGCCTGAAACCCAAGATCTCCTCAGCACTTTTGTACCCCCAGTATTTGGGGACAAACCCTCTCATCCCTCTGGGGACGAGAAAGGTAGCTGGATTGAAAGCGCTGCGTAGCAGAAAGCCTCACGGGCAGCCTCCGAATTCTCCATGCAGGGCTTTAGGCACGCAGTTGTCACCGGCAGGAATGGGAAATGCAAGTTCAACGTCTGCACGGAGGTGAAGGCAGCCTGTGAGGCTGAAGGGAAGAGTTCTGCCTGCCTCCGTTTTGAAGACACCTTGCATCTCGCAAGGCCAGCTTGCCGAACCAAAAGGCAACTTTAGAGCTCCTCAGAAAATAAACAACACAGAAATAGAAACGAATGCAGCATTACAAACTCTTCAACTTCGGCGCGCGGCGCTCGGGGCTGGGGGTGGGGAGGTTTCTCAGAGCACGCATGGCTGTCGCTGACAATAAAGTCAGTCACGTTTTTAAAACACTGGGGACAGAGTTGCAAATGTGCCCCATTATGTCTTGAGATGTGCTCCCTGGGTACGAAAGGCGCGTGGGTTATACCGAAAGCTCCTGTGTTACTTCGCTGAGACCATAAAAGGCAGCGTGAAAGTAGTGATTGAGAAAGAGTAACTATGGAGTACGCGGGGTGATTATTCCTACTGTACGGGCCTGATCCTGGGTGCCCCAGGTATGCCCCCGGTATGCCCCCGCAGCTTTAACCCCACTGATATTTTTTTCTCTGTCTTTGGGGCTGCTGCTCAGCTCCAGGGGACGCAGCTGGCGTTCCCCTGCCCCTGCGTCTCATCCCCAGCCTCCTGCTCGTCCCCAGCATCCTCTCAATGCGCCGATGCGCCCAGCCAGGCACTGCCCAGGCCATCACGCTCTGGGCCACGGGCAGCGTTTGCAGCCGGCCATTCCCCTCCGCGTATGTGCCCCCCACGCCATGCTAAAGGAGCAATTATTGTAATTAAAAATAAATCCTCCTCCCTGTCGATTGTCTGTACTTATTGGCCATTGCTGCCATCTAGCCAGACGCACCTCCAATATTCACAGAAGCCTTGAGCCTGTTTATTTTCCCTTCGCTGCTTGGCCTGAAGCAGGGATAAATGCATCCCTTGTTACCCACTGCCTCTGAGGAGACATTTGTAAACTTTCACAGGGTTCTCCTTTTTTTTTCCAACAGGTGACAAAATACTGTATAACTGCAGGTGCTCTGGGGACACAAACAGGAAAATGGAGATCAGATGCAGCTGTAGTTGGAGTAAAGGAAAAATCAAGATAAAGGCAGCAGATAAGACAGTGCTAAAAAGAGCACAGAAATGATTGAGAAAGGGTGGTTAACTATTTTTGTTGGCGACTTACTCTTGTAAGGTAGCTCTAGCAGAATAATGTTGTCTCTTTTGTTATCACGCCAAATTTTTTCAGGTGTTACCAGGGGAAGGTTGGAAGTTTATTGAAAAAAAAGTTTCTGGACGTTACTGGAAAAGGATTAAGAAGCTGTTGACTCAAGTTAGCACTGAAGAATGCGCTGGAGGTCACAGTTGAGGGGCTCTGTTACTGGACTTGTGAGGTCGGAATCATAAGGAAGTGGTTTCAGACAGCTTCTGAGTTCAGATTTATTCTTCTAAGAATTTGTTCCCAAAATTCAATCAGGAAAATGTTCCTAACGGAGGGCTCCCTCTGCACCGATCCCTTCATCTCCTTTTGGTGTATGTGGCATGAGAATAGGATGAAAAAAAAAAAAATTCGAAGGTGATTTAGAAATGGAAACATTCAGATGGAGTTTTCATGGCCTGCTTTCTACCTACAATTCAGCTCTAAAATGCCAGTTTAAACTTCCAGACACTATGGCCATTCACTTCTGTAGACAACCTGGTTTCAGAGCCATAGATCCAGCAACATGACAAGGAAGAGGTGAAGCACAATGGGTAAAGAGAAAATAAACACAACTGCATGATAAAAGACACTCATTGCTCTCTGACCATAACATTTCAAACAAATAAAAGGGGGGTGTGGGGAAGGACACCAATAAACGTCTGTGAATCTAAATTTCTTTTACTGTACTTCCTATTCCACCAGGGAAAAGAAGTTGTATTTTGTTTCCCTGAATTTTTTTCCACTGAAAAGGGAGGTTTCACGGGTAATCTAGAGTAATATTCAGCTGTGAATCCAATTTATGCAGTGGGATAGGATTAAAAAAAGGAACAGAAGGTCTGGATTCTGAACCTGCTCTAACAGTTTTGATTTGAATGCAACCCAAGTCTTGAAATGGCTTGTTTTCCACTTCTGGTTTGGAGCTGGTTGAAATATTGCCACAGTAGCACTTCCTGTAAAATTTTTGTCCAAGATTCTCATTATTTGGAACTAAACTCTAAAGATTTTGGCACCATGAAATCCAAACAAAACTCTGTTCCTGACTCAACTGGCCCAGGAGTCAACCCAAGCTTTATCTGGTTCTGTGTCCAAATGCAGCTTCAACCCATTTCCATTGTTATATAGATTATGCCGTAATACCACCTCTAGCCTCAGGATTTATGATGCCTCCTCGCAGGATGCATATTTGTGTGTAAATACACAAATCACATCAGATAAACAAAGAAGGCATGCCAGAAAACAGGAGGGGAGGGAAGAGGAGAGATACCTACCAAGCGGTTTGTCTCTAAAGTGTTGCCAGTTGTGAAAGGACTTGACGTGCTAATATCCGCTCATTCAGACTCTTACAGACATGCTAAGAGCGTGACGGCTGGCAGGCAGTGCATTTAAGTGCTGTTACTGAGGCCCCCAAATATTGACAGAGTGCCAGACTCCGAGAAACTATTGATGTATGCAGCCGGCCGCTGCTCCAGACACCTCTCAGACAGAGTCTTTAAATGTCACAGATTAATGAATTTTCATGAAATGGAGAATGAGAGAAAGAATTAAAAAAAAAAAAAAAATCCCACAGCACCAACATGAAAGCATCTTTTATCCCTACACAGAATTCTGCCCTCAAGCCTCAAGATTCCCAATAGATTATAACAGATCATAAGTCAGCAAGAGATACAGGGTAGAGGTGGTTAGACCCTCCAGATCACGCAGAGCATCCTCAAACAAAGCCAATACGTGACATGCTCATTTTAACAAAAAGACAACAAAGGTCAAAGGCCACTCAGATCTCAGGTTCTTTTTAAGCAAACCCACGAGTTACAAAACTTAAGGGGTAGAATTGCTTAAATGGTCTTTATCTGAGGTACAAATGAGGCCAAACTGCAAAGTTCAGATGTTGACTTTGAACGACCCTAACTTTAGAGCCATTCAGATAGACTGCTGTACTTGGACCCTCTCTTAGGATTTCATGTTGTGCTTGATCTTATCCAAGAAATTGCCAAAGTTATGATATAACATTTCTATGCCATCAGATAAACCAAGTATGCTGATTATTTCTCTTTTTTCATTTATATCAGTGAACTCAAATATGTATGAAAAGAACTTCAAATATCATTAAAATGTAATAATGCAAAATGCACTTGGAGCGTAAATGACAAATCTATGCATAAGACATCACTTAAAGAGGAAGGAAGTGAAGGGATGATGTAGATGATGTATGCAGAGGTAAAAATGGGCCATTTATACCCAACTGTGTTAAAAATACAGCTTCAGTGAGCCTGTCTGCACACAGACACTTGGAAGCAGGGCTCCACAGGCCATTTGCTGCCTTGTTCCCAGAGGCATAAGCACTGATTCCCGCAGGGCTTAACCGCCCCCACCACACCCAGGCTGTCCCACAGCATTTCTCTTCCAGGCAATGACACCTAGCAGGGTGAGCACCGACATGCCCAGTTCCTGGCTGGCTGCCTCCTTCCCCCTCAAAAGCACAGCCGCTGGACAACGCTGACAGAAAAAGGGAAGCTGCCACCACCACGATGGCCCGTCCTGACTTAGAAAACTCCAGAGAAGCTGAGAGCACCCTAACAAGCAAAGGGAGTGCTGTATGAAAAGCCAAGCAGCAAGACAACTGGTGGCACAGCAAGACCCTGTGGCTCTCCACTTACATTTTCATGGCAGAAAAGTCAACATTCTTCACTAAAAACTGTTCCTTTAAGTTCTCTCTGTCTCTGGCCACGCGAGGCTTTGCTGATCACAGCAGCTGTAAAATCTCACTGTTAAGAACAGGGACTAGCACGAGCAGTGTTCAAGAGGAGTTTATTTTCATGTCATCTTGTCAGTCAGGTTATTTGTGACTACCTTAACCAAAGTAAAAAAATTCCCCCCAAAAAACCCCCCAAAGCTGCCTTTCTGCCTGCAAAGCCAAGTGGAAACAAATATAAGGAGTCTGTCGATAACCTCCAGCTCCTGATGACACACAAGTGTCTGGTTTTCAAAAGCCAACACACTTCTGTAGGTTTGCACATGTGGCAATCAACTGTATCATGGACTACAACAGTCAGCCATTTGTGATATCCACTCTTGTCACCAGCCAAATCATGTCTTGCCTACCACCACACATCCCACGACCACCAGAGTTGCAGGAGGGTCTCCAACACTACTATCCACTACCCATAGCTCTACAAATGATCTGGATGAAGTAGCAAGTAGCCATCTTCTGCTGACAGCCAGAGAGAAGACAGAGCACGCGTGCATATAAAGAGTGACACAAATGACTGATTAAGTACACGAGAAGGCAAAATGTCAAAGCTTTTCTATTCTGAGAACAATCTTTATACAAACAAAGAAAAAAAAATCAATATAGATTTTCACACAGAGAACTATTTCACACATCATTGCAAACTTACGTTACAAGACTCAGTATTTTTTCCGGGACTTTTAAAGAGCCTGTCTAACGTTACTGCCCTTTCTGGCCCGCTAGCTCTCTTCACACACCCCTTTTCCAGTGTCCTTTCTTCCGCTCTCTCTCTCTTTTTATAAAATAGTAACTGAGGAACTATCACAAAACACTAACCTAGTGATTCATTCAGTCCAGTAGCACATCTTCAGCAAAGGCCAGAACTGGCTGTACTGAAAGAAGATGCAGAAAACCTCAGTATTCCCTTTCTACAAAAGCCTCCTCCTTCTCAGTAGAGATAGGCTTCAGTCTAAAGACTGAAGAGGAACATCGTGTGGGATGATCCCTGAAGCACACAGAGAAGCCCATGTGTCCGAGCTATGAAGTTGCCCCTCACAAGGGCTGATTACCTGGACGCTCCGCAATACCAAAATGGTGATGCCCCTTTGGGTTACTTCATGCCCAGCTTGGGCATGGCAGGCTCATCGCAGAGTCTGCCTGACAAATCCCTCCCTAGGAGCGTGGCATGTATTCCCAGGTAATGCAAGTACTGTCTCCTCCAAGACCACCTCACACAGCAGCCAGTAACAAAAATTTCTTGGGAGATTTGTCTCTTTTCTGGAGGAGCAGGAAAGGGAAGCTAAAATTTCTAAAACACAGCAAAAATCTAAGTGAGCATGTTGGGAATGGAGCAAGCTGGGCAATTTTCTAACTCACTGCAAGGCTAAGACACTTTTTCCAATGAGCCTTCGGCATTTTAACTAAATGAAGGGACTGAGTTAGAAGACACAACAAAGTCTTATGACTTGTCCAAAGTTATGCAATAGCCTTCTCTCCCTGTCTTCTTTTGCAAATACTAGAATAGCTAAGTTGTGTCCCTGTTCTCTTTGCACGCCAACATTACAAGAACCATTTCAGTTCCATAAAGTCTGCATCATCTCCAAGACTGGGCTAACAGAGGAGGGCAAAAATTTGGAAGAACTGGATTAATGGTTGCACAAAATTTGTCGTAGAGTAGAGTAGAGTAGAGTAGAGTAGAGTAGAGTAGAGTAGAGTAGAATAGAATAGAATAGAATAGAATAGAATAGAATAGAATAGAATAGAATAGAATAGAATAGAATAGACACACAAAATAGAAATTGTAAGGGAATGAACAGGAACAAAATTAAAAACACTAGGTCTGAAAGACGCCTCAAAATTTCCTGAGTTCAACCTCCTTCACCTGGCTTAGGATAGAAGCAAAGGCCATTTCCTTTGTCTCATCTAGTCTCTTTGACTGTCACCGTATACTTTCCATCAATTAATTAATTTCTTGTAGTCGTTTCTGATTCCTGTTGTCTACCTTCCATCTCTTTCTTTTCTTTCCTCCGCGTGCATGTGTGTACACACATCACAGATCACAAATGGCTTGCACATCCTCCTACTTGTTAAAAGTCCCACCTCTTCTGCTGACTTACTGCCCTCTTAATCAAAAGGGCAGGAGGAAGCCGCCAGGATTCATTCTTCCCCCTCTCTCCTTCTCTCTCCCTCTCTTTTTTCAAATGGCACAAATGTCAAACTTTCTAAAAGGATGTTTGGCATAGCTGAGTTCAGTCATGTAATGTACAAAGTCGGTATGATCAAAAGGTTGCAGGGCTGCCCACTGCTAAAGAAGAGGGGAAAAAAAGAAATGGGGATCTCGTCTGAAGTGTGAAAGAATGCGTGAGCCAACTGTTGCCACTGGAAACACCATGTCTATTAGCAGCAGCGGTGGGTCTGAAACACGAAAACCAAGGTCCGGATTCCAGCTTCTCTGAAATTCGGGGCAGCTCTGATCCCATTTTTCACCCGAGGAGAAACAGGGATAGACATAGCTATGGAACTGAAGACTTTTATTCTCTGTGCTTTGCATCGTTATGTGGAAAATGACTGTATCTACATGGAAACAATAGCAGTTGTTTTTGTAGTCAAAGTTGCTGAAACTAATCAGACAGAACACAGATTCACACATCAAAAATATATGGTCTCTCTAGTGCTTTTATACCACTACCTCTCACCATAGTATTTTCATTCTTATTCTACCCACCACTGAAAAGGAGGACAAATTATTCCACCCTTCTATATAACTGAGATTGTTATGATTTCGTCTGGCAACTGGTTTGCAATTGTAGCGCACTTCACGATTGCTAAACTGCACGCTCGCATCTTCCTCTCTGTTTCTGATGCAACGCTTCCGGTTTTATTCAGCCATCCTATTTGCTTCACTTTACTGAGTCCTTGTGAAAACGCTTGTGTCGTCTTACCCAATGTCAACATTAGAGAAGACCCCAGCTACGCCACTGGCTCCTGCAAAGTGCCTGCACTCACAGTGGGCTGGAAACTGGTGGTCAGAATACTCAGCACAAAGAATCTCTCCGTGAGCCGAGACGGAATTTCCCTGCCAGAAGATAACCCCAAAAATGTAGATGGAAAAGCTCATCGTCAATATCCATTTAATAGAAAAATCTTAATTATAGATAGCTTTCAGTCCCAGAACAGTAGACAGGAACTTGAGATTAATTCCCCCTATGACAAAGCATGTGAACAATAACCAGAATTTGTAATCAATACCCAGAGGAGAGAGCATCCAAATTGTAACAGGGATTTGGGATTCATTCCCAGAGGGCGTAATATATGATTTGGAACAGGTAGGCTGGGATTAATTTTTGATTATGAAATATCTGAACAGCAATTTTCAACTTTTAATGAAGAGAGGATGTGGACACCACAATTAATATAATTTCTAAGTCTCTCCATCATATTTCAAGATACAGATGACAGATCACAAACAGCTGTTCGGGTCATAGACAAGTTAATGTGGGAGTGCCACCTAAAGGAAAGTGCACTAGGATGGGACTCTGGAGAGAGGCAGGCAAAAACCAGAGTTGCATTTTCCCCATTTCTAATAAAACTTGTTTATTGCAAATTCTGCATTAGAAGTAATTATTCTGTGTTTGCTGACTTTACATGGATAATTGAAAGTCAAAAAACATTGGTATGGGAACACGGCTTTTCTCGTACACAGGGAAAAAAATATAAAGGTGTTCAAAGGAGAAATAATTCTCACTCTGAAGAAAAATTTCAAAATAGGAGTGCACAAGGCAAAATATATAGAATCGCACCATGTCCTAAGGGGAGAATACAAGCCAAGTTTCTAAAGTTCCTTAGAATATAATAAAACAGCTAATTATTTGACTAGAATAAAAATAACAAGTGAGCTGTGAATCTTACCCTTTTCTGTTAGTTTCTACAAAATAATTTTCTTTATGTTTTCCTCACAGGCCGATGAGTAATTTTAATGATTATGAGCTGCATCTGTAGCCATGTAAGACGAGGCAAATTTCCTCTATCTGCATATTTTGCCATTTATGAGTTAATGTATCAAACTGATGTTTCAGAATGCAGGTTGATCATCGCAGGGGGCAGAAAACCTGGCCTCCATGTCCAGTGTTCAGTATTGCTCCATTGAGTAGATGCAGTATCCAGAAGGAAAATGCCTTGCCCTGAAACAACTGACGGTCATTGCTTCAGAAGCAGGACTAAAGATGAGATGAACCAGAAGCCCCTTTCAGCTCAACAATACTTTATTCCTAATTTACCTTTTCAACCTTTAAAAACATTTTAAAAGATGCTCTGAATTTCTGAAAATGAAGATTTACCCCTGCCATTTTATGCGTGCTGTGTAAAGCTTTGGGGTCTTTCACTGAAAAGGGACAAGGCAGCTGGGATTCCCCATGGGGCCACCCCTCTCCCCTTAAGTCCTCAGACCCACATCTACCCAAGGATCATTTCCTAAGCCTCCAAAATTATATATAAGTATGCTGTCTCTGCCAGACCCTATTAATCATAAACTTCTTCTCGTTTCATTTCAGTATTAAACTCATCTTGTTCAAATCTCTAATTTTCCACACTGACAGAGGAGTTCTCTATACATCATTCAGCTCTATTTCCTAGATACGTTCAGAATTACAAAATTCATTCAAGCCCATCTGATCTCTTCTCACTAAACCTTCTGCCTTCCACTGACTGACAGAGAAGAATTAGCCTTCCTCCTGTCAAGTACACGTCTTTTCCCCGCAAAAGTACGCAAAAACACATCCAAATACAGGCAATGACTCAGCTTGCCCTTGTACTTGTGTCTTTGCTCTACAGAGCAGTCAATTTTATGGAGCAGCAAGTCCCATTGATATAATATCAAACAGACTACTAATATTTCTAAAGTAAAAACAGCTGTAGCATTCCCTACATGGCAGAGTACCACATGCTGAAAGCAGCAATATGGATGAAGCGGTACCATCGGCACCCCTCATTCTAGAGGAGGCAGGAAGTCTCACAATGAAGTCATGCTACGGACCGGCACTGCTGAGCCTAATACATCACAGGTCATTTTAAGTCATTAAAAAGTAAAAATTGCCAACCACAATTATCCTCAGTGATCCTATCTAATATTAAACCCAGATGCAGATCTCAGGGTTGGGAAGAAAGAGCGCGTCACATATTCTCTGTTCTTTCCCTGCTGCAGCAATGTCATCCATCTCATTTCCAACCCAGTGCCACAGCTTCTCCCCAGTTTTACAAAGGCACTGCAGCCCCGTGCCAGCAAAACAAACGATGGTACTGCTGTAGAAAACAGGGGAGGGGACCAAAAGAGCATTCAAGCCCTTCCTTGTGTTTTTTGGGTGAGCCAGCTATTCAGCAGAAACGATGACGGCTCCTCCAGAAGATACATGCCACGAGAAGTTTGGTGGTCCACAAGACGTTTGGTGCTCCACAGCTGTGGAGCAGCCCCTTTTCTCACCTAGGGCCAAGTATCATTGCTCTAAGAAGCTCTGGCTCCCAAGCGGCAAGGTTCATCCCCGCAACATGACTCGGGGACCTCCGGAGCTCTCCACTCGCTCCTGCATCCACTTACAGGCTACACCAGCTCTTCCAACAAGTTAATCAAAGCAGCTATGGCAGGGGACTCCAAGTCAGTCAGACTCCATCAGGGCGTGCTGTTAGATTAGTCACCTCACCAGTTTCTGCCTGGGTATCCCCAAGTGTGAATCAGTTTTTGGCACCTACAAGTTAAGAGGTCGGCAGCTTTAGAAGCACTGTATGTTAGACAGACAGATCAATATTGCATTTTAAAGAACACTCTCTATTCTACTACACTTTTGCTGCCTTGAAAGAAAACAGACTCTGTTGCAGTATTTTTTTGACTAAAAACCTGTAGAAGAAATTAAGTTACAGTCTTTTACCACCAGAATCTGGAAGGGTGTCCCATTGTAATATTTTCAAAGAGAAGTTGTACATGCAGTATGTATGTGCATATGGTGTTTATGAATTGTTTTTTAACTTTAGATATTTTATTCATTTTTCCACATGGTACAAGTAGAACACACATCTTTGTTGGACAGACACCAACACAGTAACATAGCTTTAGATTTCAGGCACTCAAGACTCAGTGGGACAAAAGGCTACCCTATCATCATGCCAGGACATCACGTCCTGAAATTAGGACGCATGCCATCAGGCAGTCAATATCTCACTGAAGATACTCAGCCCTCGATACATTCAGTTGTACTAAATGAAGGAAACTGTAACCACTTCCAGTTATTCCATACAGAGATAAGGACCATGAGAACTCTGTGTCTTGGCATACAACAGCCTATTTTGATTTCACTGTATTGTGGGATCTCCTGTTATCCACAGTCTGTGGACTTCAATTTTTTCTCACTTGCAGTATGCACACAGCCAGCATAGGAACTTCAGTCATAACAAGGTTCAAAAGTCCATAAAGCAGGGGGAAGCGGGTAAGGAACAGCTCAAAAAGACCTAGCTAGAGCTTTTAGGACAGAAGCAGAAAGAACAGAGATGCTACTGATACCCGCAGCCCCAGCCCCCTGAGTCAGCAACACAGAGTTCAAAATTCACTTCTCCTGTTTACGCTGTGTGCATGTGTGTAAGCTGCTCTCACAGATTCATGGAGAAAATTGAAAGCGTATTCTCCAGGATAACTGCCTATCCAGGCTCAGAAGTGTAGTTTATTGCTCAAAGTCAGATGAAATGCAAGCGTGAACAGCTTACCTTCAGACCAGAAAAGTCTGCCCTGCTACTGCAGTCTGCCATGTCTAGTAACTATATAAACCTTGTTTATTTAATTTCAAAGCTGCTGTTTCATTTAAGCCATACCACTGTCTCAGGAATCACAGGATGGTGGCATTTAAGAAGGAGAGGCAACAATTTAATTGATTTTCCAGGAAAAAGCTATGTCCAAAAGCAAAATAAAGTTTCCTTTACAAAGAATGGAAATACAAATAATATAACCAAGTGCTTTTTATAATTTAACATGGTGAACCATCATTCTGTTAAATGAAATGTAAGAAGGGACAAACTAGTTCGGGGAAAATAAATAAATATTAAACCTGTTCCCACTGGTAATTTAACACCTATCTCACACCCCAAGGTCTTGGAAACACTGAATACAAAAAATACTTCTTTCCCACTATCTGGAAAAAAATGAGGATAAGGGAAACAAAGATTAACATTTACGTGAACTTGAGATGCTTTGGTTTTCAGTTAGCCAAATTAAAATGCCTATGCTGGGCATCTACGTTGCACAGAACTAATGATTCTTGTCCATTGTCCTACTGAAAGCCTCTTCCTGTGCCTGGTTTAAATTTGAGGTTTCTTGACAAGCTCTAATGAATGGTTAACCTCACTTTTCTGATAAAAAGCAAATGCTCCCTGACTTCACTCTTTTCTTGAAACAAGCCCATATGGATGAAATATATGAACTGCTGTCACTGCGACTGCTGCTCTGTGCACTACTTAAATGTTAAAATAAAAAAGGGGGATTTTTTTTTTTTTTCCCCCACTCAGGTGCACCAGGTCCCACCACAGGGAAGTTCAGCTCTGCTCTCCCAGGCACGGACCTGGGGCAGCGCCGAGCCCGCTCCCCCCGACGCGTCCCCTCTCCCTCTCTCCCGGCAGCTGGGCAAGTCCCGGGGCTGCGGGGAGCGATTTCAGCCAGGCGCGGTATAAATATCAGATGCGCTGTAGCCTTGCGGATCGCAGGTGGCACCGTGCATTTATCTTCATATACGCCAGGGCGGATATCTACAGCCTACGAGTGGGAAAGGTCAGGCATGTCAGCTATGATGGCAACAAACAGCCTCACTAGCGAGCACGGGTGTATTCACCTTTCGCTGCTCGCAGCCGGTGGATGCCTCCCGAGCCGGAGCGGAGGGGCAGCCCCGGAGCACCGGCTGTCTCCGGGCATGGTCCCACCTTGGCTTGGGGCTCCCGCTCCTTCCCCTGCCTGCCGGGAAGGCGCCACCGATGGCGCGGGTGGCAGATAACGCTCGTATTTTGGAACCCCTCTCTTCCCAAGCCGCTGAAGAGATTTATTATTTATAGGCAGAGGGATGAAAACATGAAGTACGTACGTGGGGGCCCGTGAGGGGAGGGCCGGTTACTGCCAGGCAGTAATTTCAGTCTGAAGTTCCTATGACTTAAATAGCCACTTGAGCTCTGCTCTTGCAGTTTACGATGTCAATAGAACCCCTAAATGAAATTACAGCCTTCTGATACGCAGCGGGGTAGCTTTTCTTCACCGTGTAATATACGCGGCCGGGACAAATTGCACTATATGCAGAGTTTCACTAAAGCAGAGTTTATCATAAGAATGTTCCCGCTAAAATATGATTAGGCTTCTTGTTTGCCGGATAACACATCTAATGAATCAGGGTGTGCGTGATAGCCATGTTTTGTGAACGCAGACATATACCCTGAGGTGAACTGGGCACTCCACCGCCTCAAAGCACCAGCTATTTCATTTCCACCATAATTTGCACCTGCTTTGTTTTGCCAGCAGCACAGACCCATGCTAGCTCTGGAACTCGCCTCGGTTCCAGGAACTCGAAGCATGCACAGAGGAAAAAACAAACAAGGCAGCAATGGGGGGATCTACATGCTGTATTCACAGGCTTTTTTTCAAGCGTGCCTGAGCCTAGCTAACTCTGATCAAGTTTTCCTTTCCAGTAGCCCTGTGAGGGCAGGAAAAAATATTTCCATTTTACAGGTGGGTAATTGAGGCATAGATAAGAGGTAGAGATCACACAGTGATGGATCTGGAATACAGATTCAGATCTCCTCAAGCCTATTCCATTTCCCTCCGTTCTCATTACGTTATTCATCCATCCCCCTCCCCAGCCCAGGACAGGAAGAAGAACCTTCATTTTACTATTCGTGTACCTTGCTATTTCTTCATCCTTCAGCTGAGAACTTGACTTAATTGTTCAAATGTTCCATGCCACAACACAACTCTGCAGTTGCTAATTAGCGATCTGTGGTTAGTGGCTTGCTTTACCTCAACAACTTGCAGATCCGTTTTACTTTCACAACTTTCCCTGTCATATGACTTAATTCAAAATCAAGTTTCACTTTCTTTTGAGACTTACAGGAAAGGAAATTAGTGCTGTTTCAGTGTTGTGACCCTGGAAAACAAGCTGTTGTTCAACTTCTGGAAAAGCCAGGCTTAGAATATAAAAGAAAGAAAAATAGACTACCTTAAAATGGGCAATGTACTCGTAACAAGTCAGTTGCTTTTATATACTTTTACTGCAAAAATTGTCTCTGGATAGAGCTTGAAGTTCTTGTACTTCTGAAGTGTCCCAGTACCTATGAATCTGTGTACCTTTATCATTACATCCTTTTTTGTGCTTTGTTCTTGTCTGATGCAGTTAAGAGTCACAGAACAACAAGCATATCACATCAAACAAATTTGTTGTGCAGAAAACAGTGGTTTTGATTCAACTACATAAATATATATTCTCTTCCCCAAAAGTATAAACTGGTGGTTTGAACATGAGCAAAAGACTACCATTTTCTCTTTGCTTGTGTCAGGCAAGAGATGACACCTTTCCCACTTTATCTATGGGTAAAAGAGGGAGGTTTAATTCAGCAGTGCATGCAAAGCACTTTGAAATTACCAGTTGGAAGGGATGCCGTAACTAAAATGGCTACTGCTAGAAGCAAACAGTGCATCTATAAAAGAACGACCGTATGCAGTCTCTTCCATTTTTTAAAGCAACTATGGTAAACTATTACACAGTAGACAAAGAAGCTACTACTAATGAGACAATTTATCATCTTACCATCCCAGAGTGTTTAAAGACAGTTAAAATATGATCTGAAATTGCAGATTTTCATCCTAATGATTTTAGACCATAGACAAACCATTATAAACTTGGACTACAGTCAACAAGCAGCTTATACCATAATAAGAAAGACTGCCGATTTTCTTCACATTGCTGTACATAAATACCAACAAAGACAAGTTCCCTTGCTACCGCAGAGACGTGCAGAATAAATACATTAATTAAATAATTTAAACATTGAGAGGTTTAGAGCAACACAGAGACTCTTAAAAAAGAGATTAAACATTGTTTTGCCTTTTTGGCGAAAGTTGCCGGAGTGACAGCCCTTGACTTAGTATATCCAGAGAACAAGTGTTACACAGGCAGAAGTTTGAAGTTTCAGACATTTAGCGCTGTGCTTTGAGAACTTTCCATTTCAGAAGTACTTATGTCTTTCAGACTTACACTGCCTGGAGGGAGAAAGTAAATCAGAGATAAGCTTCAAAGATCAGACCCAAACGTGTGCGTGGGCGTTCAGTATAGACCATTTAGAGAAAAGAAAAAAATCCATTATGTTTCTATCTGTGATGTGAACTGCCTGAAAGTTTGGGATATTCTGATCTGTCAGCTGCTTTGAGTACTCTGCAGAAAGGTGATGCAACAGGCAAGTCGGGATCTTAACATCAATTTAGTCAAAAGCTGGGACCATTTGGATTGGGGCTTTGATGTACATAAAGGTTATTTCTATGTGTACGTAAGACTCTTTACTGAGGGATCAGCCAACTTAATTGTGGGTTTTGTTAAGAGCTGGTGATTTAGTTTAGGTTCAGAGAGAGGTTCCACAGCACCAGGGAATGAAGAGAAAGAGCTAACCCTTGCTGCTCAGTGCTGAAAAAGGTCTGCGGTCAACTTACAGTTTTGTATATGAAAAAAAGAGGAGTTCACAGTTCTTTATGCTTCTAACGTGAAACCAGATGAAACTCAGAGGTTTTGTCTATCTTCCACTTGAAGTTTTCAGGCTCAGTCAAACTTCAGGCTGAAACTGAAGCAGGGGGAGGGACTGAGAACCCCACATGGATCACAACCAATGAAAATAACTGCAAAAATTGCCAAGCAGTAAAACCACCAAATCTTGCATGACTTTACTTATTGGTTATAAGAAATAGCAAGTACTTCAGTTTGGGTTGGACGTGATCTGATACCAAGCTCAGTTCTGAAGTCAATGTCAAAGCCTCCAATAACTCCAGAGAAAGACCTTTCAGTGCCAGCCTTTACATACTGTCCTCACGACTTACACTGGGCACAAAACCAGGGAAAAGGTGACTGGACTTCTCTGTATGTCACAGGTGACCAGCAGCATTTGGAGAAGGGCTCCCTCCCCAGGGGTCAGAGACACATGCTTGTTGATATACCTGATGAATGAATCCAGCTCAAAAGCAAGACAAGAGTGAGAAGAATGCTTCCTAGTTACTACTCCATGTAAGATACATTCGTGCCATTTAACACCTTGTTCTTGTGCCTGGGACATGTTTCAAAGAACAGGATAATACCTCAAAACACAAATATTTTGACTGCTACCCCGTGTTTCTTATATGCCTACTTTGTTAAGAGTAGAAAATGTTAGTCAAGAAATGATTCATTTCTTCAAGGGAGATAATATGGGAGATGATGTAGGATGAATGGAACAGCCCACACGCTGCCCTGGCGTTCATTAGCGCTACAGCAGTAAAAGATTAACAGAAACGATACATTCAGGAGGGCAGGAGAGGACAGAAGGAGACCCTGAGGAATCTGGGCCTGGAACGAGAGATGTACATCCTTCTCCTTTTTCTTTCACCGGCTTTCCCGTGCGGTCGTGAGCAAATCTCTGCAGCTTTCTATGCCTTGGCTTCCCTATCCAACAGCTGGAAATAACTCTGTATAAGTACCTTGATGTTGGCCGAGACGCCCAATTCTTTAGCATCCGTGATTTTGTATATGAAGTTCTCCAAAGCACATTTACCTCCCGCTCCCCCCCCCTCCACGAGTGCCAGTTCCCCATACAGACAGAAAGAGAACAGAAGGGAAGCGAGANGCGGCTGCCCAGCCTGACCCCCGCTGGTGGCGGTGGGGACGGGCACAGCCCCCCTGCCCTCAAGCTCGGCAGCCTCTGCTCCAAGCTCCATACTCCTCCGTGCTTCTCGCTGATTTTGTTTTTATTAAAGAAAAAAAAAAAAAAAAAGGGAAAAAAAGCGAAAAAAAAAAAAAAAGGGAAAAAAAAAAAAAAAAAAACC
>VZSF01002899.1:271390-304363 GCA_013398295.1 Chionis minor | reverse complement strand
GGGCCAGTTCCCCATACAGACAGAAAGAGAACAGAAGGGAAGCGAGAGTTAAAAAAAAAAAAATAGAAAAAAATTAAAAATCCAACCCTTCCCTCCCCCCTCAAACGGACTAGCAGCCTATAAACCAGCTAGTTTTTCCTATTCCCAGAGGTGGCTTCCACAGAAGCATTTTCTTTTACTATGCATCCACTGTAGAGTTTCTTTTCTGCTTGGCTGGGCAATCAGGTATTCAGAGCATAATGTAAATGCTCAGAACACAGAGGCATGAAAACTTGCCAGACAGAAACTCCAAGCNAAAAAAAAAAGGGCAAAACACAACAAAAAAAACCTTTATTTCCTGCTTCGCGGCGGCGGCCCCGAGAATAGAAGCCTTGACACATCAAATTCTGGGAGCTCACCACTCACCAGGGCTGTGGTTCCTGGTCCAAGCGGTGACGAAGGAGAATCACCTCACAGTCTCTGGAGAGTGGCAGGGCTTGGCTGCGAAGCGCGCCCTGCGCCGATGGGCTTTTTGAGTTCGCTCTGTTCCAGAGCGAGTGCCGAGGCAGAGAAATTAGGGAGGGGAGAGGTGGGAAGGAAAATCACTGGAGCCTCTTACGATCAAACTTCCACTAAGCAAGAGGAAATGTCTTATAAATAAACAACAGCAAGAGAAACAAAAAAATCCATCCCGTCCTGCCAGAGGAATGTACATTATTGTCTCTCGACGGAAAACTTTACACCACACCAGAAAGCAAGAAAGCAGCCATGTCTCCTGAAGCCACCCTCCCTTATGGGGCGGGGAGGGGGAGAGGGAGAGGAGGAGGGAGAGCAACGCGAAGTTAAAACAAAAAAAATAATTGGGAAGTTCATGCGATTTCCCAGTAGACAAACAAAACTGTCCAAATTCAACAGATGTCACTATTCCAAGGTTTCACGCAGCGCTGGATTTCTTTAGATCTGATCATCGCTCCACCATTAGCACACATTCAGGGAGGAAGTTCAAGGCAAGGGGCAGGAGGAGAAGGTCACAGTATATATATATATATATGTGTGTGTGTGTGTATGGATCTGTATGTATGCATGTGTGTATTTATTTATGCATCATATGAACATTTTGTGCATTTTATGATGCTTATTTGTAAGAAATGCTTATATGTATATATTTAAAACCCCGAGGTACATGAATTTCTCTTCTCTCATACCTCCTCATAATTTTTGAGATTTATGGGCCAGAGTTCCTATGCCTTCATGCTCATCTCACAAGACTGCAACAGCCGGTTACTTAAAGCTACCATGTTATCGTACTGCAGCTCACAAGTGACATGAGTTCGGTGATTTCAGCACAGTCCCTAGCTTTGCAAAAAACTATTGCATGATTTGGCACAACGCACGGCAAATAGCAGTCTCTTTAGGAAGAACTACAGATGGCAACTGAAAGAGTAATTCAAATAAATTATCGAGTACATTTGGAGACCTAGAATGGGGGATGGCCCGAGTCTATGAGAAACCAGTATGCTACAAGTCATTATTAGGGAGCTTATTAAACCTGCCTCACAAGTCCAGCATTAGACGATCACAGATTGCTGATGAGAACTGAGGTGCTTAGCATTGCTGTGTTTTGGGTCATGACTGGGAAAGCAGGGCACAGAAGGTGAGGACCTACTTCAGAGGACAAGTGGGGAAAAAGACTGAAAGATCAGGAGGTAACTGGAAATGTCCTGTCAGTCTCAATCTGCACTTTGTTTCTGGGGGACTTTCCTGTTTGAGACAGAGCTATGATGCCAAATGTGTGCAGTGCCCACCCCAAAACTCAGCTTCCCAAATCTCAAAAAAATTGCCTAATCTGTCGAATTCCTGAGCACAACCGTATTCACAAGACACAAATGAAAACATGTTTTTTAAACTAATTGGTTTTACATCTGTGTGTTCTTGCTGGCGAAGCAATGCTGTCATAGACTCATGTTAGCAACAGTCTACAATGCAGGTGGATAAGGCAAAGACAAGCTGAAGATTGAAGTTTGGTCGAAAATAAAAGCTGAGAGACTTTAATGTAAAATTTGTTGTAAATCACAGCTCCTTTGGGCTCAAATCTTTCGGGAAAGCTATTATGTTAAAGCATTTATAGATCTACAATACTAAGGTGATCTTAATAAAACTAAAGAAGGAAGCATTTTCAAGAGAATTTTTAAGACGCAGCAGTAGAAGTGGCATCACCAATACAGCACTGGGGGAAGTCTGGGAAGGAGTGGAGTCTAATTGATTTCACCAGACTAATCAGCAAATTGTAAATCTGACCATCTAGTTGACACATGCTGATACCAAAGAGGTCCCTAAGCCTGGAAGGACCTTCGGCAGCAGAGAGAAGATGTCAACTGATCTGGCCTCACTAAGAACTGCTGTGCTCATCTACGGACCAGCTCATCATTCGCCTCTCACTACCCGTGTGTCTACTAGCATTGCCAGAAATACTTAAGAAAACTGAGACAAATTTCATCTCTTCCAGTCCAGAGAGCCAGGTGCTCAGAGAGCAGAGTGGCACGCACAGGATAATGGAATGGAATTTGAAAAAATAATTCCTGTCCATGCCAAGGAAAACTTTCAGCATTTCTAAGCAGGCAACACAATTAGCAGGCTGATCAACTGACCCTAGGTTCCCAATACCTTTGCTGCCTCTAGGGGATTTTACATGGATGGAAGTGAGGGCAGGACATGGCCTTCTGTGTTTAAGAAGCCATTTGCTGAACAGTCCAGAGATCAACAGCAGACATTAAATTAAACATTCTGACATTCTTATTATTTAGTATCATTAAGCATTAGGGATGGCTGTACTATAAAACCAGGGAGCAGAGAACCAAATGAAGTCTTCTATTTAAAAAAAAAAGCCAACAAAGTTTCTGAAAATTAGCCTACACAAAAAACCACATGCAGTGAGCAGATCACGCAACTGTGATCAAAATCTCAGCAAATTCCAAGTGTCTGCCTGTCAGCACAGACTATTTCCATTACAGATTTCAGGAGACTGAATTGTGCCATTCTTGTTTCAGTACCGTTAACAGTGGCTGCAGCCTCAGAACTGCAAAATAATAAGAGCCAGGAGGACAATCATTTTCCTCGGATTTTTTATTTTGACATTTCCCATTTGTGCCCTTTTTCAAAGTTTTAATTTGGTAAAGGCACTTCTCAGCCTGTCTTTTAACAGGTCACTAATAACTTGGGATGCAAGATCTCATATTTCATTTTTTGCTGCTGCCACCACTAAATATTTCATTTACCTTGAGTACAGCAGACCACTCTGGAAGGTTTATTTTTTTTTCTTTCCGCAATACTGTTTACGGACTAGTTTTGGCAATTCATTATTTGCATTAGGCTAGGTTGAGCCTACCTGTTAAAATAAAAGCAATAGACTGCCTACAGAAATATTTTCATTGTTTACATAGCTTGGTGAGGCAACTGTACCAATGTTCCTTATTCTTGGGACCTATATTCAAATAACTGGGAGTCTCAGAGGTTGTACCTAATTAAAACACAGGCTTTCTCTATACAATATTTTGTAATAACAGTCATAACAGTGTTACACACAAATATAAAGGCATACATCTGTACACACGCAGGTTTATATAAAAATAAAATCATCACAGTTTTATTTCTACCTTCTGACTTGGCTGTTAGCCCTTGAACTAGAATACTGAACGCGTTAGGCTGCAATTCTACAATTGCACACACACAAAATACAGAGCTAAACAGAATCCATTCAAAACCAACAGTACGACCTAAGTGTTTCTTTGCCTGCCTTGTATCAGACTAGAGAAGACAAGCCTCAAAAAGGCTGATGCTTTCCCCCATCTCAGCAAAGAAAGGGGGAAGAAAGCCAGCGGAGGCAGGAGAGCGCTTGGAGACCCTGACTCTTCTCTCCTCCCCTCCATGCAGCTAAAGCTCCGTGCTTAGAGAAAGGCCACGCCGCCACCAGACCTCAGGAGCAGCTGCAGATAAGCACATGGAGGTTAATTCTGCTTTTTTGCTCCATTAACCTCTGCTCCACCTTCATGACACCCTTGAGGAGAAAAGATAGCAAGATGGTGCGGCCAGGAGAGCCAGGCACGTGCAGCAGGCCAGGCAGCACTACAAGGGGAGCTATACCACGACAGGGCTGCCTCTGGATGCTGGGCTTCACAGGGTTTGGAGACTAGCTTCCTTCGCTCCCGCCACTCCTGCCCTCAGTGCTTCAACCCATGCAAGATCTCTGCAAAGGGAAGCTTCATGGCAGTTCCCTGCAGCTCTCCCCTTTGCTGTTCCTCTGTATAGGAGGAGATACACAGGCTTTGGCAGCGGGTGCAAACAGATGAGATAAGCAGCGAGAGACGAGATAAACCTAGTGGAAAAGTCTTCTCCAGATGTAGTGTCTCTATCTGTAAATAGAGATTCTCCTAGTGTCCTCCAGATGCAAACGCAGAGTTGAGATTCTTGTTGTTTTCTTGTTTAGTACAAAGCAATTAAAATGTAACAACCTCTCAAAATCTTTCTTTATTAAAAAAAATAGGTCATGGACACAGAAGCAGTCAGTCATCGTTCGGAGTGGGCAAGCAAACAATTTTCATTTGATTGTGCCCTTGTTTTTGTAACTAGCTTTTCTGCTGTGACCCGCTATACTTACCCTGGCTGCTGCGCTAACCAGCAACATGCCTTTTTAATCTGCCTTCCTGGGGTCTGCATTTGATTACAGCATTCATGTTCTATTTAGATTCTTTTGAATCATGCCCTGTGGTGCTAGCACGAAAGGTGTTATTTATAAAATGAAATTCTGTTGTATTGCAACTTGGATTCAAAGAGGACAAGTAATATTAAATACTTACTTTATTTAATAATATCTTGGATTTATTAACTCAATTTCATTACAAGATTAGAGACGGTAACCTGGAGGGGGTTATTAACTAATAAACAGGCTTCAGGCGACTTCGCCCTATATAAAATAAAATAAATAAAAATACATATATATACATTTAAATTACTTCTATTTTGAGGGCCCAGATACACACCTCTAGCTCAAAAGAATGGCTTTCTTGATAAACGGCATTGCAGAGAGCTCTTGGCTGGAACCCGCTAAGCTCACGGTACCTTTAGGACAATGGGCCTCCATACACAACAGCTACCCCAAGTGACCAACCCTGTTTAGTTAGTTGCATCCCACGTGGGATGAAATCTACCATTCAGCTTTGACCAAACTGATGCAGGCTGCAGTTACTTCAGACCGCTGTGGGCAGCACACCAAGAACCACAGAACTCTGCCAACCCATCTGACCCTCCTTGACTTACCCAGCAGCGCAAGGGCTCACATTTGTGAGCTGCTCCACAGCTCTCACTCTCCCAGCATCAGTCCGGCACGTTGCAGGACGCACCGCAAGAGATGCACCTCAAGTGTTTGGGGGAAACCACAGACAGCATGCTATTTCTCCCCAAAACAAGCTCCTAAGCTATCACAGAGCTTCTCTTTCCAGAAGGAGAGGGCACAGAAAGTTCCTGACTTTGTACGTGGTATGATATGACTCCGTACTCTGATACTTAGCTCTTCATGGTAACTTAGACTATATTTAAAGCCAGTGCACATTCTATTCAGCCAGATACCACACAACTAGCAGTTTAATTTAACTGCAGTCTCTTCACCTAGCAAGCTGAAGCATCTGAAGCTTCGAATCAGGCCCAAGTTAGAAAATTCACAGAAGGCTCCAGGCTCCCTAAGAGTACGTGAATATTGAGATGCAATTTGTTGTCCATTTCCTAAATAAAACTAGTAAATGCTAATACACTTAAATCCCTCTTCTCTGAAACACTCTATGACAAGACGTGGCTTATGTGACTTTGAACCTGTCAGGTCCACAATAAAGCCTGAGTCTGACATGGGAAAATAGCGCAATATCAATGTCACAGATACTACAGGCTGGGAATTCCCACTTGGGGGTGCATGGCTGCTAAAAGCTTTCACCCCACATCTGTTGCACAGTTAGCTGTGAGTCACCTGCAGTCAGCTTCATTAGACCCAAGGTGTCACTCAAATAAGACAAGCTATTGCTAGAACAAGAGAAATCAGATTTTTAAGCATTTGATAGATTAAAAGGAAAGTGTCACGATATGTTAAATGGATATTCAAATACTTAAGGTCTCAGTTTTCAACTACTTACAGATCGTATGCCTTTGCTTAAAGCTGGATGGTAGGCAGAGCCCAAAAATAAAGGGCAAATGATTTTTTTCACTCATGTGGTGTTGTTCGTAGCAGTGACTCAGTAAAATATAAAATCCAGTGCATGAAGATCATGAAAAGACAGAAATACTTAATGAATTAAATCTGTCCAGAAAAAGATCTGAATTCAGAGTGATCTCTAAAATTCATTGGAGAATACCTACAGCATGGCGGTGCACAGATATTCCCAAGAGAAACTGAGGTTAAGTAACAGAACTGTATGGAGAAGAGGTTAATTTGGGTCAAAAATGAAGGGAGATTGAGAAACAGATTTATGGTGAAACTTTCAAAGGCAGAAGCAATAATTGCACCCGCAAAAGGCATGTGCATCATTGCTACAAACAAAAACACATGCTTGGACTCTCTACAGGCAATCTGGCATCTGTCTCCTATTCCCTCCCTTCTCCTGACCCTGAGACCTCTCTTTCTGGAATTTTGTTCCATGAATATTCCATAATACTCTGCTCGGCTCCTATTTTCATGAAAAGTCAGTGAAAACGCATTAGCTAATAAGTGGAAGTTCACAGCATTACTGTCAATCAGTGGTTGGTTTCCATGAGAATGGAGACAGATCGCAACTGAGAAAAATAGGTTCAGGCACAAGTGATATTCAGTCTACATATGTTATGTATACACACCACTTTGAAACTACTGAACTAACTTGTTTGGCATTTGATTTATTACCAGGCTCTCAAGGGTAGCTACAAAATAAGCCAAGTTTAAACAACATTCATTTGGGTCATTTTGAAGTGAGGCAGAAACAAAATATATTATTGGGTATGTTAGGAATACTGAAATTTATTCTCATTCTCTCTTTCTTCACCTCTTTCTATATGCTTAAAAACACCATTAAAAAAAAAAAAAAAGAAAAAAAGATTGAAGCTTTTTTCTAGCTTTTTCTTTTCGAATTTCATCCCCCCAGGTCTCAAAGTATAACAATTTCTATCCTAAGATAATTAGTAAGAGAAAATTGTAACTGATACTGTAGATTATAAAGGGAAACTAACCCTGTATTATTGATAAAAGCATGCTACTGTTCCTGAATTAATGCAGTGTGTTTACAGTGAACAGGCTAGGCGAGTACACTCCATGATGCAAGAGCACATGGTATGCATGGGGTAGAGCTTTACAAAGGGACCTTTACCTTCTACTGTTTTTACCCACTCATCAAAATTTCTTGTATATTTGCAGCTAGAACTAAACAAAGTAAACAGTGCAAGAAAATAAAAAAGCCAGTTATTTCCTTTTTTTAGGGGCTCTCAAAACCAGAAATACTATTAAATGTAGATCCATTTCTAAATTTCAAACGTCTTTAAAATTTAATACAATTGGGACAATACTTTTAATAAGGAAGTGCTATGAAAAAAGGTAGTTTCATAACTTTAATAGAAAGAAGGATTCTGTTTTAAAATATACTCCAAATTTAAGACTATTCAGATTAAAGCTCTTGATTTTGCTTGTGATTAAATTCATGAAGAATGTGCTTGCAGGTGGTCGGACAGAAGCACCAGCAAATCCAAAACTAGTTGACACAGTTAAAAAGCTTAATTCTATAAAATTGCTTTAGTGTGACTGATCTCAAGAAGAACAAACTAGTTCTGTAGGGACAGACAGTCTGAACAGTGGATAGAAAAACAGGAAGAGACTTCGAGGAGAGAATATCACTGGGTGAAGCCTGAACAAGCTAGAAATCACTTGGCCTCTCAAAGACCCACCAATAGGAAGGAGAAATGAAATGCCATTTCTACGCATTCTTCCATGTCTCCACTTTTTTTCCACTCTTCTCAACCAAGAATCTCTCTGAATGTGTCTACCTAATGAAAACTTTACCTTCTTTTCCTCAATTAAAAGTTTTAAAAGTTTCTGTGACAGACCTGTTTCTACGGCAAGCAGGAATCACACTATAGCCACGCAGCAAGAGAATTTTCTCCCCTGTGGGATGTTCTCTTTTTGCTCACGTGAGGTCAGCCTTTGAAGCCCACTCACGTAGCTCCATGATATATTGCAAGAGCTCTTTAATTAATCAGTCACTAATAAAAAACTGGTACGTGGTTTCCATCCAGGATTCAGGTGTGCACTGTAGGAAGCTGAAGGACCTGGTTCCAACACAGCTGAAATCCTGTTTCGCAGTATCCAGTGAAACCACAATTTAAAATTTTTATTCTAGCGTGTTTTCATTCATCACTCTGTGGAAGGGCTGAGGCCCATTACAGCCACATTAGATGGTAGAACAAACCAGTCTAACCCAGGGCAAAGGCTTTATCCTCTATCTTGGTTTCCCCAGGTGTCAGGCTGGAAGAGTCATTCTTTTTCACTTAACAGGGATGCCTTGGGAATTATCTACTTAACATCCAGATAAAAAAAGGCTCAGAATGGCAAAGTACTGTGGGGCTGAGTGAGTAGGCTTGCTGCAGTAACATGGCTGTTGACAGTAGGCAGCAGGTAGTGCACATCTCGTGAAAGATCACTCATGTCGATTTTAAGTTATGTTCATTTTTGTGCCTGTTCCGAAGGCCCCTAGAGATTAAATACAGCTGAGTGCCATTATACAGTTAGCTCCAGCGAATGAAAAATATACTCTTTTAGCAGTTTTATTCCTTATCAATTACTACTTTAAGAGACTTGTACTGTATTATTTTATATTGGCCAGTTGTAAAAATAATTTATTCCCTGAGGAAATTTTACTCCTTTAACATTTCAAATTTTTGTTCAATGTTTACCATGTGACCATTTTTGACAGACACTGAAAGGAATACTTTATTAAAGGAGCTAATACAGCTCCTTTTCTTCAGTTCATTTTGACCATGTTTTAAATAAAAGACCTGGATAGGTTTTCTAGTAATGCAGAAAGTCTAGTAGGATTTTTCTGCTTGCACTTTTGTTTGCATTAGTGCATTTTCACCACATGAGAAAAAAAGAGATCCTGTCCAGATTCCTGGTAAAGTGCTAGACCTACTTATTGAGAACTAAAACCACCTTCCTCCCTTCTTCTAGGTACATCTTCTTTTCTTAAGCTTGCTCCTACCAAGGGCTGTAGAGAACAAAAATGAGTTTCTTACAGGCTAGAAACCCAGTACAAGAGCCATTAGGATGAAAACTTGTCAAGAGAGCATAGAGCCACTACACAACTAGCAAGAAAGCATGCTCAAACACTATTCAATGACTCTGACGTTGTCAGGTAGCTCTGTGACTTAGTTTTCTCTGTAACTAGCTCAAACCACAATCAAAACAGCTGTCATGATGAGGAAGACGTCCAGCTGGACTGAAAGGGCAAATTTATGTTGCATTTGAGAACACGGTATCATCGATGCAGGAACCCGTATCATGTTCAGCAGAGGCCTCTGATATCACAGAACAGGGTGACATCATTGTGCATGCCTCAGTTGTGGTCATACACAGTCCAGAATCAATTAGGGATGAAGCCATCTGGGATGAAGTTCATCTAAGGATGAAAAGGAGAATGAACAGGGTGTGTGACAGAGCAGAGTCGCGTTTGAGCACCGGCAAGTTTGAGAGCTAAGCTTTTGTGGAGACAGTGCTGCACAGACTCGTAAAACCTTTGCTGCTCAACGGAAGATGTTCATTTCATTGCCAATTCATAATTCAGATCAGACAATGAAGGATTTCCTGAGGTTCACAAACCCTGTTAATGATGGGGAGCCCAGCTCAGACTAACCCTGGAGCTGTTAAAATGAAAACATGCTGTATTCAAGGTTTTGTACAACTTCAGCACAAAACCTGGAGGCCCTTAAGAGTCACCTGAGTTTTGCTTTAGGCTACCAAACTCAAGCAAACCTTGGAAGAAAAGACTGGCAAAGGTCCTAGCCAGCACCTTTCACCAGCAGTTCTCAAAGTAGTTTACAAACGGATTTCCTATTTTACAAGGGCAAAGCCCAGTACGACGAGGCGGAATGCCTTGTTGAAGATGATTTAGCATACCAGCGGCAGCGCAGGGACAGAACTCTCAGGTTACTTGTGGTCTAGGCCACCATACTTCCCACTAGACACAATGCCTGAAGAAAACAGATACTGCAAATCAGCAGCAAAGTTTTGTACAACTCTAATCAACAGCCGTAGACACACCAGTCCACCCCAAACACATTCTCCTGCTCAGTCACATAAGTTTATTCACTAGATCTGGATGAAAAGAAGTCCTTTACTAACTGGAATGACTTGTGTCAATCTTTAGCCCTCTAAACCACTGACTAATTTTAGACTTTCTGTGGTTAAATACATTTGTAAACTATTAGAACAGTCTGCTAGTACATGGAAAACATATGGTTTCAACAATGTTATTCCTTCATGAAGGCCTGTTTCTTCAAAGTTTCCTTTAGTTGTACACTAAACTTGTTTGTTGTTCAGAATGCTTATTTTTATAACTATTTCCCCTCCTTTCCACAGCTATTTACTTAAATGATATATATGTGCATATGTGTGTACATATATCAAAACCACATACATTTATTGACTGAAGATGTAACTATATGGTGCTAGTCAGAACAGAGTATAAAAACTGCGTAGCCCCAGGAATGCCGACCTTCTCACAGCTGGTGCACTGCAAGTTTGCAGAGAGCCAATGTTGCTCTTTCTGCACAGTTTTAATTTCTTACACATTTGGTTAATACATTAAAAAACAGGGAACAAGACAGCCTGCCCAGTCTGAGACGTGTATACATTCAGAAAGAATCCCTGCATTTTATTGACCCAACAGTCTACTAATGAAGAATATCCATTGTTTCCCCATCGCTCCCTAAATATTAAGCTATAACTGTTCTCAGTACTAACTGTTTTTTCCTGGGACTATTTTCCACGTCAGACTGTAATCACCATTTTTGGCTAGCTCTACAGCCAACCTACATTTGCCTTCCCTCTCTCAACTGATCCCAGCAAACCTGCATTGCTCCAGTGTCAAGTCAGTCTGTAAACCTGATGGAAACGGTGTTTATCTCAGGTATCTTGCTTGGCAGTGCAGACTGCTGTCAGGGAAACAGTTAATCTTAACCTCGTTTTGCACTGGATGGTTCAAAGGGTGAAGTATAGCAGACAAGACCAGGCTAGTGTTAGGTGGAAAGCAGTCAGCCTTGACCAACGTTTGAAGCAGGGTGCAAAACCAGGACGTCCACAAGTTCCATCAGCCTCTGGGGAAAAATTAAGCAGGAGTCATTTTTTCAGCAGCCAAGTGGGCTACAATGAGCATCGCTCGTTCAGTTCTGAAGAACTAACACCGGGCCTGAATACACGAGAAGTGGACAAGGAGAATATTGCTTACACCAGACCAGAAAGCTTGATTTAAAGAAATTGAGAACCATGCCTCTAGGAAACATGCCAGACCTATATTCACTAAATTAGGGAAAACATCTGAGAGAAGCAAATAAACAGGACAGACGAGAAACAGAACTAGAGAAGGCCTGGTGACAAAAATGCAGGGTATAAGTTGGGTACCATATTGTATTGCTGGATGAGGAAAAGCAAAAGCCAAACAAGACCGTAAATTCATGTCAGATACTATCTGCATTGCTTAATGAACTTCTGAGACATGCTCAAATACTATGACTGCAGAATGATAATCTATAAAATAGAATTGAACAATTTTCTTTTCGGGCATGTTTTTTTCCCCTTCCATTTTACTGTTGTTTAGATTGAATTTTTTTTTTTTTGGTGTGAATTTATGCTACCAAGGTTGAAACTGACTGATGTGTATGCGCCGTGTTTGCGCAAAGAAATCTGAAATATTGCTCATGCAAAAGTCTGCATGCAACTACAGAGTTCAGAAGGAAACACTTGTCCCTGGAATCAAAATGAATAAATTAATAGATTTATGGCTCAAACAGTCTGCCTAAGTAGCACGGTTTTACCTCCTAAGCAATGTAAGCCATAGAATTTCACTTGGTTATGTCTGCATTCAATCCATAAGGTGAGAGACTTCTTTGAATTGTGAGAACAGAAGGAAAGAAATAGACAAGAGAGAGAATAAGGAAATGAGAGCTTGACCTGGCATGGGAGAATAATTGTCAGTTAAGGAAATGTAATGAAGGGAGAGAAACACTTGAAGGAATAGGTGTCTGTACACTCAGTGGAGGTACTTGCAAAAGACCTGATAAATCCGTAATGCAAATACAGAGAAGACAGCCCTAGGACAGCAAGGGAATAAGGAAAAAATAAATTATCTTTATGCCTAAAATTGACCAAGGACGTAGAAACAATTATACATACTTGTTAGGTGAGCACATCCGAACTATTGTGCTTGAATTTTGACCTCTTGCTTGATGCAAAATTAAGTTTCAGAAAGAGAGGAAGGAAAAATGAACTTGGCCTCCAGATGGGATGCTCAAAGAAGTGCTGTTTACTTTATCTGTCCATGCAGTTTTTTGCCACTGCTGCTGGAACAGTGTGAAGGACAATTACTTCAAATGTAATGAAATGAGTGCCGTAATGTGAACACTTCCAAACACGAGATCCATCACGCCTTGACAAACTGTAATGCCAGAACCATCCGCCATCACTGCTCTGTCTGGAAACTGCCCTCAAATATTTGAGACATTCCTGGAATTAACAAATAAGTGCTGATTTGGCCTGGCTGGTTGCTGCCTGGTATCCTTGGCTGGCACTGCCTTACAATGGGTGGCATTGTTACACTGGAGCAATTCTTTTGCTTTTCTTCTTAAATTTCCCAGTGCCAGCAAGAGGAAGACTGATTCATTTAAACTAATGTGACTCTTCAATCAAAGATATGACTTAGTCTATCAAACCATGCATACTTTAGATTATTTGCCTTCTACAGATGATATAATCAGAAAGACACAATCATTTTGGTTGAACTCAGGTACACGTTTTTGTATTGAAGCTGGACATGAACAGTTATAGTGCAGCCTCATCTGAAGTGCGACCAAACTTTTCTGTGCTATCTGGAAGGATCTGCTTGGTACAGTATGTTTAACTTCTTAGGAAATGACAAAAAGCAAGTAAAAATGACAAAAAAAATCTTTGTCAGTTCCCAAGTCAGCGCAGCTGCAGTGCTCAGAATTTGCTTTATGCAATATACATAAATGTCAGGTCACAATGCAAAAACTGGAAAAAGAAAGCAGAGTATTCTCTCCTGTTGTGCTTTCGTCCCACGAAGCAGCCCATAACACATCACTTAACTTGGGGCTGCTCGCTGGACTGAACAGAATAACGTATTTCAAACATCTCTTTAATGAATAAAACCAAATGTAATACTAGAGTTACTGTCTCTGCTTTGTAAAGCTCACAGATGGAGAGCCAACTTTCAGGTGAAGTTCATCAGAATGCCTATGGAAAACACCAGTCTAGCATAGTACTGTTTGCTTTTCTATCCATGCATTTTCACAACTAGCTTTCATTTGCAAAAATCCGTCCAAGTGTTACTTGGTCAAGGCTCACAATGGCTCTTTGAGACGGGAAAACAGTGGCAAAGGGGTGATGTGATCTACTCAAGGCCACAAAAGGAAAACACTGTCAGAGATAGCACTATTGGAAACCCGGATTAGCAGAACTCTTTCTTGTATCTGAAACGTGGTTTCATTATCATAGAAATAACTGCTCAAATCACCCACACTTCCTTAAGACAAATACAGCCCTGATCCTATTATTCAAAAGTGTCTAGAAAGACCAAATTTGCAAGGCAGGTATGTAACGCGCATGGTCCTTTTACAGAGAAGAAAGAAGGACTGCTATGGATATTCAAATTGCCTTCAAGCTTTAACTACCAGGTCATTCGAAGTGAAGCTGCTAAATGCAGTGGTTCCCTTGGCTGCATGTAGGTACACTTGTATACTTTCATATATTTATACATAAACTACACATACACTTCACCTACATATATTTGAGCATGCACACGCAATACAAAGCGACTAACATACAATGATTTGGCACAGCAGTAACACTGCATACTTGGGACTTGTTCCATGAGCAGGCTGAACTCTTTCTCTACTAGACTGGCAAATGATCAGCTGGAAAGTATGAAAGTAGCACTCCTGCCATCTGGGCAGGAAGACCAGCAATTGCATGCCCTCCTCTCACATTAATGTCTTAACAGTCCCATACAACAGTCTTGTCCCATATAGAGGTCAAAGAAACCAGGGCTTCTTTGATAGAACTATCCTTTTCCATCTCCTGGTTAGACAGTTCAAGTTGCCCCTATGATGTATACTGAAGAGTTCAAGCAGGAAGGATGTGTGTGTTGCTAAGAAGAACTGAACTAAGACCTGAACTAGGAACCAAGAGGCTCTGGGGTCCTTGATCCATATGTTCCTGGGACTTGCTACCCATGTCATAAGACAAATCTGTTTCCACCTACCTGTTTATTAGAAAAGGGATGAAAATAATTGCCCCCAATACCTGGGAGACTGAAAGGCTTTGAGGAGTGTGTGTATTGGTGTACATACATAAAGTCTCCTGAACTGATATGGGGGCAGGCTCTCCATTTAGCCTCTTCTCCAATGGAGGCCAAGAGTATGCATGTAGTATGAAAGGTATAAAACCAAAGCAAGCCTCTTGTCACATCTTCACAGAAGATTATCTTTCTCTTCAGTAATTTAGTTGATGGGCTTATAGCATAGAATCATAGAATACCTCAAGTTGGAAGGGATCCATAAGGATTAAGTCCTAGTTCCTGTAGGTGTGTGTTGGGGAGCTTCCTCTAACACTTTTCTGCTGTAAACCAGTACTCTTTTCTTCCTCCTCATCTGGTGGCGTTCCCAATATACAGATGGGAAGAATAAAACATTTGGGATTCCTTCCTCTATATCTACAGAAGGGATTTATGAATGAATCACATTAATATTAGCAGAAGCATTATGAAGAAAACTGCACTAAGAAGAGAATATGATCCCAAGTTTAAAAAAATTCAAAGTTCAGACATTTGGGGACCCCTGTCACAAAGACAAACAAAGTAGTAAGGAATGTAGCACAGCTCATTTCCCCAACAACAGGACATTTAGCCTGATAAACTCCAGTTGCTTTGATTCAGAAGCAGAAACTATTACAAATTAAACACTTTCACAGTGGTTTTGCTTTTGCTTATCATTTGTTTGGGTATCCAAAAAACCAAGACTGGAATAACTGACAGATGCTCATATAGGAGGGAAAGCAACCCAATCCCATTAATTGTTTTAAATACAACAGAAAGTACTGTTATTCCCGTTAGCGGGTGGGAATAGAAATGGATGATGATGCTACTCTTCAGTCAGTCCAATCTCTGCTGTACTCAGAAGAAAGTTACGGAGAGGATCTTTAAGCATACTTTCTTGTTTTCCTCATTCCACCTGGAGAAGCAGAAAGAGCCTATGCACGTTACTCCCAGTGCATCCAAAGGCACTGCCTGTGGGGTTCTGCAGCAAATTGTCTGCCTACAGGGAAACCTTAGGAAAAGCTTAGGAAATTCCTGCAAGAAGAATTAAATAGTTCTTCAGAGAACAGATTGAAGGAGAGAAGAACATTTTTCCATACCCTGCACCTGCTCCAGCCTCATATAACTAGATGATTATAGCATTCCTGTCTTAAATCATTCTCAAAAGGGGACCAAGTTTAAAGTTTACAAACCTCAAACCCTAATTTAACCAAATAAAATACCACTCAACCCTGTTGAATGCTCTATATGACTTCTTAAATAAATGAGTTAAGTTCTGCATGAGTGAGGTATCATATTTATTTTGACTTTAAACCTAATTCAAATCCTGCAACTCTGTGAATAAAAAAAAAAAGAAAAAAAAAAAAGGTATTTCAAATGCGCTTGCCAGATTCCAAACTGGGTAAATACAATTTTCTCATTTCAGTCCATTTTGCAGTTTCAACAGTCTAAGTTTCAACAGTCTCCCTCTCTACTTTAGGTTAGTGAATAATATTCTTGTTTCTTATTCCAAAAGTGGTCCTGGTTTTTTTGAAGTAGATAATAAGATTCCTGTGCAGTTTCTTTAAAAATTTAAAACACTGATTATGAAAACATGCACTCATATACTCAGCTTACATCTGGTTAGCTATTCCTCTGAATTTATAGTCCTACAGGGCTAGTCACACTCTTAAATAGTCAGTAGTGATAAGCATTCACAAGAGCAAGTCCTAAGTTTCTAAGTTCCGTTAGAATTTTTTCAGGTAAAGAAACCTACCAAAATTCAAAATATTAATACTAGTGTTCACATGACTGTCACTGCTCTGAAAGATAACAAATATATAACATGAAATGCATCTGTAATGTAAATATTGCAATATTTACAAATGCAGTTCCCAGTAGAACTGAGACATTCCAAAATGAGTGACATTCTTAAATTCCAGAAGAAACAAACCTCCTTTCTGAGCTGTTACACACTGCAAATTGCAGTATCCATCATACAATTTTTATAATTCTTATTGGTAGCTTTTCCTGTTGTTACCACTTCTGACCGATAAAGTACTACTGATGAGAGAATTTAATTTGTTTTATATCCTTTAAATGAGAGCATATCTTCTATAGTACTCAGCTCAGAAGTACCTGCATATGCAGTACAGACCAGGGCATACAGATGTTAACTGGAACCATTCCCTCTTAGCTAAGTGGTCTTCAGTGCAGGCTTATTGGAAAGTTCCCAGAGCTTTAAGAATAATTGCACTGAAGCCAATGGAAGTTCTGGGTGTGCCATTAAATGAGAAAGGAATAGGTCCACATGGGCTTGTACAAATTAGAAATATTCTAAACAGACTGCAAATCTCCTGCTGATACCTTAATTTGGATTTTTAAACCAGAAATTCCTTCTTTTGGTTTCACTTAACATTCTGTCCTGCCTTTCATCCAGAGATCTGGTCACACATATGGTCAAGACCAGGAACATAAAAATCCAGTCCTGAATCCTGAAACACTATTCACGTCTTTCTTGGGCAAAATTCCCTCAGATCAATAAAAGAGTATGGGCTAAAAAAGCATCTCAGAATTTATCTAACTTGAATAACGGATGACTCATGATGACATGATCTGAACTGGGAGAACTAACATGCAATAGAATTTTTTCCATGACCTGCCAAATGCCCTTTGACCTAAGGTATTTCCTTAGGCCTTTTGCTGGAATTAGTTCTAAAGTCCATTGTCAAAAATGCAGACACCTGACAGTGCTTCGCTTTTAAATCTCAGAAAGACACTCGTGTACCTAAACGGTTCTCCTCACTCTGCCAAATGTTTTGTCCTGTAAAAAGATAAAAAAGGAATGATTTGTCAGCCTAGGCACGGCATTCTACTGCTGAAATTACTCATTTCTAAACATCCATAAGAAACACTAATACTAACCTAAAACTGGAGCACAATACTTATTTAATTTTCTTTAAGTAAAGGTATATTTCACAGAAATGTTTATCTGTCCCAACAAGCTCTTAAAGTAGGTATTCTCCCCAAAGTCTGTACAATAAGAAAGCCACAACATTTTGTTATGTGTATACTGCAATTTTCATTAGATGCCACAGAAACAGCCCAGGCTGAAAAACATTTGTGTGGATAGTTTAGACCTGTAAATAGACCTGTAAAACCAATTGCACAAGCAACAGAAAATCATGTTTACAACAAATAATTCATGGTAGGCATACAGTCAGCTGTTACTGGACGAATGGATTAATATATATACTGAAAAGTTAGATGGCTTAGTCTCCAGCCCATGATGGAGTGTGTATAAAGCGGTCCTAGTGTTTACATACAGGAAGTAAAAAAGTACATTTAGGTTAGTATAGTTCTACATAAACTTTGTAACATCAAACATAATACACCCTCCTCACCAAGGGACAAAAAAAGCTTCCATCAAGGCAAGTTTGTTGAACGGCAGTCGTCTCAATGGACTTTTGTTGATCTCAATGATCTTAAAGGTCCCTTCCAGTCTAGGTGATTCTATCTCCTGTCACCCAAATTGCAGTTCTGAAGAGTGATGATTAGAGTGATGTCTAGTCACCAAAGGGAAAGGGCCTAAGGTAAACAGGGAATTTCTTCTTCAAGTTTTATTTCTCCGCATCAGAATGAAGATATATTAGGCTATGGGAAAGAGTTCCTGGGAACAAAGTCTCTCTAACCTGTGAAGCAAATTCTCTAGAGTAAGATAATAGGGTTTCCATTGTTTGTCTCTTTAGAGCTTTCTTATACATAGTTAAAAGCAAGTCTACCAGGACGTGGAAGCTATGATACCCACAGAAAAATTTCATGCAGCAAAAATCATAGAATCATAGACTCATTTACGTTGGAAAAGACCTTTAGGATCATTTGAGTTCAACCACCAAGCTGACACTGACAAATCCACCACTAAACCATGTGCCTAAGCATCACATCTACAGGGCTTTTAAATACCTCCAGGGATGGTGACTCCACCACTTCCCTAGGCATCCTGTTCCAGGGCTTGACAACCCTTTCAGTGAAGAAATTTTTCCTAATATCCAATCTAAAACCTCCCTTGGCGCAACTTGAGGCCATTTCCTCTTGTCCTATCCCTTGTTACTTGGGAAAAAAGACCAACCCCCACTTTGCTATAACTTCCTTTGAGGTATGTAGAGATAACCCCAGTTCCTTCAGCTGCTCCTCATAGGACTTGTTGTCACCAGTTCTCTGGACATGCTCCAGCACCTCAATGTCTTGTAGCAAGGGGCGCAAAACTGAAGTGTGGCCTCACCAGTGACAAATAATAGGGGGATGATCACTTCCCTAGTCCTGCTGGCCACACTATTTCTGATACAAGCCAGGATGCTGTTGGCCTTCTTGGCCACCTGGGCACACTGCTGGCTCATGTTCAGCCAGCTGTCGACCAACACCTCCAGGTCTTTTTCTGCTGGGCAGCTTTCCAGCCACTTCCCCAAGCCTGTTGCATTGCATGGCGTTGTTGTAACCCAAGTGCAGGACCCGGCACTTGGCCTTGTTGAACGTTGTACCACTGGCCTTGGCCAATCAATCCAGCCTGTCCAGATCCCTCTGCAAAGCCATCCTGTCCTCAAGCAGGTCGACATTCCCACCCAACTTGGTGTCATCTGCAAACTTACCAAGGGTGCACTCAATCCCCTTGTCCAGATCATTGATAAAGACATTAAACAGAACCAGCCCCAACACTGAGCCCTGGGCAACACCACTTGTGACAGGCCACCAACTGGATTAACTCCATTCATCACACCTCTTTGGGCCCATCCATCCAGCCAGTTTTTCTACCCAGCAAAGAGTACACCCATCCAAGCCATGAGCAGACAGTTTCTCCAAGAGAATGCTGTGGGAAACAGTATCTAAGACTTTACTGAAGTCTATGTAGACAACATCCACAGCCTTTCCCTCATCCTGTAAGCAGGTCACCATGTCATAGAAAGAGAACAGCAAAGCAGGACCTGCCTTTCATAAACACATGGGTGACCTGGCTTGATCACCTCACTGTCCTGTACATGCTGTGTAATGATAGTCAAGATGATCTGCTCCTTAACCTTCCCTGGCACCGAGGTCAAACTCNGGACCTGCCTTTCATAAACACATGGGTGACCTGGCTTGATCACCTCACTGTCCTGTACATGCTGTGTAATGATAGTCAAGATGATCTGCTCCTTAACCTTCCCTGGCACCGAGGTCAAACTCACAGGCCTGTAGTTCCCCAGATCCTCCTTCCAGCCCTTGCTGTAGATGGGTGTCACATTTGCTAACCTCCAGTCAAGCGGGACCTCCCCCGTTAGCCAGGACTGCTGATAAATAATGGGAAGTGGCTTGGGGAGCACTTCTGCCAGCTCCTTGGTGGATCTTGGTACTCCAGTACCCTTGGGTGGATCCCATCCAGCCCCATAGACTTGTGTGTGTCTAAGTGGTGTAGCAGGTAATTAGCCATTTCTCTGTTGATTATGAGGGCTTCATTCTGCTCCCTGTCCCTGTCTTCCAGCTCAGGGAGCTGGGTACCCCAAGAACAATTGTTCTTACCGTCAAAGACTGAGCAAAGCTCTAATACTGCATCCAGTCAGCCACACAAGGATTCTTTGGTTCCATGGGACTCAGCATCTTCTTCACCATAATCTAGAACCCTGAATCATTGTTTGCTGTCACCTCCACCCATTTATATGTGCAGCTGTCATCTGTTTGCTCAGCAGATGGGGTAATGAGAAGAGACGCAAATAAATCAATACATATAAAACTATTAATCCTATCCTCAAATCAGTGCCAGGCTTGTGAATTTATGTACCACCACCTGAAAATGAAGGCATTCCTGACAGAAATACCACCTTTCTTTGGAAATCCTAATGGTCCAAATATGACCTTACAACAAAAAGCTCACAGCCCTTTTCAGGTCAGTACTATTCTGAACTCCCCCTTCACACAAGCAGAAATAGTCTTGGAGGGCAGTCACAAGTACTACCTTACGTCAGACTCTATCAAATAACAAAAAACATAGTAAGGACGTTGTGAATGTTCCCCATCAAATAAAACGAAGAAGCGGCAACTGCACCCCAACTCTTCTGATCCCATGTGTTTTCATCCAGTAAAACATTCTAGGTTACATGCCTAGACTGAAAATGGCATTGTAACTTCTGGATAAATACAGGAACTGGATGATGATGATGGTGGATGTCGGTCTTGGGGAAATGACTTATACTTTACAGGTCCTGTCTGGAGCAAACGGTCAAGAGTTTCCTCCTGTTCATTGCCCCTTTAGTGTGAAACGCCAGGAATGCTCATGGTGTCTATCAGCTGCACTCGTGAGCCACACCAGGAAAAAAACTTCAAGCAACAATCAGAAGCCCATGGAGCACAAGCAAAATCTGCGCTTTGGAAAGGTAGGCCTCACCTAATCTGGGAAATGTTTCTTGCATCTTGCTTTCCTGACTAGGAAGCCCTTCACCTCCATTTTAAGTAAGACACAGCAAACAAAAGTCTATTCTGTCTACTACGACATGGCAGCATGCAGTGGTTCAAGTGTTTGCTTGTCTCTCCTCTGAGTAGGTGCTGCAGATTAGACATGCCTATAGGGGAGAAGAGTGGCTGAGAGCTTAAGACTCGTTTCAGGGGTGACCTGCAGAAGATGTGAGTTTGCTTATGCACCATGTCACCCCCTTGGTCTGAAGAAAGCCTCTGCACCTCCTCTCCCTCCTCTCTCCTTTAATCTCTGCATGCTGCTATGCAGAAGGTGCCAACTCGAGAACAGACAGTTCTGAAAAGAAGGCAATTAAAAAAAAAAAGCACAGTACTTTAGAAATTTAAACAACAAGCCCTGTGATCAAAATAATTCATAAAGGGAAGGATTTTATGAAGTCATTTCACGAGCACACAATGCGTTTTTTTTTGCTTTGTTTTTTAAATAAATCCGTCAGTACACATGCCAAGGCAACACATCTGAATACAATATCAGCAGACACACCCAGAATCCCTGCGCCTGTGCTCTCCCAAGTTACAGAAAAAGCTAAAAGCTGGGCTTTTTGCCTACATTTTAACAATTATCAATTTNTTCTTTTCTCCTCTCTTCACAGAAAAACATTATCTGAAAAACGGATTTTTCTCTTACTAACGGTAAGCATGTCTGTTTAAAAAAAAACCATAAAGAAATCTAACTTATAATGAATCCCTCTGGCATAAGGAAGCGTGTTCTAATCTCTCTTTATCGGGCTTGAGTGATAGTTTTGCTCAACGAGTATTGACAGGGCCGTCCTGTTTCTCAGGCTTTCATTTTCCCTGAGTTGGAAAAAGGATACAGTGCATTTTCACATTCTCCAAGTCTGCAGTTGTTTTTATATAAGAAGCAATTTGCTTGGGTCACATCAGGTCAAATGGGAAGCCTGCCCAGCTCTTGGTTTTAAAGGAAAAACATACAGAAAGACACAAAAACACAGCAGTTTCCTTCATTAAATTCCACTCTACCTGCCATGGGCTTGCAGCCACAATGGAATTTCCCACCCTGGCTGACCATAGCTAAACTTTTATTTTTAGGGTGGTTTTTTTTTTTCTCCCCCTTTAGCTAAAAAGTCTTATTAGTTTTCCTTCAAGTGAACCTTGAGGTAAGGGTTATTAAAGTCAATGCAATTGTCCATTTTTTAAAGTAAATAAATTAATAAAGGCCTACACAGGAGCGGGGCCAAATGCCAAAGTCCTTATTGAAGCCCATATTCTGATCTCTGTTACAATGCTGTAAGTCAAAAGCAACTCTTCCAAAGTTGTTGGAGTTGTGCCTGGGTAAAAGATCAGGATCTTGCCTCAGTTTTTAACTCATTTCTCACTCGGGGAAAACCTCAGCTGACTTCAGTGCGAGTTTGCCTGAGTTAAGACTGCTTGTGAAGCACAGCGTGAAGCCTGTCTCTGCAATGTGTTAGGCGTTCTGCTGAGCTCTTCCAGACTCGCAGTGGCTTCAACGCTCGAAAAGAATGGCACCCAAATAACTGCCTTTCTTATTACTTAGTAATAGCAAAGGTTACCAGCACTAGGAAAACTTACTCCCAAGGAAAACAGCCACAATCCTCTCCCAGCCTCCCCAACAATCACTGAAACCCGAGGTGAAATTCTACCCTGAACTACAAGAAGATGATGCTGAGGGAGTGACTCAGCGTGTACATTTTTAAGAACAATAGATTACAAAGATGCTTCGTTGATTTCAATATAGCCCTGAGGAGAACCAAACATAGTTGCTTGCTTTGCTTTGACTATGATTTCATTGTGCACACAGGCAAGTCAGAAAAAAGGACTGGAGGGAAAAAAAAAGGGATACATTCTGAACTAGAGGTGAGACTGTTTCTTCTACAATACTAAAAAGGTATTTAATTAAAATTTGGACCCATCCAACTATCAAGGCATTTGTACCTGGCCTCTCTGTACTGAACACTCAGCTAAACCCACCACTTTGCTACTGGTTTACATTTAACTGCAAATGCTAGAATTAAATTTTCAGAACAGTTTCCATTCAGACTGTTTGCCCATAACTTTCTCCAAAGTTCTCCTTTTGGGCTGAAAGACTGGCCTCAAATGAATGACGCAAAGTATAAGGGGCAGGTGGAAAGACAGTAGTGGAGGACTTAGCCTTGAATTACAAGTGGGTGGCCCCCTCCCTTTCTCACAATTTCCTCCACCCTGAAAAGCCATTCAGCTTTTTTTTCTACAATAAATAAAAAAAAGGGACGAGGGGAAAGGAAAAAAAAAAAAAAAAAAAAAGAGGAGTTGGCTCAATGCCCCCGTATCCTCTGTTTTCCAGACACCCATGTGTGAAACAATGGTAGTTTTGCCTGAATCAGGGCTGAGGACTGCTGGACTTGGCCTTTGAATGATTTTTTGGACTTACTATTGTGACTTTCATCCAGAGATCACAAAGGGCTTTGCACTATTTATCACACCGGGCAGACCTTTGAAGCAGTTTAAGCCCTATTATAGCAGAGTCACTTCTTCCCTTGCAGTCTCCTTTCCTTGGCAGTCTAAGAAACAAATGAGTTTTTAAAAATTTCCTATACTCTCTTCAGTTTCAAAGGCTGGCTAGTAGGAAACTGCTAAGTTCTCTTCATTTTATTTTCCTGCGGTCAAAGAGTTCTTTTCTTTTCCTTTTCTCCCTGCTCTCTCTGGTGTCTGTGTTTCTAGTTGAGTCATCTATTATCCCTCTTTATATAATCAAATTTCTCTGCTCGGTGTGTCATTGTGCTCAGGACGTATTGTGCTCTGTCACCTCCAACTCCTTTCCTTCAGAAACTCCACACCCCAATTCCTCTTTAAAGTTGCTTGCTGAAGCATTTGTTCTTTCAGCATCGCCATACGTTTATAAACTGGAGATTAGTTCACTTTGTCTGCCTTCCAAAGCCATTTGCTGCTTGAGACCATTTCATGAGCTTGTCTATTCATGTGGATAAACAAAAAAACCCTCAGCTATAATGTGAATTAGGAAGAGGAAACAGCAGTTGCATGGAACAAATACCAGTGAGGGTGAATTTAGTAACAGTCACAGTTTTTATTGGTGCTATCCCTGCCTGAACTATTCTACTGCGACACACCTTTAGACAGTAGGATTTCGCAAGTTAAAAGCATGATATTCTTTTTTAGTAGAACCGAGCAACCTACCGTAACATTTTGCTCGCTATTCCAGTATTTCTATACTGAACAGTCCCTGGACTCACAAACCTCTGTCTAGATGATTAATCTGGATACTCTGGAGTTCCCCAGAGCAGTCCATTATTTCTCACAAAGCTTTAAAACTTTCTACTAAACTTGGGATTTTGAAGTGATGTCTGGCTAACAGATGTGCTCATTCTGGAACTTTTAAATATCTTCCTTTAAAACAAGAGCCCTTTCAACAATTTAAATTCAAGTCAATGGCAAAATTCCTATTTATTTAAAAATATATGCTCAACCCTTGAAATAGAGAACTGGGCCTGAGTGTCAGATGCTTGGTATGTAACATCAGAATATATAATGACATTCCAGTCTCTGGATGTATTCATCAAATTCTGTTGATTATTTGCAGCTTAGAAACATGGGAGAAGGCAAAAGAAAGGAGGTCTGAAATACTTTACAGGAGAAACGATGGCTGAAGTTAGATGTAGCCCAATTAGCTACCTTGAGCAGCAGAAGGCCTGCAAGACAGCCTTCTTTCCCTTGAGGCCGTTCAGGATGTGCCATTTAGGGCAGTTTCCTCAGGGCACTTCCACTCCTCTGGAAGGGCCTTGCCTAATTTGCAAGACATTGCACACCCCCATTTCTCTGCTTTAAACCCCTTGAACTTGCATTTCCTCCTGTGGAGGCGTTTAGTGCTGAAACCCTCCAGGCTTCAGGGTTTAGATTCACATCTGCAAGACTCAGAGGAAAATAAAATCCTCTCTATGCAATCATAAATGGTACGAAGTGGATAGAGGTGAGAACCAGAACTTTTCATGTATCTGGTGCAAACCTCTACATGGTAAATGGCTCATCACAGACTAATGATCTATTGGAGAGAGAACCGGGAGACCAGGTGCGTTACTGAAGTCTTAAAGTATTTGCCAGTAGAGCTTTGATTCTGGTCAGGAAAACTTACCAGTCTTAAACACCAAACTGACTAAATAAATGTCTTATAATTTTATAAATGACAGCAGGAATGACTGTAATTATGGTTATTAGCAGATAAAAATGTCTCTAAACGATTGGATTGGGCGGGCTTATAAAGCAAAACAGGAAACAGGCTCATTGAACACATCTGTGGCTCATGGCTAATCTAAGCCGAAGCCTTGCATACATTCATTTTCCATGCCAAGCATGATCATCATAAGACATGATTATATTCTATCAGTTCTAGGGGTTATAGCTTGAACTACTATAGAAAACTAGCTTAAAATTATAATCATGTTAAGATATTACATGTATTTTCTTAAAGATGTGCTTAGCAATTCCATCTTTTGAGTGCTTCAACAATATTCCCAAAATCAAGCCTTTAAAATGAACTACTTGATTATTTCTGTTGGAGTTTTCTGAAGGCAGAGTAGAAGAAAGGTTTCAAATGTTACAAGTTCTTCTCTATAACCTGCTTGTACTGCATACATTTTGATTGAAATTCCACATAATTTATGATTTTTATAGCCCTCAAAAGAGTGGTAAACACTGGAAAGAGAAAGTAAGAGATATTAATCAATCCTACCTCAGTGATGTGGATATTTAGGATGAAATCATGGACCCAGAAACAAAACATTTACCATTGATTTCAATACGTCTGAGATTTCAGCTTTCTTATTTGCTTAAATTGTAGATAATTTAATTACTAAAGTACCTAATTGATAAAATAACTGGGCAGAGGTAAAAGCTCACTAACGATAAGTTAACCACCAACAAAACCAATATTTACCTTTTTAATTCTTTTCATCAAGAGCAACTAGCCTTCCTGCTTTTAAAGCCGTGCACCATACCTAATCTCTATATAGCTGAAAGTCACAAGACACACACGCCACAGAGAAAGATACGAGGTATGGGACCTCCAAAAGCAATTCACAGGTTGGAGATTGTAAACTCTCTCAAGGGTCCTGCTGTTTTACTGCACAACTGGGCTGAGCGGAGCTTGCAGCTGGGATGCTGGGCGAGCTGCTAATGTTGGCCTCCCTGGTCCCCACAGTGAGGGACGGAAATGATTCAGCAGTGCCCTGTGCCAGCACAGCCCTGCTGTGCATCATACATCATCCCTCCTCAGCCCTGCAACTGGGCTGAACTCGAAGTGCTCACATGCCTGAGCACAGCTGAAAGCTAAAATCTCTGCGACCACTCCTAGGAGACCTGTAGATTCAAGCTCTGCAGGTCTATATGGCTTGCTGTGCTGAAGGGTGGATATACCTGGGCCAGCTCAGGGCAAGCAGAAATAAGGCCCACAGGGGTCTTTAACAGGGGGGCTCAGTTAGCCGCCTAATAGGAATATTTTAAGATTTTATGAAAAATAAAAAAATTCAGTGCCAGGCTGACTTTCTAAATTAGGTCGGGATACCCAGACTTCTAATTTAAATTTCACCAGAGTAACCACAACTGAAATACTTCGATTTTTTTTCACATTCCAGAACCTGCCAAGACCACAGTTTTTATTAATTTAATATTATTACCATTATTTTCCCAACGTGTGCAATTCCTGCATCCAAAAGAGCTAGCTGGGTACTATGTTTGAGATGCTAAGGCTGTATGAATTCTCTAGAAATACTCACCACTCACTTGCTCAGAATGGCAAGTTTCAATGAGATTTTCCTTGCTTTAATCGGTTTGAGCTATCTCTTTGGCATTCTCTTATGAATAATAGAAGCTACACACTGCACTTTTATAACATCATTCATCTAAGGATCTCATAACTTAATTAAGAGGGACATTGTCAGGTTAAAAATCATATATTTTTTATTAAGTAATTTCCTTATCTATGTTACTAATAACATTTTAGGCTATTAAGCTGAAACAAATTCTTAAAATCTAATTTAACATCTACTACTAGCATGTATATATTATATATACACACAGCTGGTTTACTTTCTGAGATATTAAAACAGATGTGCTAGCTTTACTTTTGTTTCAAGTTGGTTTCATTTACAGATTTTCATGTGTGAACAATGCTGTTCCTTCAGAGTGGTATAAACACCACAAGAACATTTAAATGCAAACAAAAAACTATATTAACATGTAAGAAAATAAAACATATGTTTTTGTTAATATAAGACTTGCAAGGATTCAACAACAATAAAACTTTAATTTTGGAGAAAACTGTCTAATGTTGTATGGTGGTTATATTCACTTTCTCTAAAGGGAACGTGACAAGTACTACTTCTGTATTGCTTAATTATGGGAGAGCGCAAATCTGTTTGCTGTGAGGGAATACAGTATTAATAAATTCATTCAGCTATATTTGAGCCTTTTCAGGTATCCGGAAATGCACTGTTACTTCATTGAGGCTTAAAGCAGAGGTTTGCTTTAAATGGGAGAATTTAGCTGTGGGGAAAGTTAGCATAATAAAGTTTCTACCTGTCACAGTTTAGTTCAACTCTTAAGTTGTTGAAGTTTATATGGCGCTTCCATAATAGACGGACAGTAGCTAAAACACTGCAGGGTCTCTTCGAATCTATATAAATAAAATGTAACATCAAAAACTACTGTACATATTTTTCCAACCTTCACTGAATACAGGGGAAAACTAAGACACATGATCAAAGTCACACAGTGAGTTGATGATAAAACAGAAATAAAATCCATAGCCTTCACCACTCACTCTTCACTAAACTACTTAAGTTTCTGCTTGACGTTTCAATGTATTTTATATGAAGAACAAAAAAAAAGCTATTTTTTGCTTGTACTCTTCTTACTAGCTAATACAGCACAGAAGATGGGGTTTTGGCTTCCAGTAGGTCATCTTGCTTAGGAAGAGATTCCTTCTCTTTCCTCCGTGCCCTAGGTTCGGCGATCAGCAGAGCGGGTGTTCACTTGCAGATCCAGAGCTCCCGCCACACAAGCCAAAACGAGTTTTACCTTTCATTTTGTTTTTTAACAGTCCATTGCCCAGACATCAGTCCCAGGAGACAAACTGCCAACTACTAAACTTTTTAAGCAGGTGGGGGTTGAAACGGGAAGCAGATCATGGAGTCAACAGCAGAGAGTCAGCTCTGTCTAATTTTTAAAAAGAATATTGCAGTAAGACTGAAAATAATAAATACAAATACTAAAACGTACAGCCAAAAGGCCTCCCAGGAGCCATGGAAGTGTGCTAAAGCGAACTTGGAAGAAAGGTGGTGCATTCCGATATTCAAAACCAAACACAACACTGTTGTGCAGAAGAATGCTGTAGATGAGAAACACTAGGGTTCTTCAGCATTAAGTGAGATTGCCTTCAAACTCAGCTGCAAACGCTACATGATCAAGGTTAATCAGTTTTGCAGTGCAGAGACAACATGAAATTAGGCCAAGGACCACCTTCCACCACAGGAAGAATTAAAGAAACGCATCGTTATTCTGCCTGAAAATGTGTTTAACCTAATAAATATGTAAGCTTTCAGAGGTTCCCTTTTGCTGGCTGACTGCAGTAATGGGACTTGAATGTATATTTGTTTGTGCGTAGCCAAACCTCTGATAATGTCCAGCAACCTCCAAGTCTCTGATAAAACTCCCATTATTTCACCTTAACGTCATTTTATGCCAGTGTCAAATACATGTGCATGAGCGCCATAGTTTTCATAAAGAGCAGGAAAGTGTATTCAGGATGCTACAAAACATGAATCCCTAAGCCAGGATAAGGTTTTTCAGTTACGGACTTTTCATATTGCACCTATTCAGGATCCAGGACATAACAGCTGGGAGCCCCTGGTGTGGGTCTGATTGGCGGCATTCCTGTGTCAGCTGCTGACCAGACATAGTGTTGTTTCATGGGATTGGTTAAGTCTTTCAACTTATCGCTGTTTCATTTTCTTAATTTGTCATGCGCAAGACATGTCTTGAAAGACAGTGCTTCAGTATTATGAAGTCCAACTATCATTATGTACACGTCAGCCAAACTAGCCAATGACAACTACAGATGGAATAATGATTTTCAAAAATGTATTTGTGTCTTTCTGTTGGTGTCTTAAAAGTATGAGGTCTGATTACTCTGGTATTTATGTGTATAATTGTCTCAATCAGCACAGGCCTCTTTCAACTGTATGTATGCTTCAGCAGTGAATAAACTGTAGCAGTGATGGTATCTTTCAAGTAATACAATTTTTAAATGTCATACATATATGTCTGGATACCTGCCTTCCTCACTGGCCATTCCTAAGACCAGAATACTGAATTTAAAAGGTAACTCGTCTAATACAGCAAAATCAAGCCTGAGAGCCATGCACAGCTATTGCTCTCCATGCCCACTTTGCCCACTTTAAGGCTGTGTTAATGCCCAGAAAGCAAATTTAGTCCTGTATTTCTATGCCTAGGGGGTTTTTACTTAAAATTTAAAAACAATTCCCTACTTCACAGATTTAAAAATACTGCTGAAGCCAAGGTAAAAAAATCCAAACCAAACCAACACATTAAGACCTGATATAACCTAGAGTACATTTTTACTGTAATTACCAAGTAAAAAATAATAGCAAACCAGCTGTACCTATTTACAAAGGAATTTAAGACAGACTCTGGGGTCTGATATCCTTATCTCATGAATAGGCTGAGCACACAAGGAACATGCTCACAGTATAGTACTCTTATATTGCTAAAAAGATTAGCCAGAGCAACCATGAGCCAATGGCTTCATCCCTTTCCACATAAATGCTAAAAAATTCAAGTTGATCATTATCCTACAATAATCCTGTTAGGCCACCGCATGGTGATATTTATTATGTGTGTCCAGTTCAAAGGTGTTGCAAAACACAGTTGCAACTGGTTTTTCAGAGCTGAGAATTAACAACAAAATACTCAGTTTCGTGGTGCTGATTACACAGGAAACGAAATGAGTTTCTGCGTTCCAGTAGCTGAAAGCAAATATGATCGTATTTCACATCTTTCTCTCGTTTCCCCTTTATTTTTTGGGCTCACACATCCCCTAGTTCCCCTCCTCAAACATGCACAGTCTCATTTACTTTATCCCTCGCTCTTGCGTTCCTCCAGCCCCTCTGTCCGTAACCAGCTATCTACCCATAGTTTTACAAGGTGCTCATGTTGTCCCTTCCCTCTTCAGCCATCACATAAGCCCCCAGCAGGGCCTTCTTCCCCCAGCACCACCCTCCTCTCAGGTCATGGGGAGCCCCAGTAAGGCAGTAGTTGTGGCAGGAATTCCCTGCTGGCAATGGGCTCCTCCAGAGTTCATGCAAAGGACTAAAACGCAGAGTCTTTTGGTCTGTGTTTGACTGAGATTGCCATCATACAATACAGCCACTATTTATAACTTTGCCTTGTCCCTCACCTCTCCCTGAACCAGTTTCCTCTCTTCCCTATGAAGAGAGCTAGCGGCAGTGAAGTACATCCTTTGGGTATGTAAGGAAGGCCTCCTTCATTAAATGCTATGAAGTGTTTTGATATCCTCAGAAGCGTGGTGTTATTTAAGTGCTAATCAGTCTAGTCTTCAGCATGTCCAAAATGATTTCACTTGTTACCAAAAAGCTCCGTTGTCACACATTACATTGCCATTGCACTGAAAAATAATTAACAGCCTACATTTTGGGGTCCATTATTTGAGCTGTCTGATGAACTAGGGAATTATCCAGAATTCCCAAGTTTTCAACGGCAAAATTAGAAAACATTAAAAAGCTAGGCCAGGGAACAGCTCTATGAAACAACTCATACAAAGAATGAGAAAAGAGACCATTGCTTCCAAGCACTAAGACAAAGCAGCAGGTACAAGTCAAAGTAATCTGATGTAACAAGCAATCTACACGATAATTTAAGAAGGTAATCTTTTAGATGGAATCCCAAAGATTATCAAACCCAAGTATTCAGTAAACCATTCTTAAACAGCTAGAAACCCAAAAAGTTACAAAGAACAACACAAACAGTGCTCAAACCAGAAGGTCTAATATATGGCTATACAGTTTTTTATTTCAAACAATACATAAAACCTGATGTATAAAAGAGAAGCAGTCTCCAGTACTTGGAGCACTAGTAAATGAGGAATTCACTTAGAACCTCTTCACCTCTTTGCCCCTCTGGATACAACCAAGTTTATCAGCTTGAAGTCTGGTTAAAACAAACACTGTTACACATGTAAGTCAGAGAGTCAATACTCTTGGCTGACCCCAACGAAATCAGGTGGGACTGAAACTGTGCCTCCAAACAGACCTCAGACTTCAGTGCTGACCAGAGTATGATCTGTATCACTTCTTTATCCTTCAGAGCTCCCAGATTCAGTTAGCTAATGTTGGGCAAATACTCTGATTACCAAAAAAACCCATCAACCCCGCCGCCCTCCCCACAAAATAACCTCATCACAACAAACCTAAAACACAAAAAACCCTAGGTTAAAATACCAACGGTACAGAAAATTCAGCAAGTAAATAAATAAATAAACAAAGAAACTCCCAAGCTTTGAACAGCTGTATAAGTAAGCTGCAAGTTTGCACAAGACCAAATCCTTAGCTGGAGGTAGAGGAGCAAATGTCTTGTAAAGGCAGTAGCAGTGCGTTAAGAGCATGAACCCCAAGATCAAACTCAGTGTCTGAGGAACAGCAGTCTGGGAAGGGGCATCTTTCAAAGACTCTTTCCTTACATTCCAAAACTGTTTTTTCTTTACAGTCGCAAAACCGTAGAAAGTAATCTTTCTTTTCTTTCCAGTTTCAGCTCCTGACTTCCAGCACTGCTGGCCAGGCCGGCACCCAACACACTCAGCCTCTAGCCGCTGTGGAATTTCTCACCCTGGCACCACATGCCCAGCTGTGCTCATGGAAGTGGAAAATCTGACAGCATTGTCTGAAAGACACAGCTTGGGATAATTGTGCTTCATAGTTCCTCTGTCAGTGAGTATTATCGTATTCCTCTCACAGGAAGGCTACTATACCTTTCATATTCCTCTGTTCCCAGCCACAGAATTCCTCTTTGCTCTTAAAGCAGCAGTTAAGCATGTTATGATGTGAGAAGAGGTTTAAAAGTCCTGTGCAGATTAAAGCTAAAATCTCCGTAACTGTACCTGCTTTAATAAGTTCTTTGTGCAGCGTAAACATGGGAAGAGGAGGAAAAGGAAACCAAAAGGTACTTATGTTTATGTAAAGCAGATAGATGCCCTTCATGCCTGTAAAATCCTTATTGTATAAATACAATATATAGATTACACTTGTTTTAAACATAGGAAAGAAAAGTCACTATTACACTACAAGCACTTTGGCGTAAATTTTAAATGAAACAGAAAGAAAAGCTGTGCAGCAGCTCACATATCTGGCACAGACACAACAGATCCCAATACCAGGAATCATTTTCATCACAAATCCATGCTTTCTACATTCAGTTCAATTAACATCATTTATCACGTTGATCCTTGATATCTAGCTAATCTTCTTGGAAGGGCAGTGTTACCAGCACGCCTCAGCTCCTCTTGACCTCCAGTGCCTCCACCCTGCCGGCCCCTGGGGACGCAGAGCGCACTGATTCCCCACAGTCCTCTGGGAGAGTGGTGGCAAAGCATGGGAAACAGCCCAGGGCTTATGTGTTTCAGGTTACAACTTCACCATCCAGTTGTTCTCTCAAATGCATGCTATGAGTGTTTTTTTAGGGACAGAGAATTGAAAAAAAAAGATGCCAATGAAAAACCCGCTCGTTCCAGTGGAACAAGGACTGGCTGCACTTTCTAATGTTCTCCATTGATTTTTCCTCCCCTTGTCCCAACCAGTGATTTTGTATCTGATTACCTGAAGTCATCGCCTTTTTTTTTTTTTTTTTTTTT
>VZSF01002899.1:134981-271364 GCA_013398295.1 Chionis minor | reverse complement strand
TTTTTTTTTTTTTTTTTTTAAAGAATGGTAGCCAATATTTAAAGATTAACTTCACTGGAGATTGTCAAACCCAAAGCCATCACTGGAAGGACATTGTCTCTGCTGCTTCCTTCTATTTCTTTTGGTACAGGTAAAGGTGTCGTTGTTATTCTGAGGAGAATAAACAACATTTCTACTTTACCTAGAGAACTTGAATGACAGTTTCTCTGACCACTTTTCCACCCTCATATTTGTCTATTTGCTGCAATGGCAAGCCTCGTGCTGATCTCATCTTAACACTTTTAGGTGAAAGCTTGTGTTAATAGAGCAAATTAAGCTACAGAATTTCATGCCACCTTGGCTGGTTACAGGCCAGACCTAATCTTCCCTCTGAAAAGGAGATTAGTCAAAATCAAAATCATTTAACTAAAGCCACTCAAGGTTTACACAGGTACCTCAAAGTAACTTTGGTGATCCAGAAAATGTAAATAAATAGCCAATGCCCAGGTATCGGAAGCAATGCTGTTAGTAATGTATTAAGTGATATTCCTTCTTTTGATTAAGTAGAACGATACCTATAGTCTCCCTCTCTTTCAGGAGTCCCAGCAAGTCCCCCCTCACTTGTTTCTACAGAGAAGTAGGTGTAGCCTAGTTATTTATGTATCAGTACATCTCTTCCAAAAATTAGTCATGATGTGAGGTGATTAAGAGATACCTTAAAGACTGTAATAGAGCACTCAAAATGGAGGTGCACAAAACCCCTAGGCATTTTATGAAATTTAGGCCAAACCATATATAAAACCTGCATAAATAATGCATGTACTTAGTGGAATGGATGCCTTTCCTATATATTTTGTATGTTGCGAATTGAAAGAAATGAAAAAACATGAAGGCGATAGAAATACATGCACACACAGAGAGAAAATTATGTGGCCCTTTCTAGCATGAAAAGGAAATTATTAAAAGTTGGATAAACAACAACGGAGGATATGACAGGGGCAGCTGGAGAACCACACTGGGGGACAGAACTTCTAAGTGAATCCACACAAAAAAATGTCTCCCCTGACAATCCGTTGTTCTTCAAAGAGAATAATGATTCTAGAGATGAGTTTGCATTTGTCTTCGGATGTCACAATAAATGCTAAGAAAGCAGCTGAATGAGAGTTATTATTTCCTCTGAGCAACGCAGGATTTCGGTAGACTGTCAGAACACCAACACCCGCAATCTGATGGCAGATACGAAGCAACAACAAGCTAGCAGGAAGCTCAAAATCTGTCCCGGGCCCTGGGAAAGGAAGATGAAAGAGGCCATGGGGCAAACTGGAGATCTAAGAAAGGTAGATCTAAGAACCACAACTGCAAGGCAGCTGTTAAATCATGAGGGAAGTAGGAGCATTGTTTGAGAAAGCGATCACAGGAGGCATAATGTTTTCCAAGACCAACAGAACATAAATGCATGCGCACCGGTGGAGAGTGTGCTACACGGTGGTCTAAGCTACTTACTTGGAATAGCTCAGCTGGTTTGGGGGTACTGGGGCTATACCCAAGTCCTTACCCTATTCACATACTCGGTGCCCTGAGCGCAGCAGAAAGGACCAGTAACCCCTCCGTGCTCAAGAGTATCAACAGCTATATTATGATCTATCTAATCCTCCCTCTCTAAATGAGCATGCCGGGCAGAACATAAATCCAGCCCTACCTCTGAGTAACAAGATGCTTTTCCAACTGGCCTGGTGGAGCACTTGGCCTGATGATGACTCTCACAGTCAGATGTGCAATCTACCCTCTGGCTCCCTGTTGGTTTGGACTCATTGCCTATACTCTAATACCCGAGACTGCAAGAGAGAAAAGAGAGATTCCTGTTTGACTGTATAAGAGAGTATGTTACAAACAATAGGTAAGCCGTGTCCTTGCACCTGCTGTTTGCAGAACCGGCCCTTTCGACTTCACACTCTTCCCTGCAGTGCTCCTATATAGAAGAAGTCAACTATAAATGCCACAAGAAGTAGCCTTTAAATTAAGCCACTGTATAGCAGCTGGAAAAAAAAAATCACAAACTGACCTAAGAAAGTCGGGTGTATCCTCTCCCACTTGGTCAGGCTGCTTTGAAGTGTTAAGTGTCACGGTGCTAAGGAACCTGTTTCATTATTTGCTAACTTCTATGGCGCGTTTTAATATCTTTGTTTAATCAGAAGTAAGTCTAAAATGGACTATGGATTGTGTTACAAATGCACAAAAATACTTTTTAAATCCACAGCCCTGTCCCCCGCCCCCATGCCATTCTATCAAAACATACACAGGAAAATGTTTACAAGTTATAATCTTCTCAGCTAGGCTTAGTTTCCTGTATATATTTCAAATGTAATGTCTCAAGAACACACACATACAAAAATCTAAGAATGCAGGTGGGGGTCCATACAGACTTGAGCTCCAAATTTTAGATGTGAACCACATTATCTTCCTATATGTTGGCTTTGGTCTTTCAGTTTGCGCTGTTACAGTGGGGAGAAGATAGGAGATGAAGTTCAGACTGAAGCCAAAGGAGGAAGAACCACCGTGGATTGCTGCTTTTTCTGTACGTGAAGTTGCTCACAATTAAGGGGAACTCAGAATCACAGTTTAATTTGGCATTTTCAGAGCTGATATTTCTTCATTTCAACGACTGAGCTAAGTCTGCAAATTTCAAAGTATCTAGCATGCTATAAAAAAAGCAAGAAAATGGAGCAATCACCGGAAGAGAGAGTCAAGTGCTTAAACTAGGACAAAGTAATAACTGACATGGAATTGGGACTTTCCCCCTGTTTTCACTCTCACAATCCTGTGGTAAACCCTTTCACTTCATCTTTGGTTTAATTTAGGAAAAAATTATTGAAAACTCTCATGCTCAGAATAAGCATGTATTAATCTTTTGTTCTGAGTAATAAGGTGCAAAGAAACATAGTCCTGGCAGGATACTAATTTCTGATGTTGTCAATTAAAAAACTTCTCCTGGTGTTTTGAATGGAAAAATCTCTCAGAAAGTGTTTTTATCGAAGCACCCAGTTCCAAGTCCTGGATTATTAGGTTAAGCTCCGTCAGCAGAGAGACCAATATAAATGCTTTTCATACCATCTGCCTCGATGCCTTGACAAAAAAATAAAGAGGAGGAGAAATTATGTAGGTTCAAAACTCTCTGATTTTAACCTGTTTCCCTCTAACATAAAGCTGGGAAATTCAGGTCCTAAAAATATAAAATGAACAACATATGATTACTTTTTTTTCTTTCCTCAAAATCTCACAGAACATCCAAAATCACCCAGTGTTCCCAGGACCGGATTTCTTTTTATATTTTAAAATCAGAAAAGCAGCTATAAGTAAGTGTAGGCACTAGCAAGTTATTTTCTCTGCTCCCTTTTGCTGTTCTGAAAAGAGCTCGTTACAGTGCATGCATTTTTACCTAATGTTTATTAGGAGGCTCTATATAATTACCAAGGTTTTGATTTTCCTGTTTAAAAACAAATTAGGCTGGTGTGCAGGGCCTCGCAATATTAGGAGGCAACTTCAACAGCTAATGATGGAGGACAGTGCCTCAGTGAAGGCGTTAGCGATCCATCTGGCCAATTAAAGAGTAACTTGGGCAGAGCCTGATACTATTTCTCAATTATGGTGGCTGTAACATAGAGAGTTGAGAAGCAGTGAGAAACAATAAAGTGCATCCACACAGAGAAAAATCAGGGAAAAGCTGCTGTAACCCCACAGCAGAGAGGAAAGGGAAAACACTACCAACCAGCAACGTGCCTTGACTTACCAACCAGAAAGGGGGATGGACTTTAAAGAAAACAAAACAGTTCAGACATGAAACAAGTACCGATAAAGTCTACCTTCCTATAGATTTGTGATCAGAGCCTGCGAGCACTACACAATACAATTATCGTAAGTCTCCTCTCCCACAACAAAGATAAAATTCTCAGTGAGCAAAAGACAGCATGTGCTGTGGCTCTCCTGGAGTAAAGCCTGTGCTGGCCAGCCAGCTGTCCTCCGCCGAACATGTTAGCTGATAAGTTCTGCTTGTCTTTCCCTCAGCAGGGGAACTAATTTGAGTTTTTCTCCTAAGATACCCGTTTTGTAGAAAATGAATTATCTTTTCAGTTCTTTCTAACTTGGCTGAAAGGGATCGGCATGCTCAACAGCTATGTATGGGTGTGACAGACAGTCCCATAAACTTAGATGAGATAACTTGGCAGAAGCACTCCAGCAATCTGGGGTGTTTAAAATCTGGAGGTAAATGCTAACCTTAGCTTAAACTACGCCTGAGGTAGACAGAGACCAAGGCTTTGTTCTGTTTGCTGCCTTCCCATTCAGACCTCCGTGAGGTCTAACCATGCTCTTATTTTCTCTTGTGGCCATGACTGCAGATCCAGGCCAGCCAGATATGCCATGGCACAATTTGGACATGGCATCCCACAGGACGTCCTAATGCATTTCATATCACAGACTATTTTAAAAGGGATTTTTTGTTTTCTTGTCTTGCATCTTCAAAAGCATCTAACTTGAACTCAGAAGTCAATAATAGCATTTCTTTCTGTCCTTTCCCACCTGAGAGACGACTTCTGCCCCCACTTCTGCGGGGTTAGCATGTCCCTTCCTTCCCACAGCCAGTCTCCCGTGCCGGCTTCTGCTCCCTTCTATCCTCTTCAGCCCGTGACAGAAGAACGAGTTAAAACATTGTACTGCTTCCCAGCCAGTACCTTCCAAAGTACGTCACCCCTCCCCACGCATGCACAAGTTGCACTGCCCTCCCTCTGGATGGTTCCACATATCTGTCCTCTGAAGTTAAGAGAGATGGGAATGATTTTACTCAACATGAAATGCCGTATAAAGAGTGTGGGTGGGAAATATGCAGTGTAATGGAACTGAAACCCCATAAGGGAAATGAACGCAGGCAGCTGCTGATACACTATTTACTTGGATAAATCATCCATTTTCCTCCCGGGCAAGAAGACTTCAGGTATCACCTACCCAGGATGGCAAGTGCAAATATAAATAATAAATAAAATTATCTGAGGAAGAATTCTCAGTGTAATGGGTTTTGTAGAGAACTAAGTTTCAGTTAAACTTAATCCTTGCTGTCTTCTGTGTCTCCAGCAGCAGAAACATCTGGTCGGTTTTAGATTCCCCTTGGATTCCCAACTTCAAAGGGAGTTATAAAGAATAACAAATACATGTACTGGCACTGAAAAAAAAAATTAGAGCAGCAGGAGAGAATGGTAAAATTGTCCTTATTTGACTGCTAGTGACAGGCGCCACAGGCAGAACTGTGAGAAAAAATCTTAACGGCTCAGGCAAATAAGCTTTTTTTTTTTTTAATGACTGGCTCTCGCTACTAATGACGCAAAAAATCTATGGGATCTGCCCCATAATGGCAAGAAGCACATGTGCCAAAGAATATGCATGCAAGGGTATCCAGAAAACAGATTTCAAATCAGATATGCACTAAATAATAGGCAGGAAACCAGGAACTAAATTTTGTTCCCAGCCCTTTCACAGAGACTACCCTGTGTATATCATTGGTTAAATTACAGAGGTCCAAATTTTGGTTCTTTAAAGCCAGCAGGATGCTGTAAAGTACGGTCAAAACCAGCAACTGTCACACGCACTTTTCAAATCCTACTTCAAAACCTCCAGGAACACGGGTAGGTAAGCAAACACAGTAACAGATGCCTGCGGCTCTCTGTCTTTCCTCCACTCTCTGGTGGCTGGGAAGTGAATGCCAGGCTCCCTTTATGAATGCAGCGCTACCAGCAACAACTGACATGTTTCCGCCCTTGTGTGCCGCGAACGGAAGCATCTAGCTTCACACTGATCTTCCCAATCAGCGCACCTGTGAAATAATCACACCTCCTTGCCCACTTCACCCATGCAGCATCAGGATCTCCTTAATCCTTTTTGTTCCTCAGGTTTTACAATTTCAGTCATAGGGTTAATAAAATAAATGTAATGTGAAGGATGCGTGAGGATTCATGAACCTGTGTGAAGCCTCCTCTCTGCTAAACATTAACTCTTGTTGTATGAACATGAAACTTGTTAGCCTTTTTCATCAAAACTACAGACTCCTAAATGCCTGGCGTCATGTAATGCAAATTTACAAGACGGATGCCAGAGAGGAAAATTACAGAATAGGCTTTTGCAAATGGTATTAAAACCACAGCCATACCTCTTTCACCTGCATTTACAGAGAGTCCATAGAATAAAAGTTTTGAAGGTAGTCATCAAATAAATTCCAATGATTCTTGAATCAAAGAGACTGATCAACTTGTGGATATTTGACGGGACAAGAAAAGCTGTATGTGGCAACTAAATTACTTGTTGCAAATAATTCCTTCAGCTCTGTTGCTGGAGTTGCAACCATGACTTTTTACATGACTTATTTTGCCTTATTATGTCATGAGGTAAGCAGCTTCCCATTGTTTCATCTTTCAAGATATTTCAGGACCTCTTAATCGCCCCACATAACAGCGAGATCATACCAATTTTTCCCATAAATACAGCAATCTCGTATTTATATCAGAACTTTTGATCACAAAAATCCTAAGTTCTTGTACAATGTAATGATGAAAGGACTTCTGCAACAGGCTCCTTACTGAAGGACCCTATTCCGAAATTGATTTCTCACTAAATATTAGAAAACTGTAAAGTGAAGATGCTTTACAAACTGCTATAGAAGTAGGAATTAAAGAATATACTGTGAAATTTGCCATTACCAAGACAGAAATCAGCAATTTCTGAAGCTCACAGTGCAGCACTATTATACAGCTGAACCTGAAAAGGGGATCCAAAATAACCTGAATGCAAAGCAGAGAGGGCATGAGCCAATTCTGTGTCTGGTGTACTGCTAATGGCTTTGTGGGAGCCATGGTGGAATAAACTCATCCCTTTTGCCCAGGAAATAGCACTGGAAGCAATGTTATGTGCAGTAGGATCTCTACTGTCATCAGACTGTAGGGACCTGCAAAAAAGAATACTTTTAGAAGTGCTACAATCCATGATATACTGATGCAAAATTAACTTTTGGGAAAGTTTCTTTGACTTCTTGATCTGAAGATCTTTTGACTCTTGAAAGGCGGCCTGCCTTCTTAGCAGGGCTCCATTACCTTTGTTGCCAATATCCTCCATTTGTGTTACGGAACCCCTTCGGATTAATGCTTACCATCTCAATTTTCCAGCAAAATGGCCCATTTACTTCTAGAGACAGTAAGGAAAGATAAAAAGGCAGATCAGGAAATCTCAGGGTTTCCAAAACTCATATTCCAAGAGGGGATTTCTTCAAGTACTGCTGTTTTCTGATTTCTGTATTTGCAGTGAGAGGAGCCGTACTGCCGATGTTGATTCTGGGCTGAGGGCGGATCAGGATGCAATAGTTTGAACGACAGTCACAGGTTCTGACTGCATCCCGCAGTTTAAGTGGAAAATTTCCAATACGGACTTGATCCCCAGCCTGCTACAGCCAAGGAGGGAATTTAGATCAGGCTCGATACACGTTCCAAGAGAACCTAATCTTTTTTCTACAAGAAATGCTATATACAGCAAAACACAGTTAATTCGAAAACCATAGTCATACCTCTGGTCTACACCTCTGAATCTTCACTCGTATACCTTGAAGAAATGGCCTTGACTTTCTGAAGACAGACTGGCAAGTGAATATCAGGTAGAAGTGAGGGCTTAGAGAGACATGTCAGCATTTGACTATTACACATGGTGAGGGAAATAAAACGTACGGAATGAGAAGGGGAGGCAGAAGGGCTTTCTCTTTACATTTACTACAAGTTTTTAGTGATACAAATCTTTCCGGTTAAATTGTATCTCTGAGCTTGCTGTGTTATTTATTAAAGGCCTCAGCACAACAAAAAGGGACATAGGCTATCAATCCTGGGACACCGGCTAACAAACACTTCAGTTACATCCCAGGATATCTCCAAACACCTTTACAAATGTTTCTTTACATCCTGTTTATGGCATGTTACAGTCTCCCGTGACTAGAGCTGGTAGACCAGATCCTGCATGGTCTAATAGTTTCTTGAGTACCTTTCCTTACATGTCCGTAGCCATTGAGGCACCATGCAGCAATTGAATATAACCATTATAAAGACAGTTCAACTCCCGGCCAACCCTCAGCTCGCACATATACATTTGCAAAGCACTAATGGCATGGTAAGCTAAAAACAACCATCCCAATATTATTATCCAGCTAGGCAAGATCTACAGATGCTTTCTGTTTGCTTGGGATATTTTACTGCTTATATTATTACCTTTTTGATGCGTGCTGCTCCACCAGCTTGCAGGAAATATTGTGAGCATGTCCACAACATAAACTATTTTATTTATTTATTTATAGAACACTGAGTTGGGGGAGCTTTTATTTTTATATTTTTTAAGGCCTAAACACATCAATATTCCAGCTCTTCATGTCCAAGACCAGTACAAAATATATTCTTCACATTAAATCAGTCTTCTTAAGACTAAATTCAATTTATACTGATATAGCAGGTTACATGCTTAGTCACGTAAAAAAATTCTGATGAATACAGCAGACAGCTGTTGGGACAAAGCATATCTTCCTGCCTTTCTTGTCACAGGCCTGTAGCTGAGAAATACTGAATCAACTACACTATTGTCCAAATACATATTTATTTAAAAGCAGCTTTTCTGTTTCACTGAATATCCCTTTTCAGGTTTGAAAAACCTGTTAGGTGGTCTAACAACTGGAGAAGCTTTTCAATTCATACTACTGTGTCATCTTGCGTTTACCTCCAACTGGAGTGAGAACTCCAAAGTTTGCAGAGCCACAATTTCCCCTGAATGGGTGATTGGACGTTGACTGCTCTATCCCTACTTACAAAAGTTGCAGTGCTGATATTTTCAAGGAACACGACATTGTTGTATCCAGCCAAATTTAAGGAAGCCAGATTTGAATAACCAAGGTATCACAGGAGCAGGTTAGTCCTTGTCCAAAAAGTAAGTACCAACACACTTTTGAGATGAGGTCAGGTGCTTTACATTTTTCATCAATAGAGCACTCCTTAACTATGTTCTTTGCTTTTAATCTTCATCCTTGCCCTACTTGTCTGAAATACCCCACTTAAATTCATGTTTTTCTTTTGCAGGGTGCTCCCAGTGATATGGATTTAGGCCAATCCTGAAGAATTTAAATTTAGCCAAAACTATAACCTAAAGAAATATGCCTCCAAGGCATATACTATATAGTGGCCTGGGACAAGACTGCTACCAGAAGAACTTTACTACTTGAGAATACGGATCCTACAGCAGAATGGACAGGAAAAAAATCCAATATATTAGGAAGAAAAAGAGAGAATGTTTTGGGTGTTATACAGGACAAGGAAAGACTCAAAGCAGTAATGGGGAAGTGCTCTACTAAGGGAAGGTGCCTTTTAAATCAAATCTAAGAAGCAACAAATGGAAGCGAATACACTGATATTAACTGTATAGGCTTAATGCTCACACTATCATTACATTCAAGTGTTTGCTGACTTTGCAAGCAATTGCACCAAGATAGGCACCCAGAATTTGAAAGGGTTGGTCCGTGACCAGCCCACAAAGAAGGAAGCCAGGAAAGCTGAAAGGGTATCAAAGGCTTCCCAATTTGCTGAGAAGAAATGCAGAATATATTTCCAGGGGAGATCTACATATAGTTGCAGAGACAGATTCTGTTACAGAGATAGAAAGTCCCGTTATAAGAGCAATACAAGAAGACCTCAGCATAGTCTAAGCGTTGATTTAATATTGTTGATTTAATAGAATATGACAGATTAAATGGATTTTTTTAAAAACACATTTAGTAGAATTCTGATCAAGTACTCCCCTAAGCGCCACCTAGAAGAGTCCAAACACAACCCAACATTCCTGCATTACAGGATAGCTGTAGACTTTGAAATTTGCTTTTGTTTCACAGTTGAACCAAACCCTGCATTGCAAAGTTGCCCATGAAAGAAAAATAAAAAATAATTTAAATCAACTGAATGTTTTGTTTTGACAAAGTAATTTAGTTTTGATTGTTACTTTCAGTTTTGATTTAAATTTTATATTAGAACAGAGAATACATATTTGAAAGCAAAGTTTGAAACAAAAGCATTTCTGTTCCAGAAATGCCAAAAAGCTTTACCTGGAAATATGAATAATGAAAAAAAATTCATGAGTCCCAGATGTTTGGGTTTTTTTAATGAACCAGTAAGACAAATCCTGGCCTAAACCAGGAAGAATTCAGGGATTGCACCTAGATCGGGTAGCAGCAAGACTGCCAATGTATGAAACGATGAACTTTGGAAGACCAGAAGGAGAGCTGAAGTACAGCTAGGCCTTTAGCAGTGAGAGCACATCATTCCCAGTGATTGGCATCCCTTGGCTGTTTCAGCATTGAGATGCTTATGAGAAGTGGTTGTCTGCCACACCATTTGGTAAAGGGTTTCTTGCAACGGACAGAATCTCAGGAAGAAGCAAATAATTCTTCCTTCTTATAAAGCGAATTTCTGAACACAGTGCTTGGAGCCTAAGTCCAAGGGTTCAAACAACTGTACTGCTTAGTCCCCCATGAAAGCACTTTCTAACTGGAACTTGAACCTACCTACTACATCAGACGTCATGCTTCACAAAGCAGAGATGAAGAAAGTCTTAGGGAGAATTCCTGGGATTACTTCACCTATGGGTTTTCTAAAGCATTAGATTGGGGAGAGGGTGTATTTGGGAAGCGATAGGGTGGCTAAAATGAAAGGAGTTTGGACTGCATGTCTTTACAAATAGGTCGTTACCATCTGAGAGAAATACAAAGGCTTGTTCAAAAGCCTGCACTACAATTACCTCTAGCACAGCTTTTCCCACTGCACACCAAGCAGAGTGTTGAAATGGTGTTCTGTGTACTGGGCCCATGTGCTGACACCTTCCACAATCTTAAATGAGTTGAACACTCCTTCCTCTTGAGTGTTCCTTTAGCTAAGGCTGTCTGTAACTCCTTCCTTGCAATAAGATTTCAGGGCATAACTGTCTGAGGAAGATGACCGATTCCCTCACTCTTCACAAAATAAAAATATAGATTTAAAGATCAGAGAAAACAGAAAATACCCAAATACACTTCCATGCCTCAGCATCCTTAGTACTAGCAGTGACTGATCCTAGGACTAAGACACACATTAGGTGAAAAGTTTCCCTTTCCTAAACACAGCGCCTCTTCAATCCTCTACTACCAGCTTCCCTCTCCCTTAGCTGGTCTCAGTTATTAAAACAAACAATCAAACAAACGAAAAAAGTCCTCCCTCTGTGAAGCATCCCTCCCCTCTCCTCTCTCAACTTTCCTTGTGTCTCCCTCCATGCCTCACAGGGTTTGTTGTTTTTAAGTCCCTGCATGAATACCTGGGTTTTTTTGTTCTTTTTTCTGTTTGCTTAGAACTCCAGGCCCCAAAAGTGAATTTGAAGAAAACTGGCTTTCTCTAGTTGCCCCATTGTTCTTCTCAGGCAAGATCTATTTCAGATGTTTCTATTTCAAATATTTAATGACAGACCTATTCATACAAAGATATGCCAACACCACTCCCCTGTCTCTTTGGCATGATGCAGAGCACAGAAAGAGATTGTCACAAGATACAGGATTTTGTTAGTCAATAAAATCAAGTTCTAACATATGAACAGTAAGTAGCAGATTCCATACATTGCCACACTTCCCAGAAGCAACAGCCTGACAAAAAGCAGTTTCAAGGGAGACCCCATGGGACAGAGACATCCCGTTAGCACGACCACAGTGGACCCTGTCTGGCTTCCCTTTCAACAGGACCTGAAGAGAAGCCAAAGACTGTATTGAGCCTTGGAGAGTTAACTTACTTTTGGGGTCCCGTCTTCACTGCAATGTCATTTGAAAGTACAATGCTAATGTTGCCCCCAGTGTGACTCCCACCCACAACTGAAGCCTCTTGCTCAAACTAAGTGCTATTTTAACTTGACTCTTCGGCCTAAAAAAAGATTGTGTCAGCCCATGTGTTGTAGTTACTAGTGTTAGTAACACAGTGGGAACTCAGCAGTTCTCTGGTTATGGGTTGCAAGGGTTGATCTAAGGCCCTGTCTTGCAACTGAGATCTAGACTAAAAGCACACAACCTTTATATCCCATTACCTACAATGAGCTCATGCAGATAGCATGTGACAGTCTGACACTAACGATCTACTTCTTTCCTCAGTCTTTGCAGTACATTGCTGACAAATAAAATAGTCTAAATTTGCAGAAGAAATCGCATGTGTACAAATCAGTTTAGGACAGAGAACCCTTACCAACATCAGTCAGTTACCAACAGTAACACTGTTCCAACAAAAATTATTCAACACATGTAAAACTAGGCTGGTTTTAAGCAATTTTACTCACTACCTCTGCCTACCCAGGCGATCACTGGGAACGAGGAGGGCTTTTTGCAAGTACCTTAGAGTGACTCTCTGTGCGTGGCAAATCCAGTCTCTCACATCTTGACAGTTACCTACACAAACCCTTTCTTCACTCTAATTAAGCTGGCATGAGATGAGCAAATCTGAATACAGGCAACTAATACAAACCACCACAAAAGTGGCCATATTGTCATCTCAACATCTCATGCTCTAGTTTATTTACAGTCTCCAGGGCTGTAATCCCAGCTGGTAGTTTTAATTAGTAGTGAATGTACTTTCACAACAAATTGGACCTTCTCCTTCTTGGGCATCAGAGATCCCTTCCACAGATGACTATGGAATATGAAGAGACAAATTTGCGGGACGTCGGGCAGCCAGTTTTCTCATATCATGTATCTGAAAAACTACCATCACTCTCTGGCTCACATGAGGACTTGGCAGCAAGTCAGACTATTTTGACTATCAAGAGGACTCTTCCCCCAGTGCCAGAGTAGTAAGATACAGGCAACATGGAAGCTTGTAACAAAGCGTAAACTAATGCTATTTAGAAGTCAGTACAAAATTGTGGACTACAAAGCCAGCTGCAGGGGCTGTCTTTTGCTTGTGGGTTTTAAGCCAAAGCATGGGATAACATGGCAAGCATCATCAGAGTACATACGTATCTACTCTTTTGCTGTTATCATACAAGGGTAGCTTTGCCCATTCTGTAGCCATCAGGAAAAGCCTTACTATAAAACTGCAAGTGTAGCAGGGTTTTAACAGTCTTCTTCCTCTAGCTGCTCTGGGATTTTTCCTTTCTTGGCTGTAACCAGTTGCAACCAGTTGTGAATAAGTCGTTATCCCTCTGTGCAACTCACAGCAACTAAAAGAAACCAGTGTCATTATGCAAGTTTCAAAAAAAAAAAAAAAGAAAAAAAAAAGAAAAAGTTTTGTTTTATGGTTAATTATCCATGGTCTATTTACAAAATAAATCAACCCATTGTGCACCACCAGGATTTGTGGCCTCATTTGAACTTTGCTTTTCATTAATCACTTTAAAAATAAAAGCTAACTAGATTTCTTTTTTCCTTTTTGGTTTATTACTTGCATCTGGGTATAAATTGTAAAAATTGTTAGAGAACCAAGTATGGCTTATTCACGCTCAGTTTCATGACTTACATGATCTCAGTCTTGTCTTTCTCCACATGCCTAAACAGACGCACAGTCCAAAAATTCCAACATTCTGTAAGAAATGCAATCACAAGAAGATTGAAGTATTTTTCAAACTCAAACTTTGACTTATTCCAAATTCTAAATAGCTTCCCTTAAGAAACAAAAAGGTGGCCAAACATTTACAAACGTTTTTAAGCTACTATAAGAAGCCAATAAAATTACTCATGTAGATACCTAAGCAATAGATAAATGTTTGTGAGCTCGTGAGTGCAATGCTATTTTGTTTAGACAAAACCTACTTGCAGGCAGGCTGGAGAAGGCAGAAAATGGATATCTGATTTCTTTATAGTGCTTACAATTTATACAAGAAACCAGAAATATTTTTTTCTGAAAATGTTTTAATTATATAAGATGTTTAGATCTTGTCTCCATGTGATGGCAGAGAACTGAATTTCTGAAAACTAGCCAATGGAGAGGCAAGCAAAGGACATTTTTAGCTGCTCTGTTAAAATTTTAACTGTATTAACACTTATTCAGTCTGATAGGGAATAAAGTGTGTATTTGCATAAAACTGAAATTCTCCTCAGCTCCAACTAAGAAAGCTTGAACAATGTATTTGTTTACACTCTGGACTCTTCAAGTAAAACTAAAAAATAAGAAAGGCTGATAAACAGCCACAGTGAAAGCATATATAACACCAGGACATCAAAATACCTCCCCCCCCCCAGTTTTTTTATTTTCATTTACCAGTCACCCTTAAGCATTATTTGCCTTTACTATGAGGAACAGAAAGTTGCGGTGCTCCATGTAATCACTAGTGAAATGCTACAGAAAAAGCTGTGCTGTCAGCAGGTCAAAAAATGTGGTTCAGCTGCACTCAAGACTAACTTTTTACTTCAAAGCTCCTGAGCTAGATGCAACTATAAAGAAGACTGAACGCAGCCAACAGGTAACTTTTAGAAATCGAGATGAAGAGTCGAAGCTAAGACATTAGATCATTAATACTACACATTATTAGTACCAGGAACTCAGGAAGGTAATTCTTGCTTGCATGTTGGTGTGAAATACAATCGTAGAGATTTGAAAAGTTAAAGAAACTCAATGCCTCCTCTTCCACTCCGCAGATGCTGAGCTGCTTTAACTTTCATTTTCAAAAGTAAATTAGCTCCTACTTAAATGAAAGTAAAAATCTAAAGCTGCCTCCACCTGACTGCAAAGCACAGCAGTTGGGCTGGGAGAGGAACGGATGGGCCTTCAAAGAAAATAAAAGCCTTTTTAAGCGACTCCTAATATGAACGCCTGCCCTTGCAACAGCGAGCTGTGGCCCTACAGCCGCTTTCCATTATAAATGCTAAATTGGGAAATGTTTAACATTCTTTGTTTAATCTTTGCAGTATAAAGAAAAAACAGCTGATTCTCAGAAACACGACAGCCTGAACAACCATTATGGATCTGCCCCTCCCTTCCTCACAGCAGAACAGACCATTTCCAGCCTCAGTGGCGGCTGACACTTTTTAATCAGAAATGTATATTTAGACGGATCCCAGAAGACGAGACTGAAACTTTGTCAGGTTTTTTGGGTTTGGTTTTTTTTTTTTTTTTTTTCAGTCATGTAAAGGACCTAAGGCAACCAGGATATTTAATAAAAACTGTAAGCAGAAAAAAAGTTTAAGAAGTGAAAACTACGGACAAAGATGGTTTCAGGTGTTTTCTGCACTGTTCTCTGTTAATATCTTTCCACAGTCTTTCCATGAAGAGCATTATTATCTGTTTTGATTTAAAGCATTATCAACTGAGTGTGTATTTTCTCTTGTTCACAGCACAATCAAAGCAGTGAGTCCATCTATTCTGCTGTGACCAGTCACAAATAAATCAGCAAAAACTTGGGAGCGAATAACTCTCTCTGCTGCTTACACAGGGGAGCTCTCCTTGTATCTTGTCTCTGCAAGAACTTCTCTAAAGGGGTGAGTTTCATCATGCGTCCTAAAAGCCAAGTAAGCCAGAGGTTTCTTCAGTCGAAATTATGAAATAATAACCCAAATCAAGTCTCCACAGAAACTGAACTGTTTACAGTTAGTTTTCTTACAAGATTTTACCCTGAAGCACGCTTTCTGGATTATCGAGTCTAGTTCCCTGCTCTCTTTTACTACAGGTATGAAGGTCACATCCTAAAGAATTGTTTTTAAGCCTCTTCATCAATAAGGTGAAGAGAACTTATCTATCCTTCCCACCCTGACCACCAGCATGCAGTAGTCAGCAGCGACGAGACCGGGCATCCAGGAAACAAACCCACGAGCAAATGAGGATGTGCTCCTTCCCCAGGCGGGCATAAGACAGACTGCACGGTGCGTCCTCTCGCGGGGCTCACGCTGATGCAGGCACTCCGTCCAAACACGGCCCGTTTCATTTAGCGACAACAGGAAAATATAAACCACCGGGCAGAAGAAAAAGCAAGGAATATCCGCATGTCAACCCTGCTCTAAGTGCTCCACGCATCCCGACAACTCCTCTACACGGCTGGACTTCAGTGATCCTACCCCACGGGTGCCATGGCCCACCTGCATACATCGGATTTAACAGCAGGGACTGAAACAGATTCTCAGGTGGGAGAGACGAACCCTCTGCTCGTTTGCTGCGAATGGGGAAGATAATAATTTTGAAAAAGAGGTGTGCAGGAACATTCAGTGCGACTAGGCCTGATACTTTTGTTACTATTTTAAATATGCAACTTCTTGCTTCACTCCTTACAGAATCCTCTAAGTCAAAAAACACCCATGAAACTATTAAAGGCACTAGAAATGACTTACTGATAGTGAAGGTCACAAAATTGTCATAAACTTCAACCAAAGTGTCAGAGTTGCAAAAACCACTGTTCTGAGAAAGGGAGGGAGGAAACCTTTCAGAATAATGACTAGATAAAAAAAGACTACTGCAGCTAATTCAGCACAATGCTGGATACAGTTAAGTCATATTAGCCAGCTATTTTTCCAATATACCCAACCCCAAGCGTGTACCAGGGAAGAAAAATAATGAAATTTAACAATAAAAATTGATGTAGAGCTCTCTTAATTTTTGCTGTTGTTTTTAAACCTTTAGGGTTCACATTTAACCCTTCCTCTAAAATAACAAACTTGAATTTAAGAAAACTAAGGCACAGATCTTCATAGTGGCAGGACTCAAAGAGTTTATGTTTTAAAAAAAACCCCAACCAGAGCCTTTGTAAGTTGTGAAAGTAAGTCGTATTCATTGAAGCTGAATATTAACATCTCATTTCAGAAACTGTTCGCACCCATCACTTTTGCTTATTTTGCCTATGAATTTAGGAAGACGGAGTTTCACAGGTTGCACGTCTAGCATCTGGTCAAGTCAAATAACCCTCTCCTCCCTAAATTAAAATTAGGTTTCCATTCTGCAGAAAACACAAAATTCCATAATTCTGTTCCCTGCTTGTATATATAACCAGACTTTTAGCAGGAGGCATTTCCAAGGTTTTTCTTCTTGTTTAATTTGTAAATACTGAGAAAACAATTAAATGTGTGTTTGACCATTAAGGAAAGTTAGTGCCTTGTTACAACTGCATGTAAGTGTACAAAGCAAAGCTGGAGACTGAAGACTTGGAAAGTTAGAGGTAACCTAGTGACATGCAGAAAACCTTCCGCGTAACTGAAAAACATATAAATGCCTTTAAGAGGGAAACTTCCCTGTCTACTGCTAAGTTATTAGGGTTTTTACACCTATTCTAAATAAGTCTTCCGTTGTAATTAGTGCAGACAAAAAACTTACACACTAAAAGTCTGAGAAGACGGGCAGAAAGTAATTTTCATTCAAGGACATATGACCACTCTTTTGATTAAGTTAAACACTGGAATCATTATTTATCATGTTCTCTGTAAAGCTACACAGTCTACATCTTCCAAGCATTTTACAAAGGTTTGACAGCTATTAGGGACACCAGGATAAAGGACTGTAAGGAGGTTACTCTCCACGACCGTATGCAACCATGTCATAAACTGCTATTGCTAACGTTGATTCCATCTTACAACTATATAGGTTTCCAGGCCCTATAATTCCTATCAAGGACAGTCTTCTAGAATTTAAGGGTCGTCTTCTGATTTCCAACATTTAGATATGGTTGGTGTCCACAATTTGGTCTTTGTGGCAACACCAGCCTGAAGTCTAAATGGCTTTTTTAAACTCTCCAAATTATTTCAACACCTTCTCCTTTCACATTTAAATCCACTTTATAAACATTAATAAAATAGCTTTAGAATATTTCTGTAGGGCACAATAAACAAAGCACCTACTACTATAATCCCTAAGAGATTCTATACTGAGACAGAAATGGAGGCAGAAGTTGATTTTGTTGCCCAGAGCCAAAGCAAGGGCTGGTTTCAGAATCAGGCAGGGAATCCAGGTGTTCCAACATGCTTTTGTGTGTATATATATATATATATACACACACACACACTCTCTCCCCGGCAATTTGCTGAAATATACTTATACAGCTTGTAATATACTTATAGAGCTTAAAATATTCCACTTCCTGTTTTCACAAAACCCTATTTCATTTAAAGCTTGTCTCAGAGATCACTGTTGAAAGATGTCAGCTTTAACTATTTTTTCTCTTATGCCTGAAGTGGGCATAATTCACACTCAAGCTCATTTTATGACTTCTTTCCAATGCCAGAAAAACACTTTAAAATCACTGAGAATCAAGCCCTAAAACTTTGTAATTGACCTAATAGACTCCTCACACAACATCAACAGAATTAGCAGTATTACACTAGGGAAGAATCTGTCCAAGAATGTGCACGCAGACAAGAATGATTTGTAAAGGGCAAAAGAAAACAAACCCCGACACAATGCTCGCAACCACAAACAGGTCAGATCCTCAGAGGATACAACTGGGAATAAATTGGTTGCAGTAAGCACAGGAAAAATTTCTTTTCCCGATCAAAAAGAATTAGTTTTTCCTAGTATTGACCCTTTTCTCTCCTTTTTTGAACACCCCAAACCCCTCATTTTTTTATTCGTTTAGCAGGGTTACACATTTTCACTTGCATTTGGCAGAAATCAATTAAAATATCCCAACTAATCCTAAACAAAAGAATCTCTGGATCTCTGCGGACATCAATCACATAAATGAAATAAAAATGAATAAATAAAGTTCAGCACAATCTAAAATTTCACTATGCTTCTGCACTTGCTGCTGTTAGACGGGGGCTGACCTGACACTCGCATTAAGGTCAGGAGAGGAAAGGGAAAAAGCTTTCATTGTATACATTCAAAGTTTGGGGGGGAGGGTGGAGGGAAGAGAGAGGAGGAGAGAGACAGAAACACTGTGCAGAAGCCACGGATGTTCCAGAGTGCACTGTGACAGGAAAATACTCAATAAGAATTCCTCCAGCCAAAAACAGATCTTAAATAGATCCATTGTCTTCCAGCCTGAAGCCCTTAAAAAGGCTCGAAATTAAAGTCTGTGCTGTGGGCAGCCGGTCGTTTTTTCCTTTCATCAGGATTTGCAGGTTTTAATACAATCTGTCGTGAGGAAAAACAGTAGAGCTGTACAGTCCAGAGAGGTAACAAAAGCGAAAGGCAGACGAGAGTTACATAACTGGCTTTTTACATAAATATTACATTAAGAGATATTTTGCTTTTCAGAAAGGAAAAAAAAAAAGATTAAAAAAAAAAACACACACAAAACCACGCCAGAGAATTCAATCCAGCCTCCCCTACTCCTCATCCCTCTTTCGCTTTGTAACATGTATAGAGTAGTTAAAGTGAGGTTCTTCTTTTCCTTTTTCCATTAAGACTAAACAAATAACCAATTCAGCCTTAAACACTTCATAATAGTTTTTCTCATATTACCTGAAAAGTGCACCACATCATGGAAGCTGGAAAAAAAGTCTTATTTTAAAGCACAAGCAAGTCTGCCTTGCTTATCTGCAGCACAGGGCAATTAGAAATGACCAAGGATGTTAAACTAACTCCCCACTGTACAGTCTGAGAAAAGGGAAAATAACTGCAAGTCTCCCCATCTGTTATTTCCTTTTTTTTTTTCTTTTTTTTTTTTTCCCTTTTGGCTGTAGAAAAGCAAAATTATGCAAGAGCTTTTGAATGTAAAGCCTGTGTGTGCTTTTTCCCTTTTTGTCTGTGTACACGGTATGCGATATTGCGTAACTGAGTACAGAGTGGGCGGCTAGCATTTACTATTCATTTACACTACTCCATATAACAAATTCAGAGGTCTAAGAGAGACACAGATGAAGAAATGCAGAGCGGTGAGACGCACATTTAAGGTATGCGTGAGGAGGGGTGCCTTGAAAAGAGGGGAGCAAAGTGTTTAGAAACAGAATTATGCCTTTCTGAATCAAACGGGCTTCTCCCAACCTTGTCATTTTTGTGCCCTTTGCTAGAAGAGCGGTTGCTTAATAACATCCATGAACACCTCTGTCCAAAAGCAAGGTTTCCTTGCCATAGCCACTACCCAAACCCTATTAGAAACTACAGAAAAATACCTATTAATGCCCCTGTAGGACTTCTTGTGCTAGATCTAAAGATATGTAGGAAGATCATATTCAGCCAAGAAGTCCATTAAGGTTACTAAGAGAAATCTTTCTTTAGTAATACTATACATCAACTTTTGACTTACTGCTTCAGGACCTACAGGCTTGTAGGAGCACTGAAAACATAAGCGCTATGCACAGTATATAATACAAAGCCCTGCATTTTTTGAGATAGTAGGGTGACGCAGGAATATGGGAATTAGAGACTGGAAACAAGGAACACTTGACCTATTTTGCTCACTCATTAGGCCTGCCGAAATATCCCTGTTGTTCTCTCTTGCACACAAGCACACACCTGGAGTCCTCAGTTTAGACACAGACAGGCCCCTGGCTCTGTAGTGGGAATCAGATTGAGTCAGAAAGGTGAAATCCTTCCATCCCCACAGGCAAATGCCCACCACATTGCTGAATCCTTTGCCTTCAAGGAAAGACACAGGTTTCCAAGTTCTGCCTCTTCCCACTCAACACTAGGTCCCACAAAGCAGGGAAACACCACCAGGCTGGCCCAACACTGGACTGCTAGGCGTCCATTTATTTATTCGTATTGGGCTGGGGATTTTGCTAATAATGTCAACGTGACTCTAAAGTGTGCTAACATAGTTTCAAAAGCACACTGAATTACTGAAGACTAAAAGGAGCTTTATTAAAAGGCATAGCAGACACCTAGCCTGCTATCAGAAATGAAACTGGGTATGCTGATAACAAAAAAATAAAAAACCCCAACCAATAATTAACTATCAATGCTCTTAAAGCTTATTCTGCATTATTTTTACTGGAAGACATGCATTCCCTATGTTGTTTTCTTCAAATTCTGTGTAACGGGCAACGCATGCTTTTCCTTTACAGGTCTGCCATCAGGCATTTTTACAGGTTGCAAATTAGCACAGAAAGCAAACAAAAAATCCCATGGTACAAGAAACGTAAACCCTATTTTAAGGAAATTCCACAGATTGGCAATGTTTTTGACAATTATATTGATTTTTTTCTTTATCCCAGATCTACACTGAGTAATATTAACTATGATGTAACCAGCCAGCATGCAGTCAGGATCTCTGTCAGGCTTTTAGAAAAAGAAAACAGTAGTTCGCTGTCTTGCATGTGCTTATTCATTTTGTTTGCAAAAGAACTGGAACTGCATTGAAATTACCCAGAAAAGTTTTACACAAAAAGTTATGTGCAGCCTATCTAGTCTGACTTGTCTTAAAATGAAATTGATCCTTAAAGGAAAAGATTAAGGTGTTCTTAAAGAAGGACCTGGATGCACAACCTGGATCAAGCACCCCTTAATACAGCCAACTCAAAACATGCTCACTATGTAAATTTTCTATTCTTAAATATGAAATATGTCTTTCTATATTCATGTTTCAAGAAAAAAGATTTTTCCTGTGATGAAAATACTGAAGTTTTTAAAAGTCCACACAGATACAAAATACCACCAAATATTTTACAAAGAGCATCAAAGATACATACTTAGGTCAGAAAATCCTAAAAATCTCTTTGTGTGTGCTCATAAAGTGCTCACAAAGTATAACTTTTTGTATGCAGCTGGATGTCACAGTCTTCCCTGATACTTATGGAATTAACACTTATGGATGTTACTTCCCTGATACTTATTCTTCCTACAAGACAACATACCTGCATAGCAGCATTATTTTTCACTGTGCTCGACAACTGGTTTGGGTTGTTTTTTGCTTTTTTGATGAGCGAAACACATTAATAGTAGATGCCATTTGCATGTATCAAAGATTCTATAGCTCTGTATTTGCAGAAAAACAATGTGACTTCTTAGTAAAGACTGTATCATACGGGAGAGACTAAGGTTATAAACAAGTTATTACTCTAGGATTTCATGATTTTGCATGTAAGCTTAATGTTTCTCAATACAGTTTCTGTCTTTTTAATGACTGCAGGAGGAGATAAGCACAGTGCTAGGTTGCCATGGGCTTTTAATGGCAAAATGAATAATAAAAATTATTAAAATGATAGAGACAAAAAATAAATACATTAGAGATGCTTGCCAGCTCTTGCTAGTTAAAGAATCAATAACCCTTTTGCAGACCTCCTGCAACATGACTTTCCTTGCAATGAAAGTAAAACACAAATACACTTTTCTTGGCAATTTACCTTTATTTTTCTCCTAACGGCTTCTCTTTCACATGAACCTTTCAGACTCACCATTTTGGAATGACCATGACTCAGCATAAGTTACTAAACTTTCTCCACCCCCTCAACCAACCTATTAAGCATGTGTAATGGTGTTATTTCCTAATGGTTCTTACAGACTGACATATTTCCAAAACGGTTTTAGTCAAAATGAATGGCAGTAAAATTGGCAGAGACTCAGAAAGCAAAGTCCAAGGAGACTAGCAAAGAACTAAGAGTCAGAAAAAAAGGTCCCTGGATATTTTTGCCATGTCTGCCACAACCAAAAGAATTGAGGTTATGTCAGTGTTTCCATAATAAACTTCAGTTTTCAAGACTATAATTCAGCTGCAATCATCTGATCCAGACTGAAATCAACACACACAAGGTTTTAGATCTAGAGTAAATATATATATTTTAAAAACTAAAAGATATTTCCCCTACTGCAAATACAATCTGTCATAAATATATCCAGTAAGGATTTATTAATTCATGAGAATTAGGGAGAGAAAGGCGCAGGGAAGCAGAAAACAAAATTCAGAAATCACAGTGAATGCTCTCTGGGATAGCATAACTTCCCTTCCAGATATTCCCTACGAGACTTTGAAAAGACCGAATTTCTGAAGTAATTGGGGGCTCATTGTAATCCCTGTCCAACAAACCTTAATATTTGTTTCAGCCTCTAAAGGCAAAATCTTACTTTGAAGCTAGCAGGGCTGTTACAATACGCAGCAGACTTGGAAGTGACTAGGAGAGATTCGGAAGAATTTACTGGATGGGCTTGTTAATTTTTGAAGCACTGTAATTTATCATATCCATTCACCTTATACCTCTCCAATATCACTCTTACACGACACGGGTTTCATCCTACAGGAGTCTGAGTGACTCAGGGAAATTCAGACAACAGGTAGCTTGCACGCTGGAGGAGTGCCCGAACCGCAGAGCGCATCCTCCAGCCAAAGGTGAGAGCTGCTGCTGCTGCCACAGTCGCCATGAGCAGCAGCACCTCAACAAAGTCTGCAGGTCCCTTTTCCACTGGCTCACAGACAAGCGAAAGCACCAACAACTCCTACATCAAACAGAGATTTCCCCATAGCTTCTTACTGTTCATATACCTGATGACTTCAAGCTCCTCTTTCTGTTTAATTCCAGTATCTCAATAGATACAGCAAAAAACAAGCACCTTCACAGGGTACCTCATGTTACTTAAAGGTCAGATTTTCAGAAAGCACCTAGGTGACTGGAAATAACATGAAGAACATGTTAAAATACACCTGGAAGAGCTTATTTTCAGGTATAAGAAAGCTGAGTAAAAAATGGCTTGTGCCAAACCATGTCATGAGTTCAGGAGAAAAACTCAGATGTTGAGCTGCCTTTCTCTTTTTATCAGCAGAGGAAAACTAGTTTAGGCTAGATATTTTAAGAAAAACAGTGTTATGTGAGCTGAACACCAGAGCAAGGCCTCCACCACTTGATATTTTAATTTTCTGTCTTTGGTTACATTTTGTCATGTCGAGTACAGTTGGTCTGAGTATGACTGTATACATGCCGGTGTTTACCTTTCTTCTGCTTTGCTGTGAGTTCCTCAGAATACAGAAACTTTACAATACTCATCAGCTAATGGCATATTTTGAAAACAATTAAATAAATTAAAAATAAGTGAATTGTTTAAAACACAATACAGAACATCAGCAATAGTATTTTCTACTGTTATTTCTTCGTTTTTCCTCAATTGTCAGAGCACTTTGTAAAAAGAGATACATACTCTTATTGAACACCATGAGTAGTTCCAATGAAATCATGAGATCTATTAACAAAATAAGGTATTATTCAATTACTGAGCTCTGTGAAATAATCATTATCTAATCTGCTCACAAACGGGGAAATAAGTACATAGACTTTAAACAATTTGTGCAAGATCTCCCTCTAAGCGAGTGGTAAAGCTGGAAAAAGAATGCTAAACTCTCAGCTGCTAGCTTCTTGCTGTAAACACCTCAATACTACCTGTATTGTACAAAGAAAAATAAAACACAGTATTGATAATTTTCTGGCATTTTCTAGCCATCTTGATTTATCTGAACACCCTCATCAAAATGTTAGAGAAAGAAAAATTGACTTTTCAGGCCACCCTGGATAGCCGCAATGTTTTCTTTATCTCTAGTAAGATTAAGACCTTTTTGACTTTAACTGCCTGTATTACAGCTATGTATTAGTCAAAGCTATATTGCTACAACAGAAAGATGACTGTTAAAAAAGGCATCAGTGATTTGCAAACAGAAGGCTAAGATACAAATACATACACAATCACAGCATTATTTCTGAACGTTAATTTTGTCATGACCTACATGTTTCTCCCAATGCTCGACCACCCAAGTTCATTCGGAGAGACTGAGCAGAAAGTTGACATGTGGAGCACAAAGGTGACAAAAACAGTGTGTGAGGCTTATTGTAAAATACACTAGAGATTGTACTTCCTTAGACTGTGGGTTGGGTATTTATTTTATTTACTTATTTTAAGGTAAAATTTCAAATGTTATGCTTTCTTCCCATCCTCTGACTTCCACCCCAGAAGAAAGTACACAGTGACTTGTATTAAGCAAATAATTAGAGATAGTAAAACTTCTGTCATAATTGCTTCTTGTCTTGGAAAGAAGTTTTCTTACCTTTTTACTATGTTTGCTGAGAGCCAACAGTGTCATCCCTTCAGACATTTCAGTGTCAGCTACTCTTTTACTATACAGAATGCAAGTAATAATGAAACTGAGCTGATCTGCTTGCTTTCACTCTATATAGCATCTATATTTATAGGCTTATGCTTCTATTTGAATCTATATTTATCTGCTTCATCTGCCTACAGTGCATCTGTTTCTCATACACACAGACATATATACATACACACGCGTGCATGCACACAAATATACAGACATATATAAACACACATACGGGCATACCCAAGAATATGCATACTTACAGTAGGCTTCTGTTCAACAGTAAGATTTGTATAAATATAAACATATGTGGTATACACAATATAAATGAAGACACATGCACAAAGAAAATCATAAACAATTACATGAATATGTCTTGCTGGCTTTCGGAAGGTTTCTTACTCAGCGGGCTGCCTAGTCAAGAGGACTGTATACAACCAGTTTCCTTTACATTACTCTGCTGCTGTAGCTTTGCAAGCAGTAGCAATTTTTGCCGTTCTTTTGTCCAGAGTTTTTTCTGCGTAAGCTTACTTGGCACAGTTGTGAAATCACTGCTATGCTGTCTGTAGACTGACTCCCTGTTGGTACCACTAGCCGTTTCCCTCAGGCTAGTCATTAAAAAGGCCGGAGTTAAGCCACCCTGTGCCAGTTCAGGAGACCATCCCCTAGAGGGAAGGAGCAAGGTGCAACTCCAGATCCAGGTCAATCTGGCAATTTTAAGACCAAACACTCCCTAGGCCTTCAGAATAAATACGATTTTCCGGAATTACCAGAGGATAAATGGGAGTATTCACCTTCACACAAGGAGAAGCCTGACTTCCCCATATCACCAGTTACAGGTATTCTGTCCCATCACTTAAGACTGGAGCTAGGTCTTGCCTCTTGCCTTCTTGATAGCCAGGCTTCTGTTAAGTCTATCAGAACCGTCAAAAGAGACGATGGAACTGAAATCTGTGACACTAAGATTCCTATTGTGCTGTAACGTGATAAAGCCTGCATTAGGCCAGTTACGTCAACAGGTTATAGCATGTCTCCACTGGACGGTCTTAATTCAGTACTTGATTTGTTCACATCAAACCATCTCAAAGGGGTGTTGGAGGAGGAGGTTCCACAAGGTAAGAGCAAAGCTAAGCAACAAGGTCACTGGGGATTTCTCTCTGTGTTCCTCATTGCAGAAGCTGTATTTTGGCTTCCCAGTTGCTCATAAGGCAGTGAAAACGAACCACTGATTCAATACATGACTTCTGGATTCTTCTAAAAGGAGCAGGAATCCCTAAGCCAAAAACTGCTGGGTATATAGGCTAAAGAAATAAGATAGCAAGAACCCACAGGGTATCAAGGGCAGCTGAAAAAGACAGCCTTACCCATAATTTTTTTGAAATGCTGCAGAACTTCAAGTATGGCCAAAACATATATCTTGGCATTTTACAGGAGTATAAAACTATACTAAAGTCTAAAAAAACTCTCTTCTGAAATCCAGGCAATAAGTATATTAACTAGTAACTTAGTGGACAAACAAATTATTAGGGTATATTTTAAAACCCCAAAGAAGTTCTCAAATATCCTGTAATTCCAAATCAGGGAGGGAAAAAAACCTTAAGAAGACCTTTTATGTCAAGATCATGTTGAATAACTAAACCAGAAATACTACTTCCTAAATTCAAAGACTTCTTGATAATTCTTTTATTCAATTGATCATACTGAAGAACTGCTCCTGCAGTAATTTTATGCTTATCCGGTATTAGATGGTCCATTTGAAAGGGGTTTTTTTGAAAACCTACAGACAAGAAGGTATTTAAATATAATATGAATATACTTTACACATAGACAGATTTTCTACATATCTTAACTTTATTTCTTTTTAGTCTTAATATTCCCATTTCTCAATCATTATGCTGAACTGCAGCTACTAAACAAAACTCTGTTCATGCTTTCCTCACTATTAAAGCTACCCCTTGCCCCTGATGGCTGACACAAACATTTTAAAATTAAAAAAAACATAATTCCACTCCCTTAACTTACAGATTTTTTTTTAACTGCTCAGCACAACTTACATACTAACAGGGGATACACTCTACTTGAAAACTTTTGCCATCTAGAAATAAAATACTAATTTGAAAGGGAAGAGAAAGGATTTTCGGTTAACTTCTGCATTATCTGAGCACCATCAATCTGGTAGGGTCTATTATGAAAATACTACCACACTGCTAAAAATGATGGTTTTCTGATAACTGCAATGACTCTATATTTATGTTATCTTTAGCAGTGACCATTCAGCAACCAGTTCATTTATTTTTTTCTCAGCAGGGTATTTTATAGTTTTAGTGTGTTTAATAGCATTTCCAAATGGAAAAAACATTATTTAATTATTCAGGTGGCAACAGATTGATTACAGAATACAGTTTCTCTTTGAGGGTGCCCTACAATGTACCTTTATACATATAAGAAACTATTTAAGCATTTCTTTGATGCACAAATGTACAAACTCCTACCTCATTTGTTCAGCATTCTTTGAAATTCTGTAGGTAGAACATAAAAAGAATCTGTTTAATGCAAACTCCCTCCTTTCTTATGACAAAGAGAGTGAATATTACTGAAGTTCAAGAAATGCATCCTTTCCTCTGTATACAATGCATTGAAAAATATAGGCTGGGACAAACGTCTAATACATCTTATATTGCTTGAAGGAAAACAGCTATGTTAATACATAAATACCTCTCAATTCTTGGCACATTGTCTGCCAATATATCTTCATATCTGACATACATCTATCCCTCCTTAGGAATCCTTCTATTAGATTTGTTAACTGATATCTATGATCTTAAACGTACTATATTATTTCTTGGACAAGATTTAATGGTATGTTAAAATTCAAATCAGATAAAGTAACCTCTACTTCCAAATAAATTAAAATATAAAAACTTAAGCCCTATCTTTGCCTCAACAAAAGATTCATGTAATTTTATGCTGATGCAAATGTATGGGTTTATAACTCAATCTTATATTTGTGTAACTATATCCATGCATGAAGTTGATCCAGTATAATTACTTCGGTAAAAACATCAATCCTTTCAAATAGAACAATTATATTAATATAAAATATATGCACATACTAGGCCTTAGTAGATGTCCGTGACCTCCTAAGACAAAATGGTAAAGACCAGCTGTCCATTCCAGTAGTCACAATTCCTGATTATTCTCAACACAGCTGAAACCACCCCAAATGTATCAGACTTAAAGCAAGTAAACGATGTGGGCCGTGCACTAATGTGTAGAATCAGAATTTTAGAGACCAACAATGAGCACTTTAAGATTAAAAGAAAACATTTATCCAATTTACCAACAGACATACAGTAATGAGAAATTATAAAAGGGAATTCCTTTGTTGTGTTTAGTGGGAAAAATTCAAAGAATGACACGGACACTGTAAACCAACCAAGCCTGTTTAGCAGCTTTTCTTAGAATGGGCTGAAATCTCATCAGGAACAACTGATCAATGCTGCTTCCTAACAAGAAAAAACTTAAGCTGTAGATATACAAGTACAACTTGGCACCACCGTCATGTCTCTACACAGTAGAAGCTCTAATATGGTGAATAACGCTTAGAATTTGGAAACAGGGTAGGCAGTATGCTTTCTGAAATATGCCATTCCACCATCTCAACTATTTTACTCATAACCGCAACAGAAGACTAAAAGTGTGACTTGGAAAAATCAGTAACAGAAACAATAGAACTGTACTAAAATTTCAATGCTGCATGCAGGAATGCCTAGCTTAGCACAATGCATAGTTTTTATTTCTTTTTTCTTTTTTAAAGCACCCCCAAGTAGTATAGATGACTTAAGAACAAAATACACTCTTGAAACTGAGATAACAACAGATGACTTTTAAATCATTATAAAGGATCTTCCCAAATGGCAATGCTCCAGGGCTTTAGCACTGAGTTTGATATATCTTTTCAGGAGCTCCTAGTTCTTTATAACCCTTAAATACTCTGTGATTCTCTAACACAGAAAGCAGTCTCATTCCTCCTTGGAAGCCAGCAGAAACACGTTCTTGAGAAAAAGAGAAAGAGGCGGGGGGGACGAAAAGAAAAAAAGTGTTTAACTCTGTAGATCACTTTAACCAAAATAATGAATTACCTCAACAAATAAAATGGTGGCAAAAACCTAAGGAACTGACTATTTTAATTCTATCACTATTAACTTAAATTGACCCTTCCAGTTTTTCTGGAGAACTGTTGCAAATCACTGTGTTGTCTCCTTACACAATGAAAGAAAAGTATCCTCCTCCCTGCAGTGGGCACTAAAAAGCTATTGAATAAGATTTTTGTAGATAATTATCTTGGGAAGTTACTTTGAAGGCTAAGTGGGAACATAAGCAATGTATGCAAATAACTGAAGTTGTCCAGCAAAGAAGACCAAGCCAGGTTGTTCTCATGTTATCCCATGAAAGAACAACGGCGAATGGGCACAAATGGAAATACAGGAAATTCCATTTAAACATGACAAAAAATTTTGATGGTGAGGGTACTCAAATACCAGAATGGTTGCTCAGAGAAATGGTGGAGTCTCCATCCTTACTCAAAAACTAACTTGACATAGCGCTGAACAACCTGCTCTAGGTGATGCTACTTTGAGCCAGAGGATTAGACTAGACGATCTCCATTGACCCCTTCTGACTTCAGTGGTTCTATGAAATTTTCTTTTCAGATATGAATTTAGGAGCTACACCAAACATATTGAAATATCTTCCTGTGCATGGCTTTATTTGACTTGGTCCTGCTCAGAAATATAAAGCTTGACTCAAGGCTGTGTAAGATTAACAGCAAAGATGGTAGAAGCATCAGGATGCTTTTATAATGCCTTCAGGAGCAGCAAAAGGCACATCTTTTGTCATGTACTTTGTTTATGATAGCTGCCGAAGACTGATACAGATGCAGGCCACCATAATCTATACATTATCAGATCTCCCTATCTCTGCATGACACCTTGCTTTAGAAATCAAATCTTGTTTCTGCATCTCAACAAAGCCTAAAGATTCTTTCATTCATCTGATGTAAATATGGCCAACAAAGAAGTAATGATCTTCCGTACACGTTCAACCAGATATATTTTTCTAGGCTAACAGGCACTTCTCAAATTCCAACATGTGAATGAACAGATCTGACCCAACTGATTTAATACTAATCTTCAAGCTTTTACCTACCATAAATAAAACTTCCAAGAAGTATGATTCTTTACAAGACAAGATAAAATAGTGACATAATTTCTAAAAGTCTTAAAAGTCTTTCTATTTTTTCCTCTTTATTTTGTCGAAGAGCTAGAAAGTGTCACAGCAATTGCAGTACAGAAAGAAAAGAAGCAATAATCATTCCACTGAGGTTTCAAAGCCAGAAAAACACAGGCAGATATGAACCACCCCAACTAGGAAACCTAAATCTAGAGCACCCCAATTGGATACATATAGGGCTACCTATATTCTTAAGAATTAAAACCAGTCAAACATGCCAAAGTGCTGAAGACAAATATAGCAAAGGCCAGTTTCCTCTCTCACTCATGACCTCTGGGCCTCTGATCTCCTCAGAAATATGGGGAAAAGCACTAAATGGTGAATATAATAACAGAGTCAGAATCCTTTGGCTTTTCTACCAATCTAAAAGATGATAATTTTGAAAGACAGTGTTCTCAGGCATATCAATCTTTGCAAGCTTTTACTAGAGCACGGTGCTACTGAATTTTCAGCTGTTCAGAATTAAAATTAATTTACCTTCTTGGGATTTCTGTAAGTATCTTCAAGTGAGAATCTTTTCAGATGTGATTGCTAAAGGATGTGATGTGGTCTACAACAATTGATTAGAAGAAATGCTTGGACAGCAGTGTAATTTAAAAAGCTTTTTCATCATTACTGTCCAATTCTATTTTATGAAGAATTCGCACTTGGACTGTCCATCTTTTACTCTCAACTTGAACCTTTAAATTCCTTACATAGCCAGGAGGTCATACTTTTACGAGGGCTACTTTTGAAGGTTTAGAAAATGATTAATAAAAGGTTCAATAAATGCTTATTAGCTGTTAAAAAGGATTGACTAGAGCAAGCCAACTGATGTTTATAATAACCTATAGATAGATCTGTGATGTGCTTACAAAATGTGTAACACATATTATCCATCTTGAAAATGTTCTTAAAATATTGATTAATCATATATAAACTTTTATGAATTGTTTATAAAATGTGCCATCAATATAAGTGGACCTGGATAAACAACGCAAGAAAGAACTTGCAAGGAGGCTATTTACAGCACCTGTAAACACATATAATACTTCATTGTGTGAAGACCTGACTAATAGTCTTCTGTTTTCACAAGGATTAATCCTTCTTATCTCTCAGCTGGTGATTCAAATCTTATCTCCCCCTCCTGCATAGTACCTGGAGATATCTCAAAGATCCAGAAAAACTGAGCAAGTTGCACCCATAGTGACATATGGATCCATCAACTCCAACAGCATCAGCAGGGAGCCGTGTGGCATCACATTTTCAAGACCTGGTAGGAAATTCCACCCTAAGGAACACCAGGGAGTATATATATACAATGGGAATTTGTGAATCTCCTTAAGGAACTTAACCAATGAATGGATTACTACTATGAACGTGTGCAAGTTTTACCTATGTAACAATTACAATATTGACAGTATTTCTCCCTTTACCCTTGTGTAGTCATAAATTACGCATTCTGCTGTTAAACCAGTAAAAACCCTTTCATGTCAGTCAAATGACCTCACATTTCATTGAAAGCGTAGTCTAGTCCTGAATGTCACATCAGTGAAAACATAACAAAATAGAAATCTCTTGTGAGAAGGCACTGCAGAATTTCATGGCACATTAATGAATCTTTTCTGATTGTGGTTAAGGCTTTCATTTCATTGACACACACTAAATAGCACAGACAACTACCAGTCCTTACAGTCTTTTTTTCAAAGGAAGTTTCCTGGTGACAACAAATGCCCATCCAAGAAGTTACATACTGTCAGGAAGTTCACTGGAGGGAAACGAACACACAAGATATTACCTATTGAAAAATATAAAGACTGAGTCTTATGCCTCTAACTACGCAATTTTATCAACGTTGACACTAGAGTGTAACTTCAGTGACTCCATTCCTTGTTCATGTTTCTGCAGAAATTATAATTTTGCTTTAATAGTAGTATCATATACTGACTGTTTTCAATAGCAAGTATCAAGATTATCATGCTCCAACAAGAAGTCTGTGTTTGTAGATCTATGACGAGAACAAGATTGGCCATTTTTTATTATATAGGCCCTAATTCTATTATTTTCGGCAGCCAAGTGAACTGTACTATCTGAAATTCAAGCAGAACTTCCTATCTAACACCACTGACTGAATCAGTGTGCTGCAGTTCCACAGGTTTTCCCAGAAGCATGACTACAAAGCACGATTCTGCAGTGTGATGGTCATGCACAAGACAATTCAGATAACATATCTGGTTTGGGAAACATTGTCAGGTGAATACATTGCCCCATGTCAGCTCTGACCACGTCACAGTAGCGCATCAGAAACACATTATGGTTCTGATGGGAGGGTAAGTGAATACAGAAACATATTACACTGAGTACAGGAAAAATCTAAGGGCATCATAGAAAAGCTGGAGAGAGTGATTATATAGGCTCAGGGGGATACCAGCAATTATGAAAAGGACATTGCCAGCCACAACTGAAAAGCTAAGAACAAAGCCAACAATATGGTATTAATCACATGCCCTGTCCGCGTATGATGCCAAACTATTCAAAGCACAGAACGTTCTTTATTCACCTCACTTTATATTGCTTGAATGAACACAGCATTTATGAAAATGAGAGATTAAAAACATTGATATTAACCAACCTTTGGGCCAAATCCTACTTATCTTATTGATGCAAGTAGTTCCACTGATTTTAATAGATGTAATTACTATTGACTTCAACAGAGCTATGCACAGAGTTAGGAGAGCAGGATGTGGCTCATTGCATAACCAAGCTTCCCTTACCACCATTAATGGTGCCAACTCATCATTTCTGACGCAACCCTCCCTGCTTTTCCGGTAATGGATCCCTTGAGCAGAAACAACTGTACGCACCAAATTGTGATACTTTTGATGTGAGTACAGTGATAGTAAAGTCATTGATTGAAATGACCGATTTTATTTTCACTCCCCTCTTCAGAAGCAATAGGCAGAACCCTCTGACACCTAGGACCTCATAGCATGGTTGTATTGCTCATTCCCCCAATTCCTTACCAATGGAACATCTGTGTGGGGCTGGAATTAAACTTCTGCAAGGACTGGCTATCCTCTGATGATTACCATATATTTGAAAAGGATAGTACAAACTAAACTGATTCACAGTAAGTCTCTTGGAAACAGGAACAGAATGTTTCCAGCAACAGGTTTCTAGCAGTGCATAGCCCTTCCAAAGATTAGACTCACCCCATTCTCCCTACTTTCAGATTTAAATGCAGAGTCTCATTTATGACCAAACCTATTTTCCTCTGCAGTATCCCTTAGGACCACGCCAGAATGGAGATTTGAGGTACCAAAAGACAGAATGCAACAAACAACATGAGAGAGAAAAAAGAAGGGAATTGCCTTGGCTTTTGACAGCTTAAGAGTGACGGCTAAGGATGCTGCCTTTTAGGGGCTCAGTCCTTGTTATTCATTCATACTGCTTCAATGCCCCAGAGGTAGGGGCTGTTAAACATGTAAGATGGCATGACACACATGCAAAGCAGAGGAAGGCAGAAGTCTGGAACTGTTTTTTCAGTGACTTATAATTAAAGAGGCAGAAAACCAGTGCTTGATGGCAGTTAGACCCATTGGAATATACTACAGCCAAGAATGTCTGTCTTCAATCCCAGCCTTCCACAACCCACTTGTTACAGTATATTCTGAATGGCTATTTATGGTGGGACCCAATTCTAATCTCTTTCTTATTTCATTATAAAATTTAAGTTATCTCCATCAATCTCAAATTCCTTTGTGGGCAGCTGAGATAAGAACCAGTCTGAAGATGTTCTGCTGCACTGGTTCTTACTCCTCTCGGTGAAAGGTTATCCACTGCCCTCTGAAATTCCTCACTAGCTCCTGAATGTAGCTACAGCTTCAAAGCTGACACAGATCTATATATTTAAGGACACAGATTCCAGACACTTTAAAAAAAACCACGATCTTTTCTTGCAGAGCAAATCTTGGCACGTAGAACATTACGAAATTCTTCCTCGTCATATAGAAATAATACAACTAGGCTTAGATCCTGTTATGTGCACATTTTTTAAATGATTATTATCTCAAGCATACAGAATAATGGTTAATATTTCAGATTTTAAAATACAGTGGAGCCTCAATTATCCAAATTCAGTGAACCCAGACAAGGTTTCGCCCCTTGTCATTTATTAATTAAATGGTAAATTGCTTCTATTACTAATTATTTCCACAGATCCATGGGCATGCAGGGCATTTTGGTTACTGGTAAACGTGATTATCGAGCTCTATTCAGTGTTCTTCCCATGTTCTTCAGATAACTGAGATTCTGATGTACTCTGAAAACCATTTAATGCATTTTTTGCAATGTATTACTGGGAGAGCTTCCAGGTCTTGTAGGTCCTCTGAGGTACAGGCATCCCCAAAATTGTGGGAGGTAACACTCTTGACAAGCCAAAAGACAGGAAAATGTGTCAGCCAATACCTAACACAAAAGCAAAACTATTTCTTGAGCTCACTCTGACAATTTCTAATCCCAGCAGTATATTAGTTTGAATGAGTGACTGATTGTCTGAATAGGATGCTAGCAAGTCAGATATTACATTAAACTTGCTTTTTTGAGGCTAGTCTCTATTCAAGGAAGAGAAGTTTAGCTGAAGAATCCTTTTGATACGAGGGATCCTACAAAGGAGAAATGGTTCCAACTAGAGCAAAAGGGACCAGACTTAAAAAGACTATATGAGAGATTTTAAGGCTAGAGTTACACAGGCTAAAATGATGCATCATCTATTGGTGAAACCATGAGAACTCTGTGTAAAAAAGTTGATAAAATTCAGGTATCAAATTCAGCAAAGAACTGCCTCAACAAAGTCTGTTGTCACTCTGAGCAGAGTATCTAAACAGTTAGCCAGGTCAAACATGTAAGCACTTCAATACAAAACCTAAGGACTAAGATAAGAGAAGTGCAACGCAATACTAGGGTGCATTTCATAATAACCCCAAAGTAGAATGCACAGGTGAGGGACTGCTGCTGTGAATTAAAACATATATAAATAAAATGAATAAATGAAAATTAGAAACTGCCATAAAATCTCTATGGTCTTTAATTCCAGGCCTAAAATGAAAGAGAATGGTGTTAGACTCGTACTATGCAATATCCTACCAAAATGCTGACGGTGATGAAATGCAAAATGGAAGACTTGAGAGGCAGGAGCTAGTCAAAAAAACTATGAAAGAAGGAGCACCCTTGCTTTATTGCTAAGATCACCAAACTTACTTCCATGTGGGCATATTAAAGAACCACCTTGTAATAATGAACTTAATTCATGTAAATTCAGTTCTCTATAGGACTGAAACAATAACAACAAAATCCACTACAGCAATCTGCAATTCAAAAAAAGTTCTATTTAAAATAAGGAACATAAAAAATTAAAGACAAGCAGCTACAGGTAAAACACTTTAAGACGCTACTTTTAGAAGATATGTTATCAGAGATTCATGTCTCTTACAAGGAACAGGAAAGCCTTACCTTAGAATAGCTGTAATAATCCTGACCCCCAGTTGTCTGCCTCAATCATTTTGAGGAACATCTCAGCAGTTTGTCTGGCAGACGCAGCAAATTACAGCCTGAGGGACTAAAAAGAAATCCCTAAACAGTTCTGTTTTACCTGAATATGCTAGGTTGTAAAGTGTCATAATTCAGTTGCCACTTCAGATGAAAATCCCTTGCGCAAGAGGGCAAAAATCTCCAGGAGAAAAGCATGATGCAGTTCCTTTACATGCAGGAACCTTTAAAAGTTGTCCTACAGTAATTCATTTCTACTCATTACTCAGAACTCAGGAAGCAAATGTGTAACCACATGTGAAAAAAGAAAGTAATAGGATTTTCTAAAAGTGAGCCAAGTTCACCTTTTTTTTAGTATTTAGTAGGGATTTAGTAGAAGTAAAAAGACACCATCCAAAAAGAGGAAGTCACATCTAATTGCAGAAAGCAGAGAAAAGTGTACATTTTGGTGACTTTTTTTAAACAAAGTAAATGTAGAATAAGGCAGGCCTGTGAAAATATTGAGGAATAACTTCTTAAAGCCAATATTTTAGAAACTTTTTTTAAGCTTTCTGAACATCTTACATGAAATCTGTAAGGCCAACAGATGAGGTGTAAGAAGTGTTCAAAGAACAAACCCCCCAAACTAATTCTTTGTACTTGTGTTCACTATGGAGAAGTTTAAAAAGGTTTGTAAGTGAAACCCCTTCTCTGGAAGGTCAAGTCTGAGAAAATGTATAATGGAAAGAATAAATGGTTCCCATCTAACAGTTATAAAGAAACTCAGACATGAAAGAGCTTAACTAATAACTCTTGCACATAATCAGAGTGGGCAACAAAAGAATAGAAAGTGATTTAATGGCAATAGTAAAAAAGGGAAGGAAGACCTTTTTAGGAAGACCCACATAGATCAGTAGGTCTATATTCTATGCCATAGGAACTGGTAGAAAATATAATAAATAATTCACTTATAATTCACTTAAATAATAAATAAGTCACTTGGGTAGATAAAATAGGGAAGATTCAACACAAGTATTTTGCAGAGAGAGATTTTGATTCACAAATCTATCAGAGTACTCTGAAGGAATCAATGGGCATATGTGTGAGAGATTCAAGTACTACTAGCTGCTAAAAAAAAAAAAGACAACATTATAATGCTCACCAAAGACTCTGAAAGAAAGTTATCACAACATAAAAGAGACTAAATATTCATAGAACACAACAGGATTTAATTTAGCTACTACTACACAGGAAAGACAGCATGGAATCCTTGGGTATATACCTACAAAAGCACCAGCTCAGTACTCAGCATTGACCATAAAGGCAAAACCCCGAAAGTTGGGAATTACTAAGAGAGACCAAGAAAATAAAACTAAAACCATAATTGTGTATTTCTAATAAATCCACAATAAACCCATATGCTGAATACTGTATGTATTCATTCTGTGAAAACATTCTGTGATGTACGTTTGAACCTATATATGCAAAAGAGGATATAAGCAGCCTAAAAAGATGCAGAAAAGGGCACAAAGATGTTCAAAGCCTGGAAGAACTTCTGCGTAAGGACAGATTAAAAAGACTTGGGTTCTTTGCCCTGGAAAATAAACAATTGAGAAAAAGTGAGAAAAAAGGAGTTCTATAAAATCATAACAAACAAGGACAAGGTGAACTGCTAATAATTGCTCCCTATTTCTCATTACATATTTCTAGGAAGCATCCAAAGAAGCTATCAAGCACCAGGTTTAAAGCAAACAAAAGGAAGTACGTTTCCACACAATTCGTAATTAAATTGTGGAATTCACTGGCACAGAATTTTTTTGATGCCAAAAGCAAAAATGGCTTCAAAAAGCAATCGGACAAAATCAGAAGAAAACCCTTGGACTTTAATAGCCCTTTCTACCACGGCTATTAAACACTATGATGCAAAAGCAGAAAACATCACCCCACACTAAGAAACGGGAAGGCTCATCTACACGTTTCTGAAGAGCAGAATCTGACATGTGTATCAGACAGCAGCTAAGCTTCAACATAACTAACACATAGATCATAGAGATTCTGGCTTTAAAATGAATTTATGGAGCATTATGGCTGCAACTGATGATTTACTATTGCACTGTCAACCTACTGGATGTTGATTAATATCCTTCCCCAGGTACAAACATAGTTAAAGTGTACGTTAAGGACAAAGAGTTAAGAGTGAAACAGAGAAATGTTTGGAGAACATGGTATTCTTTCAGGAGACTTGTGATATATAGATACAGCAAGTTTTCCTAACTGGCTGAGATTCCAATAGGTGATATTCATGCCCGAGATGAAAACCATCTACCTTATGTATTTACCAGTGATGATATCCACGCCTTTGGTTCTAATGGGTGTTCAACATTTACACTAGGGAGTAATTCCTGTGGGAGCTGCAGTTGCGCATGTTATACTCAAACGTGCCTTTTAAAAACTATGTAAAAACATTAAGGTCATAAAGCAAAGCACACTAAAGTTTGAAAATTTCAAAATGAAGTCTGTCACAACAGCCATAATGTTACAATACAATCTTCCATGTTATGATTGTATATTTTGTGTTCTGTATAATGGATAGCATCCAGGGAATGAGACTAATTCAAATACTCTTTTTTTATCCTCTCTGTTCAGTGTGTGGCCCCAAGCCTTGTTTACTGAGTGGCATCCAATTCTTGCATGAAATAAGATGGTTTTTTGTTTCTGGCTTTTCTGTGGTACTCATCACTATAGCATCTGAATATCTCAACAATCTTGGCGAATTAATCCTCACAATGTACCCTCAGATGTCTGGAATGATTTTAATTCCTCATTGAAGAAAATTACGAGACAAATGATCTGACTTTTTCGTGGCCACACAGGAACTGTGTATCAAAGACAGGAAGGCAGTTTAGATCTGTTCATTCTAAGGGGTGCCAAGCATCTCCTGAACTCCTCCTACAGAAGGAGCACTCTGAGGATTCGTGCTATTCCAGCAGACCTGCAGTTCATCTGTAGCATAAACGCTCCAGAGACTGGATACCATGGACAGGGACCTCATTCCCTGTATATTCCACACCATATATCCGATACTGTGAACTGGGAAAAGCGGCTCTAAGCATTCATCGCTGCAAGATTTGCAAAGCCCTTGGAGATACTCAGATCATCGGCACAGCGAAGCGCAAAGTTACAACATTTTGTTATTACAATCTTTTGCCAAAATTTCTCCTCCTGATTTGCATCCTCCAGGATTCTTGCTAACACGACACATTTTATATTATATTTTTCTAAAAAGTCTCAAGGAGGGGCAGTGGTCTGGGTGTAAGAAATCAGCAACTGACACATGGACTGTTTCTGTAATGTTAAAGACTGCAATTTATAATTGTGGTGTAGTTCATAACTATGAATTACAACTTTATGAAACACTCTTTATACACTGTACTTGTGCTCCAAGTGCATAAAAATACACCAAAAAATTACCCTGACGTACTGCTACCTTAAGGGTTCGTCTCACACCTACCAAATCCAAGAAACTGAGAGTAAAGCTCAGTCTCTATTCTTCTATTGTGTTTCCTATTGTGCCTACATATTGCAGCATTTGTGGTCTGTAAGATCACCCACTGTAAGAACAACTTTCAGTTCTCTGTGACAATAGGGTGAGCTAAGGACAGACTGGCAATCTTTGGAGATGAATTTCCTGCCCTTTGTGGGTTTCAGTTAGACTCTTAGCATTATTTGAACTTTTGTGGTTTAATTTTCTTTGTTGTTTTTTTAATTCTAATGGAAGAAAACAGGAGAAGAAACATCCCTCTGGAGGCAGTGACTCTCAGGATCTGAAGAGTAAACTACCACGTTTTCTCTTTCTGGCATTTGAAGATACATCAGCAAACAGAGAAAGGACGTAGCAGTTCTGTAGAATGGCAAAGGGATGTAGAGCTTCTCATTTCCTGCTAAAGATACCAAAAGCCTTAGGATGTTGATGTTTTATGGCCTTCTGAACTAGTTTCTTGCAATTAGTATCCAATCACAACTACAGGCTCAGAAACTGCTCGCTACCATTTTCTTAATAAGGCCTGAAAAAGAAATGGGGTAGAAGAAAGGCTATAGCATGAAAGCTATCCTGCAGTAGCACTATGATTTGCACAAAACACACAGGAATTAAAGCATCTGCCAGCCTGAGACCCAAATATTTGTTTCACTTAACTGTTATGAGTTAGTGTTGTGCACAAGTTATTCAGAGAACAGGAGCTCTTAATTACTCAGGGAGCATTGGAAGTCCTTGGAAAAGGCAGCCGAAAAAAGTCCTGTCCCACATTCTTAATTTATAGAATATATAGAATAGTAGTAGACTGCCCTTCTCTCTCCCCACTTACAGCAGCCGTTGGCCAAATCCACTACCTTTAGGATGAAAAAGTAATGAAAAAGATATTTTCTCTGGCAATGTGGAAGCCTGTCTGGGCAAGGATATTTTTCCACAACCACTGGTGGATTGAATCAAATGACCCTTTCAAATAGCAGTGAACTTCAGATGCAAAGATGAGATCAAGAGCTACACTGTAGTAACTACAGTTATTAAACTCTTAATGGGGGTCAGATCCGTTTGTTATGTTCTCCCCTCACAGACACAAAGGACATTATGAAATAATATTTCTTATGTATATGCAGGGATTTTCCCTTTATATGTTTGAAAAAGAATCATAAAGTAATTCCATTGTAAAAATAAATAAGCCACTAAAAGAAATAACAAATGACTTCTCCCAGGGGGAGAACTGCCAGCTATGGGATAACAGTCACTAACTACTGCCATGAGTTTTCTCAAATTCCAGGGATCATCAGTACGAGAGAGTTTCAGTTAGGTCCATCTTGACTAACATATGCAGAAGGGAACATTTCTGTTTCTTCAGTCCCTCATTCTCTTAGGGTGTCATAGCTTCCTATCTTTTCCTTCTGTTTATAGTCGTCTCTCACAATGTATTTCAGGAAAAGAAAAATCTAAATAAAGATCACAGCCTGTTCTATTATGTGCCCTTCCTCTTCTTCTTCTCCTCCTTTCTTGCATTTGTGCAGTGTTGTGGCACCTATTAACTACCCATGTTTTCAGAATGACATTATACAAGGTGCAGGATGTACCACTGTGCCCTAAAAATATCAACAACTGCATTAGTCTCACAATAATTAATGGCAGGCATTATGCAAATGACAACTTTTTCACTGCAAAATAATGACATTTCTTCATTTTGAGCAGAGTTATGCAAAACAATGAATTGGGGATGATAAATCACACAGGAGAATTAAGAAAGCCATAACGTTCCTGCCCAGGCAGGCAGAAAGACAGACAGACCAACAATTTAGAACACATTGTTTGTTCACAAACCGCTATTAAGAAATAAATAAAAGCATAGCCAGTCGGTCATTAGAACGTATGTGTAATTTACTTTCCACCCTTTAGGCAACTATGCATAAGGGGACGTTAAATTCTAGCAATTATATTATTACAAGTCACAAGCAAATTTTTTTTTATTAACCCTAATAAGTCATTCACTCAGAGACTACAGTCATCAGGCAAATAAAATGTATCACATGTCGTTCTCCTACACATTAACTAATTTCTTATGCAAACATCACAATGTATAGCAATTACCGCTGCTCAAAAAAACCCCAAAGTCAGTTTCAATTTATTTTATTGCTTTTGTGCATGGCCATTTCCTGTAGCACTTTATTCTCTATCCCCACGTTTTAGGTGCAAAAGAAAAGAAATGCAAGAAACGAGAAGCTACTTCTCCGAAATGTTCCCACACCTTTTTCTCCTTATTGTGAATGGTGTTGGAAAAAGACATAGGTAAGTTGTTCTGGTAAGCCTAAAGAAGCTTCCCAAAAGTAAAAGGCTAACACTGACCTGCAAACACCCTCCCTTCCTCATCCCTGTCTCCACAACATGCTTCCCACCTCCTGAAAAAGCAATCCCTGCCCAGTCCTCCCAGTGCCTCCTGCAGGGAGCCTGGTGCAGGATGGTCTGTGAGCTCCCCAGAGGTACCATTCCTGCGCTGCTCCCTGAAGAGCGAGCTTCCCAGCAAGAGTGGGACTGGAGGGTAGCTTTGAACTCCCCTATGTACAACGGTCCTCCACTGTTCCTTACGGTGTCTCCTGCTGGAACGAAGTATCTATAAGCTTTTTAATAGACAGCACTCCTGGATCTTTCTTTCTTGTGATTCCTGCTGGGAGAGTCTGATGTATCAAAGAATTACAGCGATTAAAGCTGGAAAGACCTATGGTATTTAATCATTTACTCCATCCTCCCACCTGAGCTGGGGTATTCCTTACAGCATTTTTTTTCTGATGTTCTATCTAGTTAACTTTAAAGGGTGCCAAATAACTGGGCTCTAACCTCTTTCCTGGGGAGGTTATTCCAGAGTGGTATGTCACAAGACTGGAAATTTCCCAAGGTATTTGGTGTAATTTTACTTCCTTATGTTTAGTTTTATTAAGCAGGCATTAGTTTTCATACTTCCAATACCCTTGTAAGATTTCTTTTCTCTGTTAGTAGAGACTGGAACTGCACCAGTCTTCCTCACGTCCGTAGGTCAGCATGATATTTAACAACATCGTCCACTAAAAAAACCTGGATTTGCAGCACCTAAAGATTGTCCAAGACTGGTTTTCCTTCTTCACAGTGACTTCTGATGAGGACTGGTATAGAACAGGGAAGCAGGACAGGACCTGTACAACCAATGCAGTATTACTTCTCTTCTAGCCACACTGGCCCCTCCCCTGAGGAAACACCGGTGGCAGTTGCAAACACACATAAAGCAGAGCATCAGCGAGGATGACATATTCCCCATGGTGCCTGGAGGTTAAACGGTACAGCTCCTGTTAAGCATAGTGAAGGGGACCGGAAAACTAACAATCCATGCATCACAGTGAAGAGTCAACTCCAGCTTTATCTGAATCCGTAGGAAGATCGACCACCACTTGTTCTGCTCCCCAGATCCAAAGTACCCTTGCCTTCACCCAAAGACAACCGAGTACGTCATTGGCATAGTCATACAGAGAGCCCAGGAAAGAGAACAGTTGTGCTGGAAATAACTGGTGTCTTTGGAAACAAAGTGGTAGCGGTTGACACACACACACACCCTGCCCTGGTCTCCCCTCTTACTATCTACTTCAGGACTTTTAAGATTCAGTGCAATTCACCCCCCTTGGAGCACTGCAAAAAATTCTCCACCTCCAGCCTCTCATCCGGAAGTTAATAACATTTTGCAGCTCTCCTTAAATAAAATCCAGCCCATCCTGGATCAATAAGACTGATGCCTATTTCCCTAATGGCAGCCGATTGCCATTTGCTATTCAAATCAGACTAGATAAATTACAGTACATGCCAAGGAACAGGCCAGTGAATTAAGACAGGCCTCCTGAGGACCAGCGATATTATTAATCTTTTAAGACACTATCATATTTCTTCTTGACAGTGTGCGTAGACTCTCAGACATGCTGCACCCAGATTGAAATATCAGCCGCAGCAAAAAATCAATAGCGTTAGAAACACAATAATTTTCTGTCTGCAGGGCCCCCAATAAGCAACACTTGTGTTTCTCCTCCTTTCTACATCTCTACTCCAAATGCATTTGTTTTAAAACCCAGGCCTCAAATCTGAATAATAATTGTGGTGGGCAAAGTTGCTTTTGTTGTCATTCTTTGCCACAGAAGCCACAACTGTGATTCTTGATAAGGTTGTGGTTCTCGGAGACAGCATAAGGTACTCAAGGGTCAGATACTCACCTAGTATATTTTACCCTTCTCCCCACACCCTCCTGCTCAGTCTCTTGCTCTCTCACTGCAGGCTTTATAAAGACAGATATTGCTAGAGCTCCTGCTATCCCTAAGAAAAATGAAAACAGGGACCTTGGACCTGAACTGACAAAGGGAGATGGTACATGACAAGAAAGCAAAAAGCTTAAGGGATCTCTCTTCACGCTGGCAACAGAAAGGGTCAATTCAAACAATTTTGATCTCTTTAGACCGGTGGATGAATTCAATAGAGGCTCTGACAGTCAAGTAAGCTGCCCGCCTGGTTTCTCAACTACTCTTTATGCTAAAGGGGAGGAAGATTCTACAACTGATAACTATTCCAAAAAGGGTATTTTATGATTTACGAGAGCAGTAGGCTTAGGGAAAAATGTGTAGCTTAGGGGATTGGCAACAAGATATTAAAATGAGGTTTCTCCTCACCCCTGACATGATATAGTTTAACTGTGTGAAAAACACAATTATAAAACACAACAAAATCAGAAGTCTCCACACAGTTCTAAGCATGAGAATATTCTGCATATGACTGGGTAAGAAATACATTTACAGAAATGGAACAGAGTGGATAAACCAGCCCCATGTTGGCTCAGTTGCTATTCAAGATTGCCAGATTGCTGGCATCCCAGGTCAACAGTGACTAGGAAGAGTTGATGAATCTCCCAATCGGGTGAGAGGACTAAAGCGATTAAATCATTCAAGTTACATCACAATTAGCAGTTGCCTTCTGCCCTTAAAACATTGTTAGCAGCATCGGGAGGACCAGAGACCAAAATATTAACTCTCCTCTGGTGTGTGCAGAATCCTGGGGGCTTCAATTCAATCTCCATTTAAACAGTGGGGTAAGCATGGCCACAGGCAATACAAACATAGCTCTGCTTTGTGGTGAGGCTAAGGTGGCCTGGCTGATGGCCACAGCATTACCAGCAGGGCTCTCGTTAGTGAACGGATAAGGAGTCATCCTGTGCACTTGTGGGGTATGCTCTACCTTGCCTATGTGGAGTAGAGGACTTGGCTCCTCTTCTCCTTCCTCAGGATTCTCAGCGCAGCACCTCTCCCCAGTGCACAGTGATGTGCTTAGACAAAAAGGAGAGTGAACTGCCATCAGGCTTGTTCCTAGGGAGGGGGTAATTTTAATTAGAGCTGGTCAGTGGATGAGAATTTTGCTTCCTTCATTGGGACAGAAATAACAGGTTTTGAACATTCTAAAAAATAATACACTGGCCAAATGCCTTCAGACATAAAAACCTGAGGTTTTCAATCTCTCTGTCATGATAAGTGACCAGAAAGTTCTCTTCATCAAAGTCTTTCTGCTAAAGAGAAAACAGAATATTATGATGAAATGACACCTTGTCAATAGTGTTCTAACCAGCTCTAAAATTAATACAACAGCACCATGATGCAATTTTCAATTAGAAAATGAGTTACTTCCTAAGCAAAAGTGAGTTACTTACTGAGCAAATGAGTTACTTGCATATCTGAGGAGAAGCCTTGAGATTCAGCTCTTGCTCCTGACTCTTCATGAGTTGGATTTGATTCACAAATCTGAGTGTAACTGCTTATGATACATACCAGTATCCCTCTACTTCTGATAGATTTTGTTTATGCCACGTGGGGCCTAGGAATATGTTGATAAAACTCTGTATTATTTAATTTATTTAATTTCATTGCCTTTTTTTTTTTCTTCTGAGTTTGTCACCTACCTAAATTAAATTCTGCTTTCATTAATCCACAAAAAACCTGCCCCCAAATTAGTAAAAGATGGCTCAGTAACTGGACATTAATTTGGGATGCTGAAACCAATGTATTTGTAAACGTGACCTTGTGAGCCATGTGTATGTGGAGTTCAGTCTAAACTGTAGGGCTCTTTATGAGCATGGGTACAAGACTACGAGTGAGCAAGCAGTATGGGGGCTAAGGAATAAATACTGAGACACCAGCAAGGACAACATCATGGACTATGGAGGATGGGATTTGAGCCTCTCATTTTTCCTCTCCTATCCTAAGATAAATCCTCTGCTTGCTTCTCCCGTTTCTCCTATAGTCTCCTCCTATCTGTGCTGCTTCCTCTAATTACTGATCATTGCTGCTTCGATTTTGCTCAGCAAAAATCATGAGCTCACACAGTACCAGGGCTAGCAGCAGAACAGTTTCTTATGAACTATGGCATCTATTCAAAGACAATTGGGACCTACAAATATCACCAAGCTAAAGAGAGAAGGGAAACTCGTTTCTCCAGAGCAGGTAAGAGGCTAAAACAATATATAAAGCCATGAACAATTTGAGTCAGGCCTTCTGACGAGTTCCTATGGCAATCCCAATAACGCAGTGGTAGTCCTAAGCTACGCTGAGACCCCGTACCACATCTATGCAGAAGGCCCTGAAGTTGTAAGTGGGCTGCAGTACAGCATCATGGACACAAAACTTCACACATCAAAGTATGTGACAGCCATTACATTAAGAATGCTCTGTCTTTATGTTTGTAAGCATACTGAACACCTTGAGGATGAACTGAAGTCTTTAGAAAGATGGGAATTCCATATCACTGGATATCACACATATCATTGTAACAAGGCTTTCCCACACTAAACCTGTACTCAACCTGCATATATCCTTTTCCTGTTGCAAAGGAACACAATTTATGATCAATATACGCTACTTTCTTCCTTTCTTTTTAAGGGCTATTATAGGCTACCCTATGCCCTCCATTATTGTTGCATTTGGAAAAGAAATCATTTCTGTAATAACTGGCCGTACAACTATTGTTCAGGTTCCCCTGATATTTTTCCCCTGGGAAGCAAGATCATCAGTGCAGCGGACTGGTTTAGCTAGGCCATGTAACTAGATGGACTCCTTCATGCTGAAAAATACTCCCTTGGGATTTAAAAGAAGCTGTGCACATCTTCCTTCTGACATTTCTGTTTCCAAAGCAAAGGATTAGACTGAGGGCAAAAGCACTGTACAAATAAAGTGTTAGGGCCATCACTGCTGGTCAAAGCTGGTTCAGAGGAGATTCTCTAGACAGACTCCTCCAGATAGATCCTGCTGGAACTGAGTCTGCAGACGGTAATGTTTAAATACCATTCAGAAGTTAAAACACTAGTGACAAACCCAGTTAGGTTTAAAGCCAGATTTCCATTGCAAAACACCCTGCATGCCATCCCTGCTGACAGGCAATGCTAGGCACCGCTGTCAGCTACAGGGTACAAAAGAAAGATGAAGAAAGTAAATGTATTGCAAGTTTAAGGCACAGACACATACTGCTAACAACTGCTGTCTGATATTCTTCCTCATCTCCAGTCTCTGCCACAAGACATTGCTCTGATTTTGAAATACAGAAGAGAACTGGTCTTTGCACAGAAATCTACCCGCAGGCTATAAACTCCCGGATACCTAAAAGTATTCATCTTACCCTGTGCTTGGCCTCTTAAGTCATAGGTGCTGAACAAGCCCATTCTTTGAGGAGGAAGCAGCACAGGGATCATCGTCAAACTGTGGCTGTGATTCACTATGATAGTCTACCAGCTCATGCTATAAAAACAGATGATTAGAGATGGAAACTGCAAGTGCTTTTAGGGGACAGGAGCTGGGGAAGAGTGACAGTACAAGATCTCCATGCTAGAAGGGTGGAGTAGAGAGTCAAAAGTGCAATTAAAATGGTATGGCTTGTACAGAATACATCATGTGAAAAGAAGAAAAAGGAAGGTCTGGCTGGAAATGGTCAAAAGACATAAAAGATGCAAAAAGAAAAGCAGAGAACATCGAATGATGAGAAAGTAAGGTGAGATAAATCAGAATCTTGGGGGTGGCTGGGGGAAGATGGCCTAAGCACTAAAAAGATGCCAGAAAATTCAACGAGACTCCACTCAACCAGCACAGGATAGAGTCCCTGCCTAAAAGCTGCAGCTAGATAAAAACTGCATTCCCTTTTCTGGTCATTAGCACCTATGTCTAGGAATAGAATCATAGAATCATAGAATGGTTAGAGTTGGAAGGGACCTTAAAGATCATCAAGTTCCAACCCCTCTGCCATGGGCAGGGACACCTCTGACTACAGCAGGTTGCTCAAAGCCCCATCCAGCCTGGCCTTAAACACTTCCACAGATGGGGCCTCCACAACTTCCCTGAGTAACCTGTTCCAGTGCCTCACCACCCTCACAGTAAAGAACTTTTTCCTAATATCTAATCTAAATCTCCCCTCTTCCAATTTAAAACCATTACCCCGTGTCCTATCACTAGACTTCCTGACAAAGAGTCCCTCTCCAGCTCTCCTGTAGGCTCCCTTCAGATACTGAAAGGCTGCTATCAGGTCTCCCCGGAGCCTTCTCTTCTCCAGGCTGAACAGCCCCAGCTCTCTCAGCCTGTCCTCATAGGAGAGGTGCTCCATCCCTCTAATCATCTTAGTGGCCCTTCGCTGGACCTGTTCCAACAGTTCGATGTCCTTTCTATGTTGAGGACTCCAGAACTGGACACAGTACTCCAGGTGGGGTCTCACAAGCGCAGAGTAGAGGGGGAGAATCACCTCCCGTGCCCTGCTGGCCACGCTTCTTTTGATGCAACCCAGGATACGGTTGGCTTTCTGGGCTGCCAGCGCGCACTGCCGGCTCATGTTGAGCTTCTCATCCATGAGCACTCCCAAGTCCTTCTCCTCAGGGCTGCTCTCCAGCCATTCTCTGCCCAGCCTGTATTTGTGCCTGGGATTGCCACGTCCCAAGTGTAGGACTCTTGCACTTGGCTTGGTTGAACTTCATGCAATAACATGAGAGCATCATATTTGAGGGCTCTGTCAGCTATTCTTCTTTCCGTACCACTACCTCAACTTCCCTGGCATGGCCAGAAAAACATCTGAATAAAGTATGTATTATAAAATTTGGATCTTCTAACCTCTTGTTAATGATTCATTTCAGTTGTGGTCCGAGTTGACAGGAAGTCACTGGTATACAGTGAGCTCTGTGAAATGAGCCTGGAAAAGGTAATGAACTTCTTCAGAATAAAACTCTCCATGGTATATTGAAAAGAAATTGCTGCCGACACTCCCTGGTTGTACTCTTAATAAAGTAGGTTAGGGAGAAAGAAGACCTGACACTGAGAGATCAGGGGCATTGTAAATTGTCCCTTTGCTTTCAATGGGACACATTGCAATATGTTCCCATGAAGCTGTGTGAACTGAGCCACACGGCTGTGCAAGACACATTAAGTAATTGTCCTGGTTTCAGCTGGAAGAGTTAATTTTCTTTCTAGTGATTGCTGTGAAAGGAGTGTCAGTAACATATATTGTTATAATTGTTGCTAAGCGATGTTTATACTATTCAAGGACTCATTTCAGTTTCCCATAGAAACTGAGAAGTGGCAAAGGCAGAACAATGGAATGGCCAATGAAATATTCCATACCGTAGACATCATGCTTAGTATATAAATGGGGGTTTGATGTGGGAGAGAGATCCGTGATCGCTGCTCAGGAAGGTACCAATTCACTCGGTGGTGAGTGTGACTTGTGTCATTATTATTGTTGTTATTTTCCTTTTCTGTTATTGTTCTATTAAACTGTCTTTTTCTCAACCCACAAGGTCTTTTTCCTTTCCCTTTCCCCTCCTCTTCTCCTGCCATTCTGGGGGAAGGAGAGAGCTGTGCGAGTGGCTGTGTGGTCCTAGCTGCTGGCTGGGCTTAAACCACGGCAATAATGCATATCAATAAGCCATGGCCTCTTCCTTTGTCTGAAGAAATACTCCCTCCAAATCGTGGTTAACATCTCCTAAGGGGGGTGGGAGGGAACATCTCACACTGTGGCAGCCCCGCTGCCTCTCTCACATGGGTAGAAATACAGTTTCTCACACTCACATGACACTACTCCTGCACTGGAACCTCTGGTGGAGACACTCCCAGATCAGTTAAGGTTTTAATTATAAGATGACAGTACTGATGGCTGGTTTTGCTTGAACCGGCATGTGTCACTGAAGCCGATGGGAAATATGTAAGAAAGAGACCCAGTTTAATTAGCTTGAATATTTTACAATGATTATTTTCTACAAGCAAGCCCTCCCACATCTTATTTGTCACCTGTCAGGTTACTGTTCTTATCCGCCATGATCTCTCCTTGCCTCTTTGTGTCATAAAAAAACCAATGGTGAAAATGACAGACAGATGCAAACAAGATTTTGGTAATTACAGCACTGTGGCTGGTGGTTGTTTGAACATCGTTTTATTCCTTCCAATCAAACAAGTCCTTGGACTTCACAGCCCTAGAGCTTCAGACAGGGGTGAAGCTGATTATATTATGACATTACAGTGCAGACTGGCAGATCAGACAAAGTGGATTTCACTCAGTAATTAAACTGCAGTATCTTTCGTCTAAAGTCCAGGGCAGGATTAATCGAAAGGTAGCTCTTTATCATTGCGATTAGTGCTGGGATTTGAAGAGTGAGTCCACAGATTTCTGATTTGATAGCTCATCCTGGGTACCAGCTTATCGGTGGCTGCACATCTGTCTGACTTGTAAAAATAGCATAAGGTCAAGACGTATTTGCCAAGTTGCACCATTTCCTTTATTTTATTTTTATCTGAAGGAAATTCAGATTGGTTTAAATATTACAGTGTCCTTTGTCTTTCTGTGGCAGTATGAAGATTTCTGTTTAAGATCTATTAACATCTAACTCTGCCTCCATCCTAAACTGCACTGTATCTATAGGACAGACTCACAATTTTCTCCATAGCTTTACCTTTATTCTTCAGAGTCCAAAAAAAACCACCTGAGCTTGGGAAACAGAACAATACAAATTTAAAAGACAATAGCTTAACTGCTGCTCTAAAATGGTCAACAAATCAACTTTCAAGCTTTGAAGGAGCTAAGATTTACAAGATGAAAACAGAGTCTTAAGATTTTGGGTTTGTGTCAGCGTTGTACAAAAAACACCAAATGCCAGCTGATGCTTCTTTTTTGTTTGGTTTTTTTTTTTCCTTTTAAGTATCCCAAAAGCTTTCAATGCTCCTGCTTCTCCTCACAACTTTAATAAACACAGACCTGGGAAAATTTGCTCTGTACAGCCAGACAGTTTCCTTATGCTGCTGGCTGGGGAAAGAGCACTCCTGGCACCTGCCCCGATTTACACACTGGAAGAGATTATCTGCAAGTGGAAGCAAGGCAGGGAAAAGCAATGGATATCACTTTTTGCTTTCTTCTGAAAGTAGTCATCAAGGAAACAGAAAAATCAAAGAAATAGAAAGAAATACACTATTTCTTCCTCCCATCAGCAAAACAGTTAGGATCTGACTTCAAATACCAGAGATACTCTCTACCTAAAATTTGGTCCAGACAACACTGTTTCTGGTTAGATTTTATGGGGATTACCCCAGTAAGAATTCCAGTTCCCCCAAAATGTGTCAAGAATGACTTGCAATTTGCCTTTAGGAAGGCATATACATTTTTAGATTCCTTTCATTATGGTTTCAAGCCATGGCAGTCACAAAAACCAGCAAACCACAGGCCCCTAGTACTAGGTTCCAACATTTTCCCCAACAAAAAATGATTAAAAAAAAAAGTATTTGCAAAAACTTCAATAAAAAATTATTTGCAGCTGAAGAGGGTTTTTGCAAGATAAATGCTTTTACTGAAAATGTTAGGAATTTTTGTGGAAAACACTCAGCTGAAAATAAAAAGTATTCTCTCCTTTAAAATTTTTATCCTTAAAAAAAAAAAGGCACAATTTACACCATTTTGTTTCATCCACAGGACACACAGTGCTGTGTGTACTGCATTCTGCATGAATCAAATGTTATTTAGACTAGCTTGGCCCATCTCTACAGGAGGATAATCTCCAAAACGTCCTTTGACATTTAGTCTATAGCAATGTCTCCTCTCATTTGTATGAATCTCTGATGTAGATTATGAAGATCTAAAGCAGCAGCAATCTCTTAATTTCTGCTCAAACATTTACTACAAACAGACCCTAATTCTGTTTGGGGACTGGGGTAGTACTACAATCCAAATAACAAACTAAACAATTCCCTAGGCAAGCAAACTATTTTATTTGCAGTTTTATTGTTATTGCTATTTTTGTAATGGAATTTACAGAGAAAAAACCCAAATTATTCATAACCATTCATTTTAAGTCTTGAAAGCTATTTCACAGCTCTCAGAGCCATAGAAGACCCTCAGCATCATGGAGTCTGATTCCCATACAATAAAGAACTCGCAATTCCACCCAGTAATTCCTAAAGCAATCCTAATGACTAGTGTCTGAATGGGCACATACCTTTTACTACTACATATGATCTTAATTTAAGGAGTTAAATCAGCAGAGTATCATAAAATACCTTCGAAATTTCTTTTAATAAGTATTTTCATTGCCCAAATACCTGTAAGTGGGGAGAGAAGAGGAAATCCAGCCAAGAAAACAGGCAGAGGCGCAGAAACGTCATAGAGATGAATGATGAATAGTGCATTTCTTGGTCAACTAATAAAGACACAGGTAAGTAATACTAGACAGAACTGTTTCAGTAATCTTTATTTAAATTGCTGGCAAAATAGATAACAAAATCTCACTGCTATAATTGTTGTTTTTAAAAGAGTGAAGGTGAGAATTCTATTCCTAGTCCTGCTGCTGATACTGTAGATATGGATTCAACTCGCATAGGGATTTCAAAGCTAGTATTCAAACCACTAAACTATTCCTCAGACCAAACTGAAAACAAAATGTAAATGAACTGCTGCTGATCCTGATCTCATGCTGTTTCCCTCCTGCCTTTCATCGTTTTTCCCCATTTTTCCTCTAAAAATTCTAACATGTTTTTAAAATATTATTAACCAATCTAATAAGTACCAGCCTTTATATTTATATTTTTTCTCATTTCTGAGTCTTTGTATTATGGCTTTGATCATAAATTCAGTGTCTTCTCTCCAATCACAAGGACTAAAAACTTATTTTACAAACAAAACCGAAAGATCTTGACATTATTTGTTTACTTCAAGAGTAGTATCTTTAAGAAAAACATGAGATATTAGGACACGTTCAGTAACACTGTGGCCACTGCCAGCAAAGTAAAACATTAACCTAGGTGTGCACATCCCTCTCGTTTTCACATCATGCGTAAACAGTGAAAGTCCACAAAAAGAGCCCTGTAGTTGTGAGTTGCTCTGCAGAAAAGCTGGATATTGTAACTATCCACGATTTCACAAAGTGGGCAATCAACAAGTGCCTCCTACTACATAGGAACAGACCCTAAAATGCCAAATCCTGGCTTTGGGGATACAGTGGCAGATTTCATATTAATATAAACTGGGCAGAGATTTGTCCCACTGTAAATACAACCAGAATCAATAGTATGTTTTTCAGAGTTCATAAAGACCTATAAATTTCCAAAAAAACCAAGCACCTGGAAAAGGGGAAAATACATGTCTTGCAGTACAATGTTGCTTTTTGAAATTAAATCACGGCTGAAAGCTTGGATTAGTCCAGCTAAGAAAGGAAGAGAAATTCCCAGCCATCAATACCAAAAGTGACTGCATGTGTTCCCCAAACTCAGGAGATGCTGTCAGCATCCAGTTCCTAGGCCATATGTTAGTCAGATGAACTAAATCGATCCATAAACCTAACCAGGAAGTTATCATGAGAGCTGAAACTGTGATGCACTGATTAAGAATCTGTTTTTCTCAATTAAAGACATAACCATAATTACTTTCAGTTGAGTCACTCACACTCTCGTAATGTACCCATCCTCAAATGATATTTAACATCGTATACTAAGTATGTTAAGCATTCATTCCATTAATAATACTTTGCACTTCTATTCTGCTTTTTATCCCAGGAGTCCAAAGCACTTTGTGATTATGAATTAATCAATGCTACTACCATCTCTGCATTGGAAATAGTTGTCTGGAGTCCACCCAATGATCCTGGATGATAGCTGGATCCTCACTCTTCCTATCTCCTATCCCAAATCTTAACCAGAAGACAAATCATTAAGTAATCAAACTGAGTGACAGTGGCTTCCCTAAATTCATCAAGTACTGAGCACAATCAAATTAAATTTGTCAGAGTAAGCAGAGATCATAAACTTTGCCTTTACCAAGGTAGAGCATATGAAAAATAGAACTATCAAAAAGGAAAACAAGAAAAAGTACAAGTTACAATTTCCTAAATTAACACGAAATATGCCAGGGTAACAGTACCTTATTCCATTGCATGATCATTAGGCAAGTTTACAGGCTCTCTCTCTCCTGTGGTATGCTTACAGGCAACAAATGAGACTGTCCAATGTGAAAGATTGGAGAATAATTATTAATTATTATAATAATTATTAATAATTATTGGAGAATAAAATAAACAAACTAATCTTGCTGATTTCTGTCCTGTAAGTTTGGTTCTAGGTGAAGTTTCATGGAACTAAACCCTTCAGTGCTGACTGTCAACAAAATACAGGTTTCTGCTGAAAGATTTCTCTCTGGAAAAGGTTTAAACAGGACTGGCAATATTACTCAGATTTCACCATCAAAGAAATCCATCTTTCCAAGTCCCTCTAAATAGATCACAAAATCCTAAAATACTTCACTAACTTTTGATTTGTTTTCTACTTAGGTAAAATACTTACTGAAGTCAATGGGAGCTTTGCTGGAATAAGGGCTGAGAAGACAGTTTGTAAATTACATTATTCTTATTGTGATGCTAGAAGAAGAAGCTGCAGAAGAATGTCAGTGTATGAAATGGAAGAAAAAGGTTCAGACTTCACAGTGCTGCTTCTAATAACGATTACATCTTGAAAAAAAGGACTCAGTGGAGCAGACTGATCACGTCCCATTAGGTGATACCTGACGTGATATATAACCTTATGTCACCAGCTTAAAAGAAATAATGCCATTAATGATAACTGTAGAACAGGACAGGATCAACACATGCTATACACTATCTAGAATTATAATCCCACTGTTTAAAACATATGGCACGCACCTTGAGTAAATTTGGATAATACACATTTTTCCTTTGTACTTCGGAATTTAACAAACTGCAGATATTTAATACTTCCTTCTATTATCCTGCACAGATTTCAGTAACATGGGACATAAATTCTGGTTTTCCCTTTTGTTTGAAATGTATTGCAATTAATACAGAAGTTAAACACAACAATTCAACTTTTGATTATTTTTTTCTACAATTAGTAGGCATCAACATGAGCTGGCAATGTGCGCTCATAGCCCAGAAAGCCAACCACATCCCAGGCTGCATGAAAAGCAGCGTGGCCAGCAGGGTGAGGGAGGGGATTCTGCCCCTTTACTCCACTCTCCTGAGACCCCACCTGGAATGCTGCATCCAGCTCTGGGGCCCCCAGCATAAGAGGGACATGGACCTGTTGGAGCGGGTTGAGAGGAGGGCCACAAAGATGATCAGAGGCTGGAGCACCTCTCCTATGAGGCCAGGCTGAGAGAATTGGGGTTCAGCCGTTCAGCCTGGAGAAGAGAAGGCTCCAGGGAGAGACGAGGAAGGACTCTTTATCAGGGGGTGTAGTGGTAGGATGAGGGGCAATGGCTTCAAACAGAAAGGGGGTAGATTTAGATTAGATATTAGGAAGAAATTCCTTACTCTGAGGGTGGTGAGACACTGGAACAGGTTGCCCAGGGAAGTTGTGGATGCCCCATCCCTAGAAGTGTTCAAGGCCAGCTTAGATGAGGCTTTGAGCAACCAGGTCTAGTGGGAGGTGTCCCTGTCCATGGCTTAACTAGCCCCAGTATACGGTACAATTACAATGAGCATTTATAGGTAAAAATTTTGGCCTATGGGCTCACCTAAATTACTAGACGATCACTGATGTAATTGAATTAGCAGTAACAAAATCAACTGGTCTAGATCTGGTCTCCCTTCTTTATATGATATACCATTGCAACAGAGTCAGAAATTACTGCTAATAACTGCTATAAAAGGATTTCTCCTAAAGTAATATATGGTAGGATTACTATCAATAAATCATACACTAGATGTGGTTACAAGTATGTAAAGTTTGGGTTTTAGGGCTCAAGGCATTTGCTTAAATATAGCTTTGAAGTGCCTTCAAAAAAGTCCTAGGGCTTAAGCACATCTGGACATGCTAGCAGATACGACTTACCACTTCTGAGATACCTGTCTTTTGGGGAAAGCAGACGAAGGCCAGGAAGTGTATCCTACAAGATTTCACATGATAACAAATACCTGTGTTTGAGCCCTTATTGTACAGACAGTCCACGTGTACCTTTCCATCTACTCATTCCCTTCAAACCTTATTATCCTCTGCACAAACGGAAGAAATTCAAAGTCCTGACTGAATAAATCATGTTGGACTGCACCTCTCCTGACTCTTGAATTTTCCTTTCAAGATTATGAGATTGGATTTTCCAGACTAGATCCAGAGTCTGTGCTAGTCTCTTATACCAGCCAACACACTTAACCCACTGATCTCAAATGTTTGCCCAGATGCTGCAAGATGGTATTATTTGCTTGTTCCCACCTTCCTTCTTCATGCACTGCGAAAGCTACTGGGAAGACAAGATGATGTGAAGACTTCTCTCAAAAACCAGAAATACCTCCCTGTAAAGCTCACCCAGTGTGTTGTCAAATTTCAAAATATGAATTTAAAAACACTGAGACTTATCCATTATTTATTCAAGATCTCTCAGAGACGGTAAATACTATTAGACAGGGGTTTTAAGATAAATAATATCATCCGCTGTCTCATCGTCACTACTCTAAAAAAAGAAGCCCAATGCTGACAGAAGCATTCAAACTGCAGCTTATATTCTTATGACTCTACAGTTTCCTTTTATTTCACCCATACTTGCTTTTTTCTCTGGCAGTGGTGGTACTTTTCAATGGCTGTATTTTCCCCAATATGTCCATTAAGAATAAGACTTTCGGTTTAGAGCCCTGAAAGATTTGGTAGCGCAACGTGCACCCACAAAGGAGACATGGGTTTGGATTGAAAGCAACCTCAGGGATCTCGGTCAGTGGAGCACAGACATATTATAACCACACATTTATTGAAATGGGAGACTCCTCATGGAGAGTGCCACTGTTGAATTCTTCAGTGTTTTTCTTTTGGAGGCAGTATACTGTCTCTGAATTCAGCAAGAAATCAAATTAGGACTCCGGGGTTCCATTTCTAGCCTGCCACTTACCCATGATAAGATATTGGGCGAATCATTTAACATAAATATGCTTCAGTTTACAGAGCTGAAATACTGCACATGGGTGTAGTAAGACTGATGAAAAGTACTATAATGGTATTATTACAGTGCTTTCTCCAAGATTTTTAAAATTCCTTATCAAAGGTTCTCTTAACCCTCCTTGCTGAATCTTAAAGCCTACACACTTTCTTAAGAATCTCCTTTTCAAAGGACAATATTCTTCAAAGATTTCCTTGCAGACATTTGTACAAGATTTTAGAATAAGGCTACATATGATGCCAGCAGATTAAATTTATTAAATAATTGTCTTCAAGTCCTAACAGAAAATGGCATAATATGCTAGGATATTTTTACATGTCTTCATCTGACTTTAGCTTATAGTTCTGGGTGCATGTGAGAAAGGGCAGCTGTTTCCCTCTCCATCATCTCAGTCCTGCCCCAGAAGCCATTCCATTTCACTCAGTTTGATCTGTGCCTGGGCTCTGTCAAGCAACTATTGGTTTGTATAACTTTTTCAAACCAATGAAATTATCTTCAATTCAGTCTCTTAATGCACAAATTAATGTTCACCAAAACCCTGAGGATCAGATGTAGCAGATTAGAAGTACTAAGGGGAGTCAGGCTACATCAATTAATATTTAAGAGAGACCAATAATTTCATATACAGCCAAATTTAGCAATAGCGTCAGGTACCCATGCTGAGACTAACACACATATCCACTCAGTGCTCATCTTTACCATAGTACATGTGAAACTGAAAAGAGCTCATAAAATGTAAATGCAAAGGAGCTAATAAGTCTCCTTATTATAATTATGTACCAAGTAAGAAACGTCCATCTTCTCATAACCTGCAAAGCAGCATGACACACAGAAACAGAAAAGCAAAGACTAACAATTCTGGGACAACTCCCTAATTTCAGTTATTCACCATGAGGCACCATGCATAGAAGAACCTCAGATAAATTTTAAACTGCATACAATCTTCATCCAGGCTTTTTTTATAGTCTATGAACAGACATGAGCCCTTATATGAGGGTCTATTTCAGATTCCTTTCCTTGTGACAAGCTGACTCACACCTCTAGGTGCCTAATATTCTCCAGCTGACTGCAAAGGGAGTCCAAATGAGGATGGAGGTACCTGCACCATATGCAACTAAATGCCAGTGAGAAGATCCTTTGACCCTGGTTTTCAGAAGCTCTGAGCATTTCTGGCACCTAATGAAATCCATAAAAGCTACAAGTGCTTAGCCCTTACTTGAACCAAAGATGCATAAAAAGGAGTTTTCCACAATTAAAGCACAATAATTGGGAGATCATGTTGTGAATTCATTAACAGTTTGTTAATTCAAAACATTAACATCATAAGCACAGGGTAGGAGCCTTACTGCTTCTGCAGTCTTTTTTTTTTTTTTGTAAGATGATGTCATCTTTCCAGCTACAAGTAATATAATGTTCAGACTGGCCATAAGGAAGTCTCTGCTATAGGATGCTCCACTACAGACACCATCACTTTAACCACAATCGGACCTTTGGTGCCACCCTCCCAGGAAAGCTTTCTTCCACTTAGCTCTTCTGTTGCAATAGCACACACTGTATCTGCTTTAGAGCAAAAGCATTTTTCAGCAAACGGCACTGTCACCAAGGGGGTTTCTACAGCTTTTTTGGAAGTTGCACAGTTGCCTCTCTTGTTCTTTGCAAGTGTTCTTTTCCCCCCTTTCCTCTTCAGTGAAAAAAGAAATCTGATCTTCACAGATGGAAAATTAAGTATTGCCAGGGTGGTCAATATACCCAACAGCCATTCAAACTGGTCTGATAAATGAAAGCATTTAAGTAGTTGCAACCAAAATAAGCGACAGAAGGTGGGAAAAGAAATGCATAATTACGCCAGCTACTAGGGTACTGTTTATGTTTTATCAATTGGAGCATCACAAAGTACACAGAACTACTACTAGCATTTTTGCATGCCTTAATATCTGCATACTAAATCACTGATATGTGTGGTATACAAAATTTAGAAAGAGTATAAATTAGCACAGTTTGTCCAACTGATGTGTCAGCATTGTCAACTGATCGTTCAAACCCCGCTGCCAGGCAGATTGCTCAAAAATATAAAATGGCCAATCCCAGTCATGACGCAAAGCGATCGCTTTAAACTGACACCATTCCCTACATGATGTCTCCATGTTTGCAGGCAGTGCATCTGAGAAATATCGGAGATTAGGTAAACAAGATTACATAAATTAATAGAATCATCCTTCTCTTTCACATGGTTACCCTGCCCAAGTAGCAAAGAAAAGGCCACAAAGTAGTTGTGGAAGGAAGGTCTTCATGGATGTCCTTTCTTTCTCCTTCACTAAGTGACTTTTGAGGGACTTTCCTGCATGTTAAGCATCTTTTTTGCATTGCTTAATATCGTCATTAATAATTCATATTTTTGTCTTTCTCCTCTCACTCTGACAACTTTTATTTTTAATCAATGGGCATGTGTCAAATTGCTTTGTTATTTATTTATAATGTAAGCTGACAAAGAAATGGTATATGTGGTATAAAGCTGAGAGAGTCTTTCCTACGGCTGATATCCTAAGTAATAACTGCGTGTCCTGTTCTAATCAGTAGGGTCCAAAAAACTAATTTTGCAACAAATAATGGAGGGCATATTTAGTACATTTGTACAACAGGATGTCTCTTCTCTGTCCCCATGTCAATGCACTGAAACAAAAGTTGAAATTGTAGGTATATTTGTACGCATTCACATACATTCTTTGAGAAAGAAAAGGGGTGCACAAAGGTGTTAATAACAATGTACTAAATACTGATGCACTTATTCAGACAAATGTATTACTCAGAACAACGTGCTTGGTCCCCTAATATATCAACTATTCTCACAAGCTATTTATGGCAGAAATCCATACCATTCTTTTCAGCTAACAAAACCCAAACAGAACAAGTAACTTACACAAGACTAGAGAGGAATTCAGTAGCACAACACCTGTTTCAACCAGCAGCCGACCTTGCCTCATAGAGCTGGCAAAACAATTAAATTACAATTGGCTCCTACATTACATACTTGGGATTTGACTCTTACACCCCTATCACACACACATACTTTACCTTGACTACTACTTAGGAACTCATTTACATACACTCTGGATTTATTTTTGTCAAATAGTAAAAGGATCTCACAGTTCCAGCTGAATTAAATTCAACGTTATATCTGTCTTGGTGTGTCCTGAGGCAGAAGGCAGCCCTGTCCAGACTGTGGGAATGGTTTGGCGGCGCTTAGGATTGTATTCCACAGCAATGTTTGCCTTCTGGACAGGATGTTGTCATACAGGGTGTAGTCGTTGTAAAATAAAATAAAGCACAAAGCTATGGAAAAAAAAAAGGATTAGACACTTTTTTTTTTTTGTAGCAAGGATACTGTATCACACAACTTGCTATTCAAAGGAAGGCATAGACTGAGGTTGTCTACTTAAGACTTCTTCTGCCTGAAAATCTCCTACTTCCCATTTTCCTATAGTCACCACCACGTGTCAAGCACTCAGTGGGGATGTGTTTGAATTTTTTTATTTCAAAGCCTAGTGAGAGGGTCGGTGCAATAAAGTAACATCCCGTGCCAAGCACAATGTAGTATCAGCAGATACTAGGTCCAGCAGAGTTACCTGTTGCAGCTCGGAAAGCCAAACAAGTGACCCAGGACGTCAAAAATATCAAAGCAACCATATGGGCTGTCCAGTGAATTTAAGAAGGTGCGTCAGAGAGAGCAAGGTAGAGGATCACATTATTAGAGTATTATGCTTTTAGAGCTATAGTTTGGGGGAGGGAAGACTTTACTTTGATTTTCAGAATAAACTGACGTAGTCTTCACATACACATTTGCTTTTATTTTCAAGTTAGCTGGTGTTTCATTCTGTTTTAATTACTCCACCATGGAAGGAAGAATAAAAATTGAAGCATTTTCTTTGATGTTATCCTAGCCTTAATGCTTTCTTTCAATGTCTTCTTCACCACACACAACATGCTGAGAATAAGCATGGCATTCAGAATGAGGAGTGTCCCTCCTGATTTACAATTCAGGGATACAAAGAATGCAAATGTCTATTTCTTATGAGTAAACACCAGTTGGTAGCCAGATCTCCTCCATCTTAAGCCTGCTTTTCATACTGTAATTAGAGAATCCAGACTACAATAATGGAAGTGGACAGTTCACACACTTCAGTCATGAGCACCACCAGTAAGTACATTTCCCTGTCTACAAAATAAGGATTTTGAGAGCCAGAGGAAACTACAGCCATTTAACATACTTTGAACAACAGAAATACAGCAAAGCCAGGATAACTCTTGGGTATCATAACTAACGCCGCTGCATAATCAGGGATCAGGCACAGACGGCATCTAGACAACTTGAGAATTGGAGAGCATTGCCCTTGCCTAGGGAGGGGAACCCAGCAGTCCAAAACTTGTGACACTGCTGGGAAATTAGTCCATGATTTCTGACCTCAGAAGGCTAGAGAGTGCTCTCCTCGCCCACCTTCCTCTCCCAGAATAACCTCACAGAATTAGATGTTTATTTCTATTTGTGTTACCAGTTAGGAATGACATAAGCAAGTAGAAAGAGAAAAGCCTTCTTGTCTAGTATATGCAACAACTTTATGGACTTAAAAAGGCCAGAGGAAAACTCTCTGGATGTGCAGATGAGCTGGGTTGCAAGACAATTGAAAAACTCAGCAATTCTGAAATAAGGCTAGTGTGCTGGAAAGCACCAACTCTCCCTGGATATGAAATAATGCCCATTTCTGTTCATTGCCTTCCCTTATTTGATTCAGGAAACTGAAAACCAAAGGTGGGTATGAGTTATTTGGTTGTTGTTGGGGGTTTTTTTTTTTGGTTGGTTGTTTTTTTTCCATATGAACCTGGTTTTATTCAGGGGTAAGATTTTCACAATATGCAGTACTGGTCTATTTCATCTTAAGTGTATGGTAGACCCCATGTTGACTTCCTTGGACGTAAAAAAAATAAATCACTGCTGACTTTTAAGAGGCTTACCCTTAAAAAAATCCCAGACATCTAAAATCATCATTTAGTGTCAGTATGTATCTGATGCTTATGGGCAGTCCTGTATTTTCTCACCATAATTTTTTCATTTCCTACCAGCTGAAGCTTCTCTTTTTTCCTTCTTTCATAATATGCTTGACTAACAGATGTAGTTACATATCAAACTGATATAAAGGTACAGAAGTCTAACGGGGGAAAGTGATTGCCACAGATATTACAGTTACCTATTCAACGCATACTAGTACATACGTGTCCATGAAATTACAATCTGCTGGTATCGTGATGTGAATGTAGTTCCAAATGTTGCTTGATATGTGTTCAGTCTAAAATCTACTAGAGATCAAAAAAAAGGTAGGTTTGCCATAGCGGAGGAGTGATACTACCTAGGATTACTGATTTGATGACCTGGGCCTTGGGATGAACAAATTCAAAACAATTGGATCATCTGAGGTAACACACAGCCTGCACGGACAAAATCAGCTTGACCTGTAAGGACATGTGCGTGCTTCCAAGGACTACAGATCTTCTGATTTAAACAGCGAAGAAAAGGTCAGGGCATCTGTTTTAACTTCCTCAATTGCCACTTTATTTGCTGTGTGGCCTACTTAATTTCTCTGTGTCTCAATTTCCAAATCCTTAAATAGGAAATAGTAATTGTACACAACACAAACGTCCTGAGACGGTGTGGTGTATTTTGATTGAGTTCTTTTGCCATCAACTGAAGAGGAGTGCTATCTGGGAATTAGGTATTGTTTACCAAAAAAACTGAGGGTTTCATGTAAAAAGTAATGGAACTACTGCTGATGTGAGAGGAAAGGAAGTTTATCTTTTCATGTAGTCACTTTCCAAAGTATTTACTTCTACTCTACAAGCCTGCCTTATGCAGTATGTGCATTTTGAAATTAAGTATACTAAGAGGTAAGCCTTCTGATTATATTTACACCACAAGCAAAATTTAATCCTGCCTTATACGCTGGGTAGACATTTTGACCTTCAGGAGATGCCAATCAACACAGAATTAATCTCAGTACCTTTCTCTGCCAAAGTTTTCCACAATCTTGCTCATGTGTTTTACAGTAATACTTTCTTTTTCCCTGTTCATTAACTATTAAAATAAAATATTCACATGACAGATTTTAGCCTCAGTTTTCCCACAGCAATCATATTTCCTCACCCAAGAGGATGTCAGGAAGCTTCATTAATTGTTTCTGAAACATTTACAACTTTTCATGGAAAAGGTAAAGCATCTGTCTCCTAAAGGAGAAAAACTGTTTCCAAATGGATGAAGTATCTCAGCTCCCCTCTGAAACACACATGTATTTTTATTCTTCTCTCAGAGATAAAGAATTTGAAACACAGACTTTATAATCAGTTTGTCAAGTTCACACATAGTATCTAAAGACCAAAACTTGTGTGTTTTTCCCTTCAGTTCCAGTCTTTCATCTCAAAGTGAAGCTTCTTTGTTCAAATACGTCTGGATATGGCAACAGACAAGAGGGTCCCTGAATTAAACAAGTCATCCCACAAGTAATAGCATCACAGTGAGACCTGGCCTCCTTTGGTTTTGGGCTCTCCTCCTCTAAAACATCCCAGCCATGATATCCCCAGCCTTTCCAGTTACAACTGCCTTCTCCCGCTCTACCGCTTCTTCCTCCCACGTTCTTTTGCTCTTCCCTATGGCCAAGGTACGCAGCACGTCCGGTTCCCTCCTCCACACCGAGTGGCCGGGCACCCGGGAGTGCTCAGGAGCAAGAAGCACTGATGCTAACCACCAGACCAGTCTGGGAGAGCCAGCTAGCCCAGCTGGCAGGACAACCCTCGTGTGCATCTCTGCAAGGCACACTGCAGGCTCCCTCGCAGGGCTGGAGTAATTTCTGTCTTGTTTCTGTTTTTCAAAAAAACTGAAGGAATTCAGTCTCCTTGCAGTCTCCACCCTTCTGACAACCTTGCTTAAAACCAGATGGTTTCAAGCTAACAAGAGAGAGGAGAGAGTAGTCTCCTAGAGAAGAGGCATCTTCTCATATCAGTAACTTACCAGTGAGATCACCCCTGTAGCCTTTACTCGTATTTTTCTGGATTCACGGACTGTTATCCAGGGTCATTGCAGGCCACAATGGTTAGCCTATGTGAAACACAAAGCCCGCTTACAGTACAAAGAAATTAGCAGCTGGCAGAAGTTCATTTGAGCTACATGAGAGTTGCTTTATTTATTTTTTTTAATTTTACTTTTTAAAAATATTTTAGAATTTCTTTTAAAAGCCAAATTGAAGGAATAGAAATTTAAAAAAAAAAAGAGTAAGATTTCTAAACAAAAAAATCTAAAGTAAAAGCATCAGGAACTGATGCAAATAGAGAAACATGCTAAATAAAGAAAAAAACAAAAAGAAAAAAGGACCTTGAACTTCAAAACATATCACCAGGGATACCACCAGGGATGGCCACCACTAATTTAAAGACTGTACCGTCCATTCCCAGAGAGTGCATTTATTTTCTGTCTTTCTACGTATCAGGACTATAGCAGTATTTTAACGCTAGATTAGACTACTAATATCAAAATGATGGGTTAGGAATGAGCTCCACAGCTATGGACTGAACAGGTTCTCTGCTGCAAACTGAAAAATGGGGATGGATGCTCAGAAGAGATTAGGGATATCTGAGGAGTAGGGAAAGAAAAACAACATGTCAGAAAGTTATGTCTTCAGGATAGGAAGTCACGGGGAGTTTGGGCAGGACACTGAGCCACTGTTTGCTGAGAACCTGAATTAATGTACTACGGCTCTGCAATGATCAACTCCAGTGAACATATCCAGACTAGAACCTCTGAAGGAATGATTAGCCCCGAGTTACAGACCTGGAAGCAAGAAGGCACTGTATGAATACTATTCCGCCTCCATGCATAGTACAGGCCCTAAAGTCCTGCCTCCGATATGCAAACCCAGACGAGCCCCGTGCCAAATAAAGATCTGTTGGGTTTCACTGGTTCAGGCTGAGATTCCCTCATCCGATTCCAGCCCTGCAGCGCAGCAGCACCCGCGCAGGGGAGTGCTTTAGCTTATCCCCCATCCCGTGATCCCTGGTGCCCGGCATAGCTTGGCAGCTTGTCCTCTGGTACGCGAAGCACCACTGCCCAGGGCTGGGGAGGAGCCATGGCCCTGTAATGCAATACGACGGCGCTGCCCAAATGTCCCCGCGTGCAAAGTCCTTGCAGAAGTAACACATGCTGTATCGGACTGACACTGTGGCTACTCTGCTGCCCCGGCACTGGTCACATGCGGACTCTTCGGCTCGCCTGGCTCATCACCTACATAACGTACATTCTCCTAACCCCTCCGCAACGTGACCCCGACGCACAGCCCTCATGTGCTGGGCCTGAAAGCAAACAGAACATTTGGGGAGCCTTGGATTTATTTCAAAACAGATGAAGTCTCTTCCAAAAGAAACAGGAACATAAAAGTCTTTGTAATGGAAACAGAGAGACATGGGCTTCAGACTGATCAAGCTGAAGCAGCCTTCAAGGCAATCTTTTGTCGCAAACGAGCAATATTTTCACTCCCCACCCCACAGCAGACCCCTGTGATATATTTTATTTCCTTTGCAACTGGCATCAACTCATTTTCCAAAGTCAAATACATCTACCTTCCATGCTTCTCTCTCTTGGGACTCTTTGAAAGAGAAGGAAAACATCAAGACTAGACTGTGTTGTGGGATTAAACATGTCAGGAGAGAAAACAACAGAGAACACAATTATAGGCATGATACATAATACAAAATAAATTGGGAAAAGGATGAGAAAAAGAAGCAGCATAGCCAAATCATCTGAGCTATAGCTGCAGAGCATAAATTCCCCTATAATTTGCCTAATCATACTCACTTGGTTTAGGATTCTGCTGTACTCTGTTTCACCACTGTCTATCATTTACACACCTAAAACCAATGCTGCTTTGAGCTACACTACTTAATCATAAAAAGCCCTCCTCCCCCCAAACCTGTTCTCCTGACAGCACAAAAATCCCAGGTAAATCTGACACGCAGTATCACTTCCTCACAGCACCTAGAGCTTCTGTGCCCAGCTACCTTTTATCCATCTCACTTCAAGCACAACCGTATCTTTTACTTTTAAGAGGACTAGGTCATTTGACCTTTGTAGGAACATCCCTTTTGTCTGATTTCCACTCTTCTTGGAAATTCATGAGGTCACATCAATTCTGTGTCACTGGAGAGTATGTGAACTGGAGTGAGGGGAAAAATCATCATAGAAAGAACAAATGTCTTCATAAAAGGACACTATCACTGCCTTACATCTATTTACATTCCAGATACCACTGGTTTGGATGGCAGCTCTCATTCTGTCTCTGACACCTCCTTACGTGGATGTGTTTGTGGCATTTCTCTGCACTTCCTTCATCATTTATATGTTATTCTGAGTACAATTCCAAACATATCCTTTAAAGCTCCTGCCCTGGTATACTGAAACCTCCATCGCTGACCACCTTTCACATCCAAGATTAAAGAAGCATTCTGTAACTTCTGTTGGTTTGAATTTTCTACCACTTCACAGTGAGTGAAGGGATTGTATAGTAACCTGAGCGATGCTTTAAATATGCAGAAAAGAAGTAAGATCTTTATAATGAAAAGGTGAGCCTTCTAGAGAGAGAGGTCACATTCTAGTAGTAATGTGCAAAGAAATACTAAAGCCTCATTACTACTCACAGCTATAGGGAGATTTCCTTCAGCTCAATTGATAATTGTGTAGAACTGAAGGACCGGGACCACTCAGGCAATCTGTCTAAAAACAGGAGCAGGAGAGAAATCTTTCTTTTAATGGTATCATATATTCACAGTCGGCTACAGTATTCTCCCTGCTTAACTTTCCATTAAGACTCCAGCTTTTAAACAAAAGCAGAAAAATATCTCCTCATTACTTTCTTTTTCCCCAAGTGCTCAAAAATTTCTCCATCCTATTCATCTTCTTCATCCAAACTTTTCAAAATGTTTTATAGCTCCTATGACTTGTTTTTTTGCATTTTTATAAACTTTGTTCCAACCGGATGACTAATGAAAAAATGTTTTTACAGAAAAATTGACTGTGACATACCAGATTCCATAAATCCTAGAAAAACTCTTGCATAAGATTATTGATCTGTAATACCTTCTTATTCCTGTACTCATTGATTTTAAAATGTCGTTATGGTTATTACAAATTTGTTTTCTCATAGGACTAAACACGCTGAAACACGTTCCTTGCAATTGAGAATTTAAAGACTTAAATATTTAATACCCATGTTCATTATTTGCTCTTTCCTAATTTCTCACTACTTGCTAAAATTTGGATTCTGATCCTCTTGGTTTCCTTTACCTCTACCTGAAATAGAAGATCCTGGTCTCCAGTATTCAGAAGGCTAGAAGTTAGGGTCTCTGTTTCTTCTACCTCCAGCAATGCAGGAAAGTATTGCCTTGTATTAATTCCTTGCTTCAGCAAGGATAACTCTTGAGATCTCTAGAGAAAGGTTACAACAATTCACAGTTCTCTGATATCCCAAGACCAAATGTGCTTAAGAGCACCTATGATAACGAAGTGCTCCTAGCCCTGCACTGTGACCCTGACTCAGTAAGCACATGCCAGGGGTTTCAGTCAGACAGCTCAAGCTTAGGATCACAAAATTAGGGCTTAATAACTTTATTAATAATGAAGCATTTATATTCTCCAACCACTTTTATTCTGAATTGGGATTTACGGTAGTGCGAACAAAACCCTGAATAAAATGTATCTGTAGTTATCAATAGCACACAGAAGCCAAACTCTATCAAAACATGAAGAACTGGAAAAGTGCAGGCATAGCTCCTTAACTACTGGAAGGCTGGCAACATACTTTTGACTACCCCATATTAAACCTGTAAGATAGGACAGATACAACTAGAAAGAGGTAACGGCAATGGTATGATTTTTCTTTCTTTGCTAGTGACCTACATGCGTTGTTTTGCTTGAGGTATTGAACAATTTACATACTTTAGAAACATGTTTTGAGAAGCCTCAGTATCTCGTGTTACAATGGTAATATGCTTTTCCTTCCTTAGCTTTCCCCATACAAGGTTCACTATGATCTGCAGAAGGATAACATTAGTTATTCCTCCACTACTGTCCCGGTTTTGTGTGGGAAATAGACATGAAAAGAGTTGGGCAAATTACTCAGCTAGTCAGTGGCCACAGCAGAATTCAGTGTGGGTCTCTGCCGCCCAGCGCTCCGCTTTAGCCATGAAGCTTAACTTGTTCTTAGCAATGGATGGCTACTTTCAGTGTAGAAATGCTGTCCTGTCCCTTCATCACTTACCATAAAACAACTCAAAACACATGTATTTGGGCTCTTTAAGTCCATCCTTTCACTGCTTCTCCTTTTTTTTTTTCTTTTTTTTTTTTTGTTTCTGGTTTGTCTGGGAAATGGGAGCTCTTTGCATTGCAGAATCTGAATAGGGAGCTGCACCTGTTAGCTCTGTGATACCTCAGGGCTCTCTAGTCAACCATCTGCTTTTCAAAATCTATTTGTTATCTCTCGGGCATCCGAGAAGGTATAAAGTATGTTTTATCACCTTAATGCTGAAAGTGATCATTTACACTGTAGTAAAATATACCAGGCCAGGCAAAATTTTTACTAAGGAAAAAGGGGAGAAAAACACAGGTGGAAGACAGACAGGGGCAAGAAGAGGAGGCAAAAGAAGGGAGAAGGGGGGAACGAAGCAAGAGGAAAGGAATGGGAATAAAACTCACTTGCTTCCAGCAAATGTCAACTCAATATGCTCTACTTGGACTCGGGGACTTTGTATTACATATTTCTATAACATGCAGAGATCTGCAGAAATAAAGAAATAAAAGTTGACAATCTCAACTGAAAAAAGCTTTATTCCAGACATTTTAATGTGACTGCTGGCCTTGAATTAGTGCCTGAAATGCACATCTTTCAAAAGAATGAGTATCATAGTGCCACACAAGGAACAGTCCCGGGTTCTGCCTGTTTTTCCACTAAGAGTAGACCAATGACTGATTCATACTTCCATTATATCACAATTGATCTTTTGTTTGGCACTCTCTCATCTCTTGCAAGTCACTTGCAGATGGTCTAGAAGCCACAGAACAAGCTGTACTTCCTTTCCATGTCAGCCATCCCCATCTTATGGAATCCTTCCAGTTTGCTGCACACAAGGTACAAGGATCCTTCTCCACAGATCTCTCTTTTGACTTAAAAAAAAACTTTCCCTAGGATTTGGTAGTTAGCCTTTCCCATTACCAGAAATAAAGAAATAATTTGCACTGTTTCCATCATCTCTCAATGCATGGTAAGTTCACGGCACCCAGCTCAGGAAAAGGAACCGAGCGAGGGATTTCATGGGGTTGTTCAGTGCCTCACACGGGTTGGGGATCCAAAGGAAATACTTTTGAGAGTACCATAATGCAGTTACATAAGTTCATGTTACGCCATCACTTTGGATTTTGCAGTCAACCCTGATCACCCTGTCTCAAATAGGATAGAGAAGAAACAAAAAGGGTTCAGAGAGTAAAAAAGACTCATTAAAGCCCTCAAGAGCTTTCCATATGCGAAAAGTTTAGAAAGCTTCAAACTGACAGAGAAAATGAAAAAGACTGAACATAGTGGAAGTGATATAAATGTAACTGCACAGAGAAAATAAAATAAATCTGACCTCCCAAGAAAAGAGGGGACAGTCATTAAAACTAAAAGGCAGAACATTAAAACCAATAAAAGGATTATTATTTTTCATCCACATACTATATAATTAACTTGCAGTACTCTGTACCCAAGACATCAGAAGGGCCAAGATTTTATGAGTTTAAAAAGGACTAATTATTGCCATAATAATAATAACAATAATAAAAACCATTATAATAATGATAAATATATTATAATTATAGAAATAATTAGCATCGTACTGAATAAACAGAATATCCCCAATTACGGTACAATAAAGTATGAGGACTGAAAACTGCCAGTGTTTAAAGACATAAGCTGACTTCAATTTGATACCCATTAAGGAGAAACTACCCCTGTGGGAAAGGTTAAATCACCATTACTCTTTACTGGGAAAGTAGCATTTTTTTCTGAAGGACCTGATACTGGGTTCTCTGATGCTTACTGTGTGGCTTTCTAGAGGGGTATCTGCAATGCATAAATGCCCATCAATCGAGTATTCAACCTGGATACCCCACCTGACAGGGTCGGTACAACCAGAAGGAAAACCCCAGAAAATCAAAAGAGTATTTTTGCTCTTCAGGGGTATGTGCTATTCTCATTTACTTGTGAAAGGTGAGATTGTTTTGGCCGTTACTTTTAATGCACATGATGAAATGGGGAGCAGAAATGAAGAACAACATTTTGTAGGTTTAATAAAAAATTGTAGTGTTACTGGTTTTTTATTTGATGATTAAGATGTGAGTAAGAGTCATATTTTAAGGGAGAATATTCTTAACCACCTATACATCTCCACAGCCCTAGCAGACTTTTTTACTATTAGAAAATGATGTTTACATGTGGAATAAACAAAAATTAAAAGATTCAAAATAGCCTCCTTTCTTATGGATTTCTGTCCATATTTGGTCTCTTTGATGTGTAATTTTAGGTATAACTGTGTGGCAGCATCTCCGGCATCAGGGTCATTAAATGACCTTTTCCCCTTTGAACAGCTGCCTACTTCCAAAAAACACGTAGAACCTTAGGTATCTGGGAGACTTTCACCCATCAAACTTGGCTGAAAGAGGCCGAATTCAAAAAGGAAAGGAATAGGAGACAGGTATGCAGACTGTACACAGGAGTCGAGCAGGTTCCCAGACGTCTCATTTCCCTGAGGAGCCACACCTAGGGAAGCCCTAGGGATGCAGGTAGTCCCTAAGAGTTAGAAAAAGTTCCTTCCCTGCAGCATCTCACAAGCATTCCTCCGGTGTAATCAGGCTGCCTAGCAATGCAAGCACATAGGGGCAATATGTTCCTGCCTCGCACTAAGCTCGTGTAGTTTTTTAATTAGAGGCACCTCTGTAAAAGACAGCACCCATTTAAACTGAATAAAAGTGGCACATATACTTTCTCCCACAAGCTTGTTCTGTTTTCTTGTACACCAATACATCTGTGCTGATAGAAAAGCATACACTACAACTTAGAAGACCATCTCCACTTCCCCAACTTTTAGACTAAATATAGCTGTGAAACCAAAACATCACCTCCCTCAGAAACAGAAAAAAGTAGCAGTCTTGTAAACGATGGGCAACCTAAAGCTTCAGAAGAAATATATATGCAGTAATACACACATTCTTACCTGCACAAGTCTGCACAATCAGCCTTTGAGAGGGTTTTTTTACATCTACTCTGTAACGATGCATTTTTTGAAAATGGTTCTAGTGCTCAGGAATGCCGAGAATTTAGGAAGAGAGCCACAGCTTAAGAGAGCAATTATTTGCCAGTAAATACTCAATTTGCTTGTCCTGTGATTTTTCTTCTCCTAACTCGGCCTCTCCATAATCCGTCTCTTGCTGCGTCATGAGCACAAGAGGTCTTTTCTTCATAACCTAACACTTCAGTTTGCTATTTTGTTAGCATTAATTAAGAATTCCCTCTACTGGTCATTTTCTATACTCTTACAAATAGCACCTTGAGCCCCGGACATTAGAAGGCAGTGAGTCAGTGTGTGGGATTCAGCCACCGTTTATAAACACCTTCAACCACATTCACCCAGTTTACAATATTCAGGACATCTCAGCTGAATTACTGCTTTGTGTCCAGTTTGTATTCAGATGGGGGCCATATGTTCCTTCATGTATTAGAGCAGAGCTCATTAGCACTGCTGCAGTCAAGCCACAGCAAACATTTTTTTTCTATCTTGCCTCCATTTTAACCTGATTAAAAACATTTTCTCCAGGGTAGATTTCTGGAAGAGAACTGCTCAAATCAAAAGTACTGTTAAAATGGATATGAGTTAATTTAAAATTACTTTTAAAATTAGTAGCTGCTTTTACTGCAAAAGAACTCAGTTGTAACTTAGGATTAAACTACTTACTAAAAGCACCTTCTAAAAACATGGAAATGCCTTCACAAAAACTCTGTTGCAGTAACCACAAGGGTTAAATATTCAGTGAGCACATAGACCTAGAAAAACTCTGTATCCGAGCTCTCTCATAAGGGCTTAGGCACGTAACCTTTTTTTAAAGAGGGTACGTATGCATCTGTGCAGGCAGCATCATACAACTAGATTAACACCTTACAATAATGGGGAGAGTGGGTGTAGTTAGAAATCTGGATGTGCAAATTGTATTTCCTAAGAAATTTTGTGTAGGCAAGTTCCATTCTGCTCAATCAACAGTAGGCAGAAAAATACTATATTTGGCAAAAATTAATAAAATACAGAAGGAGTGACTTGAATCACCCACATTAATCGCTAAATGAAAATCTAGGTTCTGAAATACAAAACAGCAACACCCTTAACTGGGAGTAGAAGAAAAAAGTGACCCACCTGAGTTTGAATAGTACCATAAAGAATCCCTTTAAATCCCTTTTAAGGTAGAAATGCATCATCTATCAAAATCAGTTTGGGTCTGGCTACTTCTTACATCAGTGAGAACAACTTGCGGGCCCCAAATTGAAAATTAACATCACATCGTGGACACTTTAAAGCATTTAGAAAGACTCTGCATTTCATATGATGCAGTGATATTGTAGAAAACCATGGAATTTCTGCAAGTTCAAAGCACAGGATGATAAAATGTAATAATAATTCCTCACATGCAAATACGCATTCTAAAATACCGCATTCTGAGCACAAACAGCATCAGAGGCATCAAACATCCCTAATAAAATGCATTTATGTCATGTATATGCTATATCCTAGCTGCTAAAAAGTAGACAAGTTAGAAACACGCTTAAACAAACCAGTCATCTTTGGGATTCTTGTACACATATATCCTACAGTGTCATATGCCCAAACAGATTGTTAGTTCATGTTAGAAATTATTTAATTTTCCCCCCAAAGCCCCCCCTGTTAAACAACAACATAACAGAAAGAGATCCGTGAACTTTGTAAGGGTACCCACCATCTCCTGCACAGGAGACAGCACTCTCCAAAAGTGAAATAGGACAGGAAAGCAAACAGCATGTGAAAGGTGAAAACCCCACTTCGTGTGCATTGCTCCCTTCTTCCCTAAAACTGATTTTCCTTTGAAAGCTCTAAAAACAGGGCACAAAAATTACACCTGACAGCTAATATGCCTAGCTACACAAGTGCCTTCAAAACAGGAGAACTTCCAAGTGCCCCGGTAGGGCCTGTCCTTGTACCCTTTGATGTAAACAACAGAATTATCATGGGTTTCAAGAAGACAGCAGTAGACCTGCTCTCCAATGGCCATTTGTGAGGCGAAGACTTTGAATATATATGGAACTTCGGTTAAACCAAGTTACATGCTAATTTTATGTAAGATAAACTAATTGTTTTCCCTTAGGCTTTGACTTAAACTGATGTAAACAAAGCATTTCAGAATTAAATCTGACTATTGTCTAGTATATGTTATGTATAATTTAAGAAAAGGGCAGACAAGAGTAGATCAGCCTTAGGAGGTACTTTCAGGTCAAATTTTCAATATTTAGATGTGAATCTGAAAATGAAACTTTAAATCAACTTTAAATAAAATTAAAGTACATTAAAGAAAATGAGAGAGACAAGTATAATTCTGTTGTTAAGGCTTAGAAGTGAAAAATAAACAGTATGAACAAAAATAAATTTAATTTTTATAAACAACTGTAAGCAAGCAGAGTTTGTTGTAATATTCTGTAATAAATAATTCTTTCTGAAAAAATGGATAAGGGCTTCCTAATTTTTGTTGCCTTAAATTACATACTTTTAACACATGTATTAACACACTAATTTGTATTTGTACAGCAGAGCTTTTGAAAGAAACGCTGACATACTTAATAGGGACAACTGGGTTAAATGGGAATTTACTGGATAAAGTCAGAACATAACATTCTTACTTATCCAGTGTAATTAATGTAAAATTATACTCTTCTCAACAGGGACTGCATGGTAAAAGGGATATCTGGTCTGCTTAGGAGGTGCCCCCATTAACTGGATTTTTTTTTTCAGATGCTCTAAGCAATCAGCTAGTAGAACCAGACATTGTCCTCAGGTAACCTCATGCAGCTGCCTTCAGTACAAAATGCTGTCACTTCTCAGACTTCATACACTGTGATCTGCTTCCTTCCTTCACATTTGTCCCCTGAGGGACGGCAATCCCTCCTCTCCGTGTGGCCCGAGGAGCAAGTGCTCACATGGCACGATGTTTTAGCAGCAGGGCAGAACCCAGCCCTGTCTCAACGTGTGCATTTTGGTAGGAACCCCTTCCAAATCCAATTGACAGGAAAATGAGTATGCAGTCACTCTAACATTTTAACCTCGCATTTGTTTTCTCCCTGCTTGCAGGATCTATTTGCTTTCACTTTCAAAGGTATCTTTATTTTCCGAAGCTGGACAGGAATTCTGCAGTGACGTCTAGCAAGAAAAATCTCTCTCAAAACATTTCAGTGCTTCTTTTTTTCCCTGCCACAAAGGCTCCGGCTACTAACATCGCCATCCCATCTCCCCGCTGAATTAACTCTCGGCATCATCTGTGTAACATGTACCACCACTGCACATTACCTACAGCTGAGCATCTTTAGCCACTCACAAATGAGGACAGTAGAACTCCAAACATTAAATTCAAAGAAAATAATAATTTGGAGGAAAAGAGGGAAAAAAAATCCAGCAAATTAAGCCCACATTTAAGTACATAAACCAGGTAACATAAAGGATTCCACTGGTCCAGAACAGTTAAAATTCAGCTGCTCAATGTTACATCTTTATCCAGGTAAATTCCTACTGAAATCAACAGACCAGCTTCTGGTCATCGACACCGACACAAACCTGAGCTACGTCTAATAAATTCAATACTGCTTATGCAAGTTTATAAAGGTGTCACCATAAAGGTGGCCCCAAGCCTGAACCAAGGCAGGGATGCCTTAAGGAAGACTGACTAGGTGGTTGTAAGAAACCACTTGCTGTGGAAAGCTCTCCATTGGAAAGCTGTCTCCTGCCAGACACCAAGGTCCACGGCAGCTGAGCACTTTTCCGGAAAGGCCTCATAGAGGAGATAAACACTATCACTATTTCCCATTAGCAGTGCTAGGAAGCTACAGAGGTATGTAGCGACATGTGTCTCAGTCCAAACACGGCACGTGAACTTATTTTTTGTTTTGCTCTCTGTGCAAAAGTGATTTTTTCACTAAATAAATCTCATAATCCATTTTCTGTACACATTCAACAATAGATTATTCCACAACATGACAATATGATATAACTTAGGTCAGGCACGGAGGCGTAGTTTGCACAGACTGTTACTAAGTGACAAAGGAATTTAGGGCGTCAGTGAAGAGGTTGCATTCATTAATTGTTCATTTCCAAATGGTGGTGGCTACAAGGGGTTTGCGTTTGCTTGACTGGTTTTTTTGATGGGGTTTCCTGCCTACCTCTGCTGAAAGATGCTGGAGAAGAGCTGACCAGGTATTCTGGTGAAAGAATCATTCAGAACAGATTTAACAAACCGTCCAGGTGCTAAGCAGACATCACTGATGTACAGTTCCAGCCTCTGATATTTCTTATGTTTTTTTTTATTTTTTATTTTCCTGTTTTGTACATCTCCACTTAGAGTTCACACAACACACTCATTTCCAACTCAGAGTTAAAAACCCACCCGTTCCACCAGGAACTTAATACTTTATCCTATCAGACTAATAACGCACAGCTTATGTGCCATTTAAATCAGAATTGCTCTCCCCCAGCAAATGGCAGATAAAATCGTTCTAGACTGCAGCAGATGAAACTGGAAACTTTGTCTTCCTGTTTGCATCTGGGGCACATACGATCAGCCTATGTGAACAAGGCTTCAGCAAGCCATTTTAAAAAGAAGGGTATCAGGAACACCAGCACTTGCAGATAATAAGTCGCAGAAGAATCGCTACGCTGCGGCTCTAAAACAACCCCTTTCACCCTGTAAAGCGGATCAAAAACCCCCAAGTAATGTGCCAGGCTGGGCAAGGTCACTCGCTGCATCCTGCGAGGGCGAGAGGAGCGCACGCAAGTCTCCTCTATGTCAACAGCCCCACTCAGCAGGGAGGGAGACGTGGAGGTTTCCCGAAGCAGCCGCCGACACGGTGCGCTCAGGAAGGAGCGGAGATGCCCACTGCGATGGCCCTGAAGCGGGGAGGATTTCCCGGTGGATCTCCAGGTCCGCGCGCTGGGGGAAAAACACCCCACTTGAGGCGCAGGCTGGGAACCTGACCCACGTGCACGTTTTCTGGGGCTCACTATCAGTTTCACAGAGCGGGTTTATCTTCAAAGGGCCTCTGCCGCAGGGAATTGGCATCCCCTTCCTTTTACAGCTGGGGAATGTAGGCACAAATATATTATTGACTTTTCTAAGGTTACTGAAGCAGAGAGGAGAAGAAAAGCCAGATCTCTCTTGGTCTGCTGATCAGAGCCTAAAAATCACTAAGCAATCCTCCCTCCAGCTTCAAGGCCACAAAGTTTGCAGTTCAGTATTTTCACAGAGGGCATAATCTGGGCATAAGTGAGGATGTGCAAAAGAGAAAAAAAACTCTTGTTTGATCTTCACAGGAAACCTCAGCCCTGAAGTAACCTTGAGGTAAAAAGAATAATGAAAAACATGATTTTTACTTGCGAGTTTAACACATGAGGTTTGAAGGTCATCAAAGTGTTTTTGTCTCTGAAGTGAGAACTGGTGTTTTTACACTATACTTTCAGCACAGTGGTTTTAAATTATCTCTGTAAAGATAGATACAAGCAGTTTGTTTACCAGGTTAGGAATTAAAAAAAAAAAACCCACCCATATTTAAAACTCTCCTTGGCTTAATTATTTTCAACATTTTATTCACTTAATCAAAGGAAAGAAAAAAAATCAGCTTGACTTTTTTGACAGCAAAGTCAAACCAACTGGAAAATTCACCTCCTACAAGAAATGTTGAAAGGGAAAACTCTGGATAGCAACATGTTAGTGAAATGCTTTCAGCTGCAGACACAACTGTATTGTAACAAAATCTTATATTCTCTTTGACCCACTAGCTCTCCTTCCCTGCAGAAGACAGGGAAAACTGTTGGATCAGAGTAGTGGTTTTGATCAACTTCTTTCCCATAGGAAGGGGCACTGCATGGGATACAGACATATGAAACTACACGCCTGTATATTTACTTTGCAGACTACCTGCACACATAAAAGCATGAAAGAAGTTATGTTACAGTTAGAGAGCATGAATATTTCTTCAATGTTATTTTTTTCCTTCCTTAATGCACGTTTTTAAGTCAGATAAATACTCTTAAAGACTCTTAAATTCATTTCAGAAATAGAGATTACTGAAGATCACCAATAGTTTTTTTCCAATAATACAAGAAGTCAGCAGCAATTCTGGGAACGGAATGGAGCTGCGAGGTCCTCATTCTGTGTCTCCCTGGCTCTTTTCTGGGGCCCCAGTAATCTTCTGTAGCCACTGGGAAACATGGGAAACAGTGATTTTTATATCTAGAGATCAAAGGGGCAGAATCTGTTCTCTGAGGACATGAAGTCCTACTACAAGCTAACACTAAATGCTCCTAAATTGTTCACTGTAGGGAACTTGGAAAAGAGACTTTGTTTTGCACCATTTATAGTGCTCTGCAATCAAAAGATCTTAGAGAATGCAGAAAGACACGTACGTAAGTTTTGGATTGAGAGCGCCATTCCAGGCCTCGTCCTAACATGATATTATATAGAAAAGTAATAAAATAGACATAGATGATCTTTCATAACAAGCTTCCAGTTTTATTTGGTTCTGTTTAATCACGTATTTTGCTGTGGCCAACTGCATTCTCTCTGGTCTCTTAGACAGTGGGTTTCATGCATTCTTGCATATATTTGAACTTTTGATCATTTTCCAAAAATTCACTGCTAGTATCCTAGGCAGCCATCACTGGGTAGCGATATGGGTCATTCTAGTTCAGAATAAAAAGGAGATGAGTGTGACTGATCCTTTTTCTCAAGGTCAAATCTCATAACAAATCATCTGGAGAACTGCCAACGACTTCAATAAGACCAGAAATTGTCCCTACTGTTATCTAAAAAACTTCATCTGCCTTATAAGAAAATCTCTAGCCAGACTAGATCCATTCTTCTGCAGACTAGGGAAAGGAGAAACAGACAAAAGAGCAAAAGGAGAGACAGCAGTCTTTACTGATGCCTGTATATTATTGCTTATCGGATTCCAAAATAGATGGAGGGAACGCAGGGACATTTAAGAACTGTTGCATCAGTTCCTTGTGAGCAAAAGCGGAAATACTACCTTCTTTTTAGTACAATTTAGAACAGGTTTTATTCTATAAATAATGTATATAAAACATACCTATATAGTAACTTATAGATCCAATACAGAGTTGTTCTTGGCTTAATCCTTTAGTCTCTGCTCCCAGCAAAGAATGAATGGAAGAAAGTAAAGCTGGAATATAACCTACTTACAAAATTACTTTTTGTCAGAAAATGAAAGACAAAGGGGGGAAAAGACACATACTTTTGTTGCTTTTTTTGAATTTTGTGCTTTGGGAAAATGTCGGTGTGTCTATATGTGTATGCGTGTCCACGTATGTATGTATGTCAGATTTACCAGACTGGCAAGGAAGAAAATGAGTCGATCTCAAAAGAAGCCAGGAATCTGGGACTTGGATTCTCTGACTTCAATAGTATTGCACGGACTTGGAATGTGACAGATACTGGCATATTGTGTCTTGCTGTGAATGAGAGCTTGACTCTGAAGCTTTACAGCATCTCTCTTCCTAAAGAGCAAAACGCGCTGCTCACGAGGCACATCTGAAGACTTGGGATGTGACTAGCTATTCTTGACCTGTCCCTTTCCACTGTGCAGTGCTTTCCTCGTTGAATGCCTGGCCTGTTACTGACCTTTAATTTCGCAATAGGCTCATGTTGACAAATCACTTGGAACTGACATTAACACAGGTATGTAACTCATGCTATGATAAAAAGAGAAAGGTGTTTTCAAAAGCTGGCGAGCGCAGGAGATCAGCAGTAGTAGCATACATAAGGGGACCTCAACTGTTTGCATGCTGGGCTACCATCTTCAAGTACTGTAGCGTGTTAATAAAGCATCTTTTTTTTTTTTCCTAAAGGCCTATAAAAATGTTGTTCCTGTTGTTTTGGTTTTTGGTTTTGGGGGGGTGAATACTTTAACTCAGTTCTATTAGGTGGCTATCTCTAACGCAAAAGATAAAGGCAGATGGAAGGTGGAGTGAGTTCCAAGGAAAACTCGGAACTAAAGAACTTCAGTATTGAGCTTCAGGGCCCATAAACAGCCATTTTAGCAAAGTTACCTTGTCTCATTGCTTTTTATGTTACGGGGTAAATACTTAAAGCGATAATTTAACCACAGAATGTTTGTATTAAACAGGGGCCTCCTGCTCTCTAGTTTCTATAATTTACAACAAAGAGTTTATTAAACACAACTCTTTCTGTCTGACATTCAAATCCATCTCTGCAACACACTCTCCTCTGGATTTGCGCCACCGAATGAAATGCTTTGGAAAAACAAAATAAACCAAAACCCTGCTGTGGAAACAGGACAAATCTAGTTTCACATCCCCTGCAGAGAGAGAAACAAGACGGAAGTAAAAAGCACCAAATGGAGCTCATAAAGCTTCACTCTGATCTCAGCCTCCACATTCTGGCAGAAAGCACTACCTAAGAGATGTGCTCTGCTTCAAGTGAGAACAGCCTCTGATTGCACCGTGAGCACAAAAATATATTGTCTGTGAACAATTATCCTGAACAAACTCTGAATAAGGGAAATCTGACTACAGAAAAAGGGGAAATGTGGTGGGAGGCAGGCGAATCGCCCCCCTCCCTCGCCAAGGCCTTATCTCACACGCCAGCCATCTGTAGTAGCTGTGCCTGCAACTAGGGTTTGTGGGCTCCACTGAACCTCCTTTTCCACAGGCTGCCTGCATCGTGCGCTGCGACGAGGTGGCAATCGTCCTGCCTGTCGGAAACCGTCCACCACAGGAGGGAAGTCATTTTGAGTCCTGTAACAAAACCAGTTTCTCGCTTCAGGTCCAACTTGCCGCAGGGGCTCATATGCCTTAGAACATTTCCATATAGCAGCGCATAAGCGAAAGGGAGCCCATCCTTAACTCTCAGGTGCCATGGGGAGTTAAGAGGGCAAGCCTTTAAATTCACTCTTTCTCTTTCAATATAGCTACAAATAAAAATAATGTATTTGTTTGCAAGTGACTGTCCAAACCAGGAGCAGATTCTGAACATTTTGAACCTAATATGACATATCTAGAGAGAAAAGGATGCACACCTGAGTACAGTCCTTCTCCGATCCTGGGCATCTCCTCCTTACTTATATCTTTGAGGACAGTCAACAATTTAGAGAGAAAATGTGTGGTGGGGCAGGAGTCGGTTTTGGGGCTTTTTGTTTTGTGCCTTTTTACTTTTATGCAGCATCCTTGTGCAGTTTGGTACATATATAATACGCGGATGGTAAAGGAAAGAAAAAGCACACAACTAGATACAGGGAGGCCACCTTGTGATCAGCCAAGCTCTCATCTTGCAGGTAAAACTACTCTTAAATTCAGGTAGGAAACAGCTTGTTTTGCAAGAGAGCACAGCAGAATGTTTTCCCCAAATACGGGAGATTCTGTAACGCAATTCATTGCTGACAGCTTTCTTGAGGCCCCCAGAAGATCACATTAACTTCTGGAACTCCCAAGTTTGGTTTCTTAGTGTACTGGCTACTCTGCCTATGTTCCTCTACGGGCTTTTACAGTGAGAACATCTTCGAATCCCGTGTCATAGAATGGTCTCTGTTTTAGGCTTTAGTCCCTTATTCTATTAGAAAGACAGTGTTCTGCTGTGATTTTTTTGTTTTGTTAATTAATTCATTTGAGACTATTCCTTAAATTTTAATTTTAAGGGATTTTTGTGTGTGATTATATTAGTCACTCCTGGAGTTGCATACAACTGTCACTGATTTAAAGTATTTAACATACATATCAAATCTGTTTGTATTATATATGCACGTGTATGTATGTGCACGTGTATGTATGTATACACTAAGAAAAACAAACCAAAACCCCCTTCAAACCGCATCTTCCTCCCTCCTCCCTTCTCCATTCTGAGCAGGTTCCTGCTATCAACTGCTGGAGTGTGCTCACTCTACACCTAGAGCTATAATTATTTTGCTTTAATTTTACAAAACCTTTTGTTCCATTCCCACGAGCCCACCTGATCCTTATATTACACTTGCTCTATTAAAACACTCATGCAGAACAAAGCACAGTTGTACTGATTCATAAGTAACTCACCCCCCCCCACCCCCTTCTCTTTTTCTTTCTACTAGGCTCATGCATCTCCCTGCAGTTTCATGACACTGTCCCTGATGCCAGTCCATGGTCCCATTTTTGCCTTTTTTTTTTTCCCCTCTTTCTTTTAAACCATTATTTTTATGTGCTTAGGGTCCAATTACACTATTGTGTGCTGTTGTTTTGAATTGCTGTTGTTCTCAGTCATTTTATGTTATGCTCTTTGGCACGACAACAGATATAGTGCAGAGGGTGTTATGGAATTTATTTGTTGTAATCAGACTCTAGGATTGTTTTTTATTATTATTATTCATAGAGTACAAGCACCAAGGCTAGCCGTACATTTTTCCGAGGCAAGTAGAAGACCATTTGCAGACCAGCCTCTGACACCAGCATACCCTATCTGCAGTAAAAGGAGACAGTAGCAGCTTAGGTCAAGGTGATTACTATTACTTGGGCATAGCCTGCATGAACCACCAGGCTTTACAGAAGACCAAACACACTGACAACACTTGCAAACAGGATCTTCACAGAGGCACTGGGCATTTCAGATTTAGAAAGAAACCCAAGCTCTCATAAATCACTGCTGAAAAACGGAAGGACAGAGTACAGCTCATCAGTAAAGATGGGAACAATAGAGGGGCTGTTTCATCTATTTGTCCTGTACAACAACTTCCTTGAGCTGAGACAGACTTCATTTTCTGGCTTATAAAGCACCAAACATCTTGTTAGGACTACGCAACGGATAAATAATAATCAGCCAGAACAGTGAGGAGTGGGTGCATATGGAGAACGTGCTAGCAAAGAACAAATAAAACTGTAGCCATCTTTTCAAAATGGGGCACGGGACATTTTGCAGTCCTCTGCCACTGGTGGTAGGCGAGTACAGGAGAACAGACCAGGCGAAGTTGTGAGAGAAGGCACGAAGGGGAAGGAAAATGGGGTGTGTGTATGTTTTTCTGGGTGACATGTGTAACAATGGTGAATACTAATGATTTCTAGCAATGAGAGAAAATAACAGGGAAAAGGGGGAATGTAGCAAGGCACAGAACAAACACGGCTGTAAGGGGTACAAACGAAAGTTGCAATTTACCAAAGAATAATCGTTTTGCACATTTTATGTAGCATGTCAAATCTATCAGATTTTCTCTTATTAAATCATCATTCTACAGCAACAATCATTCTCTCAATCAATCCCCCGTGTTAACAACTCTTAGTAATGACTAACTTGGCAGGAACTGATGTTTACATATATTTTAACGTCCTGAGCACTGTTCTGTAGTTTTTGAATGCTAAATTTCCTTTACGTTTTGTCCCTTATTTTTTAACCTGCTTTTAAAGGATGGATGCATTCAATTGGAAAATAAAGTTTTGTAGCGCACACACACACTCAGATTATGTTAGTTAAGGAGATTGGCAGTGGGATAAGAACAAAACCATTCACCTCCTGATTGCTGATTCAAATCTAGCCCAAGTGAGATAGTCACAGAAGCTATAAGCCTCCCATGGTGGCTTTGTGATTTGAGATTATTTTTTATGAATCTCAAACCACTTCAGGCCAAGAACCAGAATTGCAAATCCACTGCCTCAATGAGCATTAACTGGCATCACTGCACACAGTAACAGAGGAGATGCCAAAAAACAAACTGGTCCTGGAGACAGACTTCCCACCTTATCCTGGAAACTGATCATTAAAAAACAGGGTTGGTTCATGCAAATGGAAAGCACAAGGAAGCATGCATATATCTATCTACCAAACAGAAAACAAACCAACCCACCTGTAAGCACATCAGCTAGGTGGTGCAATATTTATCTGAAATGTGAACTGGTTCTCCAAGACTTCAGCAGCCCTAACCTTTCCCAAAACGAGGAGGTGTCTTGTGATGTGCCCCGTGTCACTTCAGAGCTGAGAGACAGGGAGGGCAGGAGGAGAGGAGAATAAAGCAAAGGTTCTCCATCATAATTCCTGAGGATGAAGCAACAAACCTACATAGTCCTTACTCCTTAAAAATCAAAAGGGCTACAGACAGAGCAACTGCAGACTTTGTCATTCTTTGGTCCGCTCTTCCTGCCTAGGTAAGAGGAACAAACAGGGCATTTAATTTTGCAGAAGACCAAACCTGAGGAGGGCTGCGTTGCACTTTTTATTTTTTGGGGGAATGCGACTAATTAGCAAAGCTATTTCACTAAACAAACATCCTATAGCATCCAACAAAATAGTGACGGCACAGGCATATTTCCCATGGCTCCTTCTTTTAGGGAGCACGAATCCTTGAAAACACTTGGGAATTTAGCTACACCAGCTTCCTCCCTCAGATATGTTTGCTAACCTGAGGGGGGTAAAGGTCTCAGGACCCAAGAGTAGATTTAAGTTTTTCAACCATCTGCGCTGAAGTGCAGCCAATGCAAATTCCACCTTCAGATCTGCACTCTGGTGCCTTCCTGTTACATTTCATTTCACACTTGTGATCTTTATTCCTTAGAAACAGGAAAAATGCACAGCTGATGAACCACGTTTGCACGCAACTTGAAATTGTTCCTGTAGTGGCTGTTGCTTGGACGTGCACTTGACTATTCAAAGGGAAGCAAGATGAGAAACAGAGCTGCATTTTAAATGGCCAAGTATTCCTAACGTTACACAGGAATTTTTGGAAGCAAGCAGTTCTCTTCAAATTTTCAGAGACATGACTGACAGTATTCACGTATGCTGCGTCCAGTTCTGGGCTCACTGGTTCAAGAAGGACCGGGAACTGCTGGAGAGGGTACAGCAAAGGGCTACAAAGATGATTAGGGGGCTGAAGCATCTTTCTTATGAGGAAAGACTGAGGGAGTTGGGTCTCTTTAGTCTGGAGAAGACAAGACTGAGGGGGGATCTCATCAATGCCTACAAATACTTAAAGGGAGGGTGCCAGGAGCAGGGGGACAGTCTTTTTTCAGTGGTGCCCAGTGATAGGACAAGAGGTAACGGGCACAAACTTGAACACAGGAAGTTCCATTGGAACATGAGGAATGAATATTGCTTTACTTTGAGGGTGGCAGAGCAGTGGAACAGGCTGCCCAGAGAGGTGGTGGGTTCTCCAACTCTGGAGACATTCAAAACCCACCTGGACACCATCCTGTGCAACCTGCTGTAGGTGAACCTGCTCTGGCAGGGGGGTTGGACCCCATGATCTCCAGAGATCCTTTCCCTGTCATTCTGTGATACATACATCCCAGATTTAGCCTTGGTGTGGTATCTGAACCTAGAAGGGGATTTGAATTTTACCATTAGCTTCGTATGTCCCAATTATTTTCTCAAGCTGCACAGAAAGCAGAGGAAGTTCACTTTAGACATATAAAAGGAGACAACAGTAAACTTTTGAAAAAATATTATAGGGAATAATTGTGCTCTGAAGGATTTATTTATTTACTAATGCAAACAGTACACACTGAGATAACATCTGGCAATGTTTATTACAATGAATTTAAATCAATACCTCTGTCTACTACAATATCTGTCCACAAAATAATCATTCCTCCTGGCGCTCACAAGAAATACTCAGCTTTCTATTAGAGTAGCCTTTGTCAGCGAAAAGGGAGGTGGTCACCTTAATGCTATTTGAGACCCAAGAGAAGACAAAGAATTAGATGTACCTAGACACAAGAATGATGGAAAATTAGAGAGAAAGTTAGAGAGAGTGATGCAGCTTGTTGCACAGCAAAGAGTACACAATTTATCCCCACAGAATTTCAAAAGGCAACAGATCCCAGATCTTTTTTCTTGTGCCTCAAGAAGTTTAAATCAGAGCAATCCATTGCTACCAGGCCTTTTGTGGCATATTAGAGCTACAAGTAAAGGCAGAAATTTTGACTTATTTCCTTTCGAAGTCAGAATTCAAAAAGAAGTGATACTGAACCTTCCTACATAATTAAAAAGCCAAAAATAAATTTGTTTTGAAAGTTCTGTCTATTAGAATTTCCAAGTAAGCCCTTCCATTCTTTTCTATTCCTATATTTGCATTATTGCATGCCACTGCAGAAAAACGAGCAGTTTTGTGCAATGAAAAAAGTCACTAAGCATTAGTTTAGTACTTACTGAACCTTCACCTTTCCTACACCTAAGTGCCTCTTACAGTCTAACAGACTGACGTGGAGCAAGACCTGCATTACTACTTACATGTCATGAAATTAAGCAAAAAATAATAAAACCACACAAAATAAAAATCACTTATTATTTTTCCTCCTTACATTTTTAATTGCTGTAATTTTGCTTTTGTTGAAACAGTCATTTCCAAACCAAAATGATACATCTGATTAATGTGACTACACATAAAATAAATGTACATTTGTCCCTATTTAATTTCACATTTTGCTGGCTCACTGTTCAAAGCATTTCCATTTGCACAGGGCCTAGAGGTAAAGTAAGACTTTCTGTGCTACATCAAGTCCTGAGGCATGAGCTATGTTCAGAAGTTATTGTGGTGATGTGTTATCTTTTTCCCATAAAAACTTCTCTTTGACAAGATAATTGAGATTATAGTTACAAAGTGGGGAGAGTGGGGATGCGAGGGGACACAATTTGTTCCCCTCCCTACTGGTCGAGACCTACTGGGCAGAGGAGAGCACAATTTAGTTTGGACTAGGAAACTAAGCAGCCACAGCAAGCACAACAGCCACCAAGGAAACCATTATACGTAGTGCCAGTTCCCATAATTTGTGTTAGGTAAGATTTGCATCAGGATTCTTTACTTAGCTTCTTACCATTTCTTGCCCTCCACACCACCAAAGTCATACTGTAACCTAAAGTTCCTAACAATGTGGCCATTAGGGATGAACTGGGGAAGAATTTTAACAATACTGCTATATTAGCAAAGTAGAGAAAGATACAAAAACTGACCTTCCAAGCACTGAAACTGGTGAAAATCCCACTAAAGTAAACAGAGGCTGTACTTACAGGGCAACAGTAGCATCCATCTTTAATATCCACCCATTACTGTCAGTTTAGCCACATGAATTAGTGCTAGACTTGAAAATACACCGGATATTTGAGCTGGCTTTAAGTGAGAAGACTGTGATTTCAAATGTGCAGAATGAGCTCTGTTATTTTTTCCATATTTAAACAAATAACAGACCAAACACATACTCAGTTTTGAAAGCTCTCAACACTGGGAAAGATTAGTGCAGGAGTTTCTGTTTGCCGATCAGGGCTGCAAAGGAGTAGAAAAGTCAAACAGAGAGAGATTGGGAATTTTACACCTGGTTGCAGTGCAAGTAAGAGCCCAAAGCCCCAGCCTAGCAGAGGACCAGTTTGTCTGAAACGCCTATTGAATTTCCCAGTTCCTCATTGGTTTCACAGGAGAAAAACCTGCTTTGTAAGCTAATATAAAAACTGGTCTAGATAAAATGGGAGGGGGATAATTTCTAACCAATATAGTCTTACGAAATTTCACAGAAGAACTCCAAACTACCTAAAATTAGGAGATTAAAACCAAAGTAAACCTTCACTGAACCACTACTGGCAAAAACATGCATATAACTTTTATGCCATTTTGAGATGAAAAAAGGGTAAATCCTGTTTTTTAAAAAACAACCATCCAACCAACACCTCACTAAAGAAAGCACAGTGTATTTATTTTCCCACTGTAAATTCTTTTCCCCTACATCAGCTAAGGAAAGTTCTGTGTCTCCTCCTGTCCCTCGAGGCTGACAGGAGAGCAGAGCGAGCATCCAGTGTGTGCCCTTCAGCAGCAGCAGCAGTGCTGGAGAGGTGGGAACAGATGTATACATGCAAATGCATCAGGCCACACAAAGGGGCAGCTCGAGCACACACGTTTGCAACACATCCTGGCTCCAATGTGGAAGGAAACTCACTGATTTTATTTGGGCCAGGATTTCGTTCTTTATCCGTAAAAGAAGTGATCAGAATATAGCTGCACTCAATACAGAAAATGCGTGCAGAGTTCTGGCAGGAATTGCAGGTGATACCATGTTTCCACAGCCTCTCTGAGCACTAAAAAGGAAACTTGCTTTATTACACCGCTTACCTGCAGCCCTGAATTTCAGAATTCAACAGCCCTGAGTTGCCAGCTCTAGGAAGCAGCAGGAGCGAGTTACGGGCAAAGTCCTATCCCATTCAGAGAGCGGGATGAAGTCCTGGCAGCACTGGAAGTGAGACTCAGAGTTTCACGGTATGGATATTTGGGCTTCGTATCATCTCAACAGAGAAAAAGCAGGAGGAAAAGTCTATTACCCTTTCCAGACTTCCACCAGCCCAACCATGATTAATCACAACGTGACTTTAGGAATTAGTTCAGCATTAAATAAGGAACATCTATCTTGCTATACAGTGTATTTCTTCTATGAGGTTTTCTAGGTGTAAGGAGGCTTAAAGAATAACTACTGTATGGTATAGATTCATTGTAAACATTATGACAGAGACAGTGGAAGAGATTTTTAGAAATTAAATGCTTTTAAATGTAATTAAATCATAATAATCACATAGAAAGCTGTGCCCCTGACAGTCTGACAATGTAGGGACATGGAAATGTTTTCCACCATCATAAGGCACGGGAAATCTATGCCTATCTTATGTTGCTGAAAGGCAAATTCTATGGCGGGACAGAATTGTACTTTAAGACCTGATAATTTCATCAAAAGTAAAATTTACCTGGCACGTTTGGAATTCTCTGGCACACTAATAGCTGCAGTAAAGAAAAGATCCTTTTTGTATTTCTCACTGCTAAGAAATCCTGTCCATGCAAGAAACGCTGAGCCTTCGGCCTTTAAAGCTTCCCCTTGGCTGCCCCGAGGGTGCACTCCGTCCGACAAGATTCTTCCCTTTGCCCTCAGCACATCCCAAATACCGGCTAAAAACCCTAACTCTGGGGGTTTGAATTCTATTCGCAGTCAAGCACCTAAATGTTACTGCATCTCTCTTTAATGTCCCTAAAATTGTTTTGGACCTGGTAGCAAAGTGGCCTTTCATTATCAATTTCCATATTTCTGCAACAGTCTGAGACTTAGCATATGAGAAAAGAGTGAAGTTTTGAGAACCCCAGACATTCAGGGACTATCTGAATGTAAAGCTTTAGTTCAGTACCACTCCAAAAACATACATGTTAATATAAAAGATTTTATATTTGTTACAGATTATAATCATATGTACTCCTGATTACCTTCCCACATGAACTTTCGTGAACTCTTGCTGAAGGACAGTCCCCCAGACAAGGCAAGAAAACACTTGAGGTGACCATGACTTGCACCCTGAGGAAACTAAGTATTTGCTAGATACCTAGAGTTTTACTAATACCTGAACATTTTTTTAGAGCAGTTCCAGCGCCACATGTGTCAGCACAGAGACACGAGAAGACTACAGTATAACAAAGACTGGTAAAGCGAACACCAGTTTGTCATGGCAAACAAATGTCTTCTCGAATGACAAGCATGATCAGAATAAGGGCAGATGTAGCTTTAAAGAGCAGTATTTTGTAAATCACACACACAAAGCAGCTAGTAATATGTCAAGTTGAGACACAGGAAGTAACAGCAAACAGTATCATTTCTGAGGTGATTTTCACATGGCCAAGAGCCATCAGAACAAATTCAATAGCACCAAAGCCCTGACAATAGTAAAAAGCGTAACACTTTCCTTTCTGCAGAACTGAAACAATGACGAGGAATCAAAAGTCTCACATTCAGGTGCCATTCATGAGCATCAGTACCTATTGCAACCTTGCCTATTGATTCAGGGATTTTTCACTTCTAGTGGCGCTGTATTTCCTGTCAGGTTGATACACTCATGTAATTCTATACCCTCTTGGTCACCTGATTTCTGGGTCCCTCAGCATCCTCTGTCTGCATTCCTCAGGCTTGTGTGATGCCCTGACTGCTAGAATTTCCCTCTAGTTGTTAACTGCAACCAGGGAAAACCTGTCATTTACACACTAAGCCTGCCCCAGAGGGTGATCATTTTTATAGTTGTTTGGTTCAGGAATCCAGTATCACTTGTTCTGGAAAAGTGACAGCCGCTCAGACGTAAGAAGGTTAGTTGTGTATTAAAACAGGGCAAGAGACATGACAAAACAGATTACTCTCCTCGCTTGAAACCCTAATGAATGGAAAAAGAAACTGGGAAGAGATGAGAATTCATCTGCCTCTGGCTCAGACTGATGTTCGGCAGCTTTTCCCATTGATGGTCTGATCTTGCAAACTACATACATGGGAACTACACCGCTATACCCTACTTAATGAACTGGGACAGCAGCGTCATGACCTAAACTGGTTCACATTCAGAGAGGGCGTGCAGTGATCTGGCACAACTGCTACCATTGCTGCTAGGAAATATCTACCTAATTCCTTGAAAAGGTTCTGCTGCTAAGAGTCACCGGATTCTCAATTACTTATTGCCAGTCTTGAAAGAGATAATACACCTCCATTTTACAAAAGATTTTCATTATTCAAAATTTCCATGAGAATATTACATGAACTAGAATGAAATTTCTAAGGAAACATTATGAAGACAATTGACAAAAAAGAAAAAACATCTGCCAGGGGAAGCAATAGGTTAAAAAAAAAAAATTGTTAATGCAGGTTCTGACTCAAGAGATGCCTTCATTACCGACACCAAAACATCCTGCAAAGCCAAATACTTGTCCAATGGCCTTTAAAGGCACAGACCGATCTGTGCGAGTGCTCACTATCTCCAATTTGGCTATCTTGCTGCCAGCTCCTGCAGTTTTCTGTAGGAGAGAGATATAACAGAAGGAGGCAAGGAGCAAGAACTAGGTCCTTTTAAAGCAAAATGCTATAGCATGATGATGCACATGCAGAACAAAAGAACCGGAGGAATTCTTTTGTCATGAGGAAATACAGGACTGTTAAAATAAATACCTAAAGGACAGCATTCCCTGTCAGACTTCTGAAAGCCCTGCAGAGCGTGCATTGGCACCAAAACCATGGCCATAGCAGCAGTGGAGCTCTGTATATGATTTATTTTTAAAAAATAAATAAATGAAACAAATATTCTGATCTCTCTCCTGCCAGTGAAAACTGTCGCAAACAGACCAATTTTGACACAACTGAAATCAAAATATCTTCTAATCAATTTTCTAGGTGCAAGGGCAATAAGGGGAAAGAGGGTAATAAGAAGAACCAGATCCTCTATTGTAAAATTCAGAGCTAGACCACTTACACTAATGAAGAAAACAGACCAGAAAGTTTGGATAACTTACATTCATCGAATTGCCCTACATCAGACTCTGGAATTTGAAATGATTCAGTGAGAGTGTCCTCAGGGACACTGATGTAAATATAGAATAACCACAATGCCTTTCTGTGGAGTCCCTCCCATTATACACTGGTTTAGCTGAAGAATTTCATTTTGGATAGGACAAAATAAGAGTACCAAGGCTTGGAAAATGCCAGGTCTGTGTTGCCTGTTTTCCTTTTGAATCTGATGGCATCTCTGGTCTAAGATAACTTTCTTTGCTCAGTAATATTTAGCCCTTTTTTTATCTTGAGGCAGACCAGCAAATGCTTATCAAAGATAAACGGAGTGAAAGATTTTCCACTTTTACCGTAACATCTTCAGGTGCTGAAATGCTGAAGTGTTTTACAACTTACTAAAGTAGTGCTTCTCAGGGAATCAATGCTAGTATTCTCATTCCTTTTCAATGTGAGTGAATCACAACCCATACTCCTCTATATGCTAAAGCAACCACACACCAGAGAGGTATTTTCCTGTCTTCATCTATTGTGGCCACTATTCTGCAAAAACAAGAGCTGCCACCTGTGAAAAAAGTCACGATTCTACCCATTTGTACTCTACAACTGATGCCCTTAACACACAGACCTACAACAACAAACAAAGCCCCACACAACCCCTCCATCTCCAAAAAATCCAAACCTTAACCATTTGCAAGAAAACAAAAAAAGCAGGAGGGACTTACATTGACAATCATTCCCAACTCTTTTTTTGTGCTAAGTTGTGAATGGGACTGATTAAAACCTACCTGAGAACGAAAAAAAATTTTCAGGTTGGCGAATTGCATTTTGAGATTTGCAGTTTCATAAATTGAAAATATCTTTCAAGGATGTTTACAGGAAAATTCAGAAAACAGAGACAATCACAAAGCTCCCAATCTCCTGAGACATCTACCTTTTTGTAGCAGGCTTTACTCCAACCCCATTAAATATTTGCTCTGATCATCAATCCTATGTGCAACTTTCAACTGCCTCCACAATCTGTGTCAGAGGCCTTTGTATCAGGCAATACCTGGAGTGTCTCCATTCACCCAAATTTTAAAACCCTGCAACTGAAACAAATCAGCATTTTTGCACCAATTGGAAAGAAACCATGCAGACTCATAGTGACTGAAAATCTGTCCTTTGGTATCTATATGACTCCTTCCCCATCCTTCTCTGAAAAAAGAAGGGTCAAAGCAAAATGCTGGCAGACCAACGAAATCTGTGAAGAGACAGTATAGTTTCAGTTATGAGAGGATGGAAAAATGAGAACCCTGGGGATCTCTAGGGAACATTAAGCTTTAATAATCAGGAATGTATTAGCGGCATACCAACATTCCCAAACAGTATGCTGAATCACAGAAACACCAGGGAGCAACAGAACCCATCCAGGCTGGTCTTCTGCCTTACTTTGAGTTCTAGCGTACCCTGAGAGATGGTTTTCCAAGCCATCCCTTAAAAAAAGAAACCTCCCCTGCTTCCACAGTACCTACAGGTCGTGCATCCCAGTCCTTTACAGACGATACAGTCAGAACATGGTTCTTAATATGTAACTCAGTAATTTTCACTGCTCGTTGAACTGATTTCTTTAGGTCTTTCTCCCAGTGGATATGAAGAACAATTAATCACTGTGCTCCTGATTATAACTTTTCACTCACTAGAATATTTTTTTTTTCATATTCTCCTTTACATACAACAAAAGCAACACTTTCCAAAGCATATAATGCCACGCACGGGTCCTATGTATCCTCTTGCCCCTGGGTCAGATAACAATCAACCAGTTTCTGCTTTCTCAACAATTTTAACACTAGGACAATTTCTGCCTTGACAAACATTTTTGACCTCTCTGCATTTCCACTGGGGTTCCACAGGTAGAAATCAGGGCAGAATTTATCCCCGTGAGTTTCTGGATTAATGCCATAGTATAGAAAGGGGAAAAGGCAAAATTAATTCTCTTTGTTAGTGCTAACACAATTCCTCAGTGACAGTCATCCCCAAGACATTGATCCTTTTTCCAAAGGAAACACACTTCCATACTCATTTCACATTTGTACATGTCTTCTTCTGCAGCATAGCTTCTATAATCCAGTACCTTTTGCATTATCCCCCCCCCCCCCCAAAAAAAAAAAAAAAAACCCAAAAAAACCCAAAGCACAAAACCAAACAGAAAACAAAACAACTTAAACTGTGGAGGGTTTACATTTTGGCAGAGGAATAGGAACTGGGAATTTGCAGGGCTCAAAGCCCATCTTAGACATGAAATTCTAGTTAAAAGAGCAAGTTACAGAAGTGAAAGAGAGATCCCATATCCATCAGGAACTGCGAGGATTCTTGCACTGTAAAGAACACGGCAGGGTAGCTTGTTTGTTGCTTCAAAACCCTTCCTTCATTTAAAAGTACTACTGTGACGGACGAAGCCCTTCTCAGCCCTGACACCCTGACGCTACGCATGCAGCATGCACTCTGGGATGCCAGCTTACTGTGTCACATTGGCTTGGGTTCTGCCTGTTCCTTTCCTTATGCCTGCAAGCTCAATTGAACTTATGAAAATTCAAACTGTCTTCTGTCTGTTTCATACATCATCAGCAAATAATCACGAGACAAAATGAATTTGCTGTCTGTAATTTGGAGGCTACACAAATGCCTCTGCTGTATAATACAAAAAAAGGGGAATAAAGTTTGGTATGCAAGGTTAATTCAGCATGGAGAAAAGTAGCAGAGAAACAGACGGAGAGAGAACACGAACAATAAAATACTCAGCAGTCGGGAGAGTGACATGAGAAATACTCTGTAAATTGGAGTTGGCCTTGATACCTTTGAGTGATGGCATTAAACAAAGGCACAAGTGAGTTGTGAAAGATCACCCCCATGAGTGGCTGTATCTCCATCCCTCGTGATTTGTCTACACAATATACTTATTAATAATAACAATGGTTACTATTTCTCCTCTAAGAGCTTTGCAAACACAAACTCAATAATGTTCAGAGAGCTGTATCAGTTTGAACCAGACTGAAAAAGTGATCTGCTGAACAAGGCACAGTGAGGTTAAATGACTTGTCCAATGCCACTCAATGAGCCAGCATCCATCAAGATTAGAACACCGGATCTCTTGGTCAGTAATCAGATCGCAAGGCTGTGTAAGGCTGCAGCCTTGACAAATCTCTCTTTTTAACAAAAAGAATGTGTTGTATACTCCTTATTGGCCTTAGCCAATGGCAACATAACTAAAACCATTGATTTGAGAGTGCATCCAACGTGTGTCTTGTATAGCTTTTCAGGTTGTGTGTACAGAGTATTTTTCTTTCACACTCAATACACTGTCACTGTCTCCTAAAATTAAGTAAAAGCCAAATATGAGCAGAGGTAGCTCCTCATACTAGATTTAATCCTATTTGGCATTGGTTTCAAACAGCAAGTTCTTAACCACATCCTTAAAGTTAAGTATTTGAGTACTCCCATGGACCTCGTTGGATATACTTGCCTATCAATCCACGTAACTTTAGTACATAGCAAAATGCAGCCAGAGCACCCAACATAGCCAGAATCCAGCTAACAGACCTTTCCCATTAAAAGCATGCCTGCATTACATTTAGAAGGCTGTGTTTTTATGAAATTTTCTGCCAGATGTTCACGTGTTGTGAACGTGTATTTTCTTCCAATGCCATGTTTCAAGTCAAGCATATTTTGTATCAGCTGAAAATTTGTCCCATCTTGTATTTATCAGTTGCTTTAGGGACAACACTATCCTAAAGCAAATTTCCTATCCTTCAATTAAAGAAATCCAGTTAAAAAAAAAAAAACCAAAAAAACAAAAAAAACCAACCTGAAAACAACCAGAGCATGGCTTGCCTTTTCTTCTTGCTGTTTTCAGGTTAATAGAGGGAAGCCATACTGGGAAGATCACTTTATTAAAGATCTTGTAAATGGAGACACCTGATTACAGCAAACATACATGGGAAACAAAGAAAATCCCCTATAAAGGAGGTGCCCCCATTTTTATTGTGCCAAATTACTAATAACATGGACACAAGGTATAGCAAGAATCACATCCTCATTTTACAGCATATGTAAAAGTTCCCCCACTTTGTGCTCCTGTATTCCAGAGGCAGGCTGTATGGCAAGGCTACAGAACTTAGGAGCAGCTAGAAGTTTACAGGTGGGGTATTTTTTTGGGGAAAAAGCAAATGACACAAAAACCTCAGATTAGAAACTTGAACCTTTACTTCATAGAATGGACAGAAGAACTGGGCAGAACAGAGCAGTCTTGGGGCTCGAGATCCCACTCTCCATTCCCACTTTGACCACTGATTCACTCTGACGTGCTCAACATCTCTACCTTGATGTGCTTGCCACCCTTGATTTAAATAAATAAATAAATATTTCCTATACACAAGTTTTACAGTTGCATATTTATTTCCCCTCCAAAGCCTAGAGTCTCATATAACTGAACAGAAGCCCATTCCAGCCAGCACCACTCATCAAGCGCATATATTGCTACCTGGTATTTTGCCTTAGGGCTGTCTACGCAGGACTTACTGACCATCTGGATCCTAAGGATTCAAAGAACGTGCCTTAATTCACTCCTCACTCTGCTGCTGCATTTTGGAAAGAGAATTACTTTTACTTTCCAACAAAAATTCTCCTGGTTGTTCACACAAAACTGCAAGACAACTTTGAAATTCTGTATTCACAGATTCAGAAGTGTTCCCTCCTTTCCCCCAACACTTCCCTTTAAATTGCTGCCGGATCCACCAAATCCATGAGTGTAATTGCAAGGTTAACCTCTGGTGGCCAGGGAAGCTGCTCATATTCAGGAATGATGAGCAGAAAATGTTAAATACCATTCACTGGCCACAGCCTGCAGTTAATACACAATATTTAAACAACACAATGGCGTGGCCCTTGCCAGTAATGTAAAAACACAATGGAGTAGAGCCAGAATGGCACAATCTGCCTGCCTGAGTCATGCTTGGCGCTCCACGCTGGAAGGGGCATGCCTTAGCTGCCCACAGTGTACTGTACCCTTCAGCTAGTTAAAATAAATCATTAAAATACAATTTAAAAAAAAAAATAAAAAGGAGGGGGGAGGAATAAAAAGGAGGAAGGAAAAATCCCATGTAGTAGTTAAAATATTTTAACACTGAAGTACAAAAGCACTACTTTGGAAGAAGGCTCTGGCTTTCATTACAGACTGCACATTTTGCTCTTAAACAAGAAAACAAATCGACTTTGCCTTGTAATATTCCACAGCCTTGTACTGTCCAACTAAAATCAATTTTTTCCTACTACCTACAAGCTCCTGGATTTTTATTCATATATTACTTCATTACATTCAGAGTATCTTAATCTCCTATATTTTCCAATCCTCTTCTGCGTGCCCGTTGTTCAGCCACTGAAGTTCCAAATCTTAATTATTGTCCCAAATACATTCAATAAACAGATTCTAAATAAGGGTAGACCAGACTGATGTACAATCTGACTTGCATTTATGGAATAACTATGCTCTGTCCTGCTGAGAGATGCAAGACGTTATTTTGACTGTTATGTTGTGTCACAGCACAGATGAATTGGGCAATTCTGCCTTCATCTACGCCCTAAAGCAGCTGAAGCCCCCTGTGATGTCATCAGAAAGTTGTTCACTTTTTTTCTTTTATAAAGGGGACAAAATTGTTATGACATCACGAAAACAGAATAAACTATATTTTAGGCTATAAGGAATCATCTGCTACTTTTTGTTATTTCTGCGCCAAAGTGCAGAAATCCTCTCTGACAAAGCGACAGGAACTGTAAGTCAACAGAGACGCACGCTATTCCTAATAATATTCAAAACAAAGCAGAAAAGAACGATCTATTCAGGGGTCTGAAATTAAAGATCTGCAAGATGTAAGTTCGGGTTTAATTTTTAAATAAAACATCCTTTGAACTTCTAAATCCCATTCAAGGGGACTCTGACCTTTATCCAAGACCAGCTAGTGTGCTAACACTTTGGATGTGTATAGAGGAAAAATACGGACAAAAGGTACCGGAAAAGCTTTTACTTACAGGAATGCAGTGCAGCTTAATCTTTTTGTTTTTAAGGTGCAGTGATTTCAGCATCTACAATGTAACTTCAGGCAGTCTGAAAAGAAACAGGTTAAAATCTCTTTCAGTTATAATTGGTATTTCAGATTTAATTAAAAATTAAACTTTCATAATGTTTCACCATCCAAAGCAATGCATTATCAGTCAAGCGTAGCTTTTTTTTTTTTGTTAAAAGAAGCTCTTCCCAGAGTAGTTTGCAATGAAAGAAGAAGGGGAAAAAGGCAATTGAGAGTAGCAAAATATATTTCTTCAGCAAAAGATCTCTGAGTAACTTGGAAAGAAGCCTTCTGCCACTTAATTTTAACAATCAACCTTATACTAATTAAAAAAAAAAAGCATCACAATTAAAGATAAAAAACCACCACATACCAATGACTGTGAGGGGAAAAATGTTAATTTAAGCAAAACAAGGACATTGCTAGGACCAGAACATACGCACCAAAAGGGAAAATATGGTTTTACATAATGCCAGCCAACAACATTTTTTTAAAATCCGTTCTACAGAATGTAGCACTTTCAGACTGTTGCATGGAGGAACAGAGAAAGACAAGTTCAAAAAGAGGAAAGCTGTTTTTAAAATGTACAAGGCAAAAGGTCCCTTGCGCCCTTTTGTAAACATATCCGAAATACCTACTCTATAAACTGCAAGGTTTCTTATAATGTAAAATAAATGTCATTTTACTGTTCAAAACAGATGATTAAGAAGTGGTAGCTGTAGACATAGCATTTGAACAGATGCAAAAAAAATTTTTTTTTTTTTTTTTCCAAAATGCAGTTTGAACGACAATAAAACTCCAGGGGTTGCACCATAAATATGGGTTTAAATGTTAGATTGGAGTTTAAAACCTGTGGTTTTAATTATATCTAATTATAAAGGCTCCAAAACCAGGAAAAATGAGAAAAACAAAAAATATTAATAATACATTAAAACAATTTTGCAATAAGTTGTCAGGATTTGGTCTCATAATAACAAACCATACAGCTATATACACAGACATGTACAATGTACCAATGATTCATTAAAGGAACAAATCAAAACTTGATTAAATTTTATTTTTAAAAGGTGACAGCAGAATTTGCCTAATTTACCCCATTCAGAGTCAAAGCTATTCTCTTCACCAGCGGCACACTAACAGAGATCTGCAAAGAAATATTGGATGCAAATCTAATACTGATATCTGAATGTCCCACAAGCTGGGGGCAATTCCTAAGTGAAATTTTTTCTTTGTTCTCCCATCAGTAAAACCCCAGTTCTTCAGACTTCAGTGTTGTGTGAGCCTTCCCAATCCATCCCCACAGATGTTTAAAAAGAAACGTACTGTATCAAACAATATACCATCACGTAAACACATTCATATGTACACATATAGCACAAATGGGAATGAGCCTAGGAACTTATTTTTAGGTTTAACTTTTCCACTGTGTCAAGATCAGAGGTATTAAAAAGCAGGAGGCAAAGCAGAGAGCATGGAAGCAGACAGCACAGCAAGAATTATCAAATCTTAATGCAGAACCAATTCAGGAAGCCTTTGACTAAAGGAACCAGAGCCCCGAGACAGAGGCACTAGGACAGTACTGCCAAAAAATAACCTCTATAGGCTCGGATGAAATTCTTCTTGAACGAATCATTTGAGAAACACGCTCCTCGTCCTTTAGACGATCTTCACATCAAGTAACTATCCTTCTTTCTCCTGATTGGCATCTAATAAGATAGACAAAGGAACAATGGGGAAATCCAGGCAAAAAATCCTAAATTCATCAGAAGCAGGCAACAGCGTTAACTGCCAGATAAATGATAACAGCTTCAGTCTCTGAACTTCCATTTCTTTCCCTTCCTTTCCCTTCCAAATTTACCCCTTTTCTAAGATCTTCAGGACTGTAATGCTGGCTTGCTGGCAGGGAAGAAGAGGGGCAGCAGTATTTGCAATCCAAAGCTATTTCTTTTAATGAATGCAACAAAAAACTGACCTCAACTGAGAAAACAAAGAGCATTCACTGAGGGTGAAATGTATCCCTGTATAGAGAGCCAGCATACAGACTGCACCACTGAAGCCCTATTCTAATGACCTAAATAGGAATAAATTGGTGCACGGACTTCATCACAGTGAATTTTGTCCAAAATCCGCATTTTCGTGTAGAGAATGAGGAAGCCTTTAGCCCTCCTATCAAAGCACAAAGGGACAGTATCCCCTTGCTGTGCTGGGCACCATCCTGCCAACTGCTCTTCGGTGTATTTTTCTGAGTAGTTTTAACCTGAAGTCCTTCCTGCTCTGTGCACATTCATCCGACTGGAAAGGAAAAGGAGGAAATGCAACACCTAGCGTTATTCTGCGAGTTAAGCACCGGGGCATAGTGCCTGCAGATAAAGCAGCCCCTCTCCTCAAGTCAGGCTGAACCGGCACGTGCTACTATCCACCCGTTACAAGAAACGGAGCCTGGGAAACAGATGGCTGTCAGAGTATTCACTGCCATCTTGAAAAACTTCAATTAAATAACCATAGTTAAGAGAACACCTGACATACAACACACACCGACAGAGCAACTTAAAGAGTTATTTTGGCTACAGGTTGGAGTTAAACCCAGAACAAAACCCACAGAAAACCTCATAAAACTCAGAAGACCAATCGTTGCCACTTCAGTAATATCCTTCATTTTACAAACTGAGAAACCTGTGGCCTTGAGAAGAAATAAATTATTTAGACGGGTACGTAGGAGCAAGAGGTAGAAATGGAGGCAGCTTCTTAAGCAGGAGGCCTGCATTCCTGTGCAAGGGTGAGCATGCCTAGCACTGCAGGGCAGGAGACCATTGTCCAAAAGGAGTGCCCTAATCCACTTGTGAAGAGACAGGGACATGGCTCAAGAACAGCCCGTGAACTTCAGCCTGAGAGAGGCCCAAGAGCTGGAATTGCAAGAATGAGGAGTATGGCAGGTCAGGAAAGAGGTACATTAGTAGAGTGTTAGCAGGAGAGCAAGCATTAGCTCTCCATAAAGGCTTTAAAAACAAATATCAGAAGGTAAACAACTTTTACTCTGCCTTCTCATGATTCTTGCTTGCATAAACTTTATGCAGAGCCTGAAAACCGTAAGAGAAACGCTACTGACTATACAACAACCGAAGTTCATTAACAACATTCCATGACTTGTATGGCACCTGACTCTACTGTGCCTGACTCCTGTTTATGGTCTAGTCCCCCACTTTCGTAAGAACCACATTCATTCTATCCAAAAAATTAAAAACAAGGGAAAAAAAAATCATTTGTTATCGGAAAACATTTCAGAAGATGTCAACATTCTGCAACCTCTTAGCAATAAGGAAGTTCTGCATCTGTAAAGGTTTGATTTTCCTTGAATACCTGAGGTCAGATGGAACAGGTTAATGAGAATCACATACAGTTGCGTTATGGGGAGAGGGAAGGCTAGTAAAGAATACAGGCACAACACTTAGATATCTTTTGAATTTTCTACATAAAATTTAAAACATCAGTCAATCGATCTCTTTCAAAGTAGTTGTTCGTATCATTGCTCTCACTTCTGGAACCGCAAATCAATGATGAAGAAACTGTCACAAATAACTATTCACAGAAAGTAAAATACTGATGTTCTTACTCAGGAAAAAGATCGTTGATTATATCAAGAAAGCCCTCTTCAGCAACCAGAGTAAGCAGGGGGGGACAACACATGGAACGGGACACACACGCACAGACACACACGCACACAAAAAAAAAAAAAAAAAAGAGATCAAACCCTTTCTTTCAAGAGAATTTTCAAATAAGCTCAGGAGCCAGTCAGGAGACCTCATTCCAACTTCAGAATCCAAATAATGACTTAGGATATGGCCCAGATTATTTTCTGGCATTTGACGTTTGAAAACATAAACAGGGCCATGGACTAATTGTGTCACAGAAATCAGAGAGGGAGGTCGATGCTGCACAGGCTCTCCATCTAACAAAAAAATAAGCAAACTTTGAAACTGGAACCAGTATAGACACGTCAGCACAATGCTCTGTCTAGGCTCATCAGTAACGGAGAAGAAGAAATCTTATTAACATAGATATAGCATTACACTACTTCTGCTTTTTTAAGGTGAATGCACTTTAGTTGGTACTAGTTCTCTATAAACAAGTTTATTTTGTCACCATTCTCTTGTCTTGAGGGGATAGATTAAAAAAAATAAAATAAAAAAAAAAAAGGAATGCCTGTGCTTAAATAATCCTACCAATTAGGAATGTTTTCCTGAATTGAAACACAGGAGTGTTGGTCATTTCCAGTCCTGTCTTTGAACTCATGGGTATTTGTATAGTATAGCAGCACTGAACTCAGCTTCTTCCTAACCCTGGGGCTGTGGCTCAAACTGGGGTCACAGGGCTGTTGATGGGAGAGACCTGTTCTTTTGTGATTTAGCAGAACAGGAGCAGAGGACAACCTGCAGCGCTGTGTGGGGATTGAGGGTTCCTGCCACTGCAGTAACGGGCAACAGGAGACCGAAGGTTTCTTTGTCAAAATGGTAAATCTCCATCTGTTATTAATTCACTGCAAAGCTGTGTGCCCACAGAGATTTTGTCTTCCTTATGGCATTCATCTTTTCAGTTTACTTTCCCAGTGAAGACTGTATCCATTACAAATTTTAATTTCCAAACCATGGCTGTTTCAGCTAGAAAAGCATTTTAATCAGGAAAAAGGTGTATTTTGGGCTACTTTTCACACACCCCACCCCACTCTCAACAGTGTTTGAGCTATTTTTGTTCAACTATGAAAAATACTGCCTTTGGGCAAAGACTAACGCTCCTTGAAACGTGGGGTTTCAGAAAGTTAGAGACGCTCAACTGAATAAAAGCTGTGATGCATAATCCACCCTAGTGGTCACTCTGAAACAGGTACTGGATGCAATTTCACTGCAAGGGCACTCATACCTGTTAAATGTTTTGGATCCCTTAATAGCACAATCCCTCCTTCTCACTTATTCCCACTGCTAACAAAGTAAGCAATAAGCACTTGAGAAGCCCAGCTGTGAAAGCACATTAGAAGCTGAACTTCTCAACCCACCGAAGAGTTGGTCTCTTTATAACTGCACTTAAGACCTGACCTGGACTCCTAAAGTGCAGTTTAACTGGCAGTTCTGCTATAGCCAGGTGGGACCCGGCATCCTTCTAAATACCTCTTGAAGCTTTCCTCCTACGCGGGGACGATGATGGTAATCAAGTTGGCTGCTGCAAACCATGATATTCCCTATTCCAACTGTTTTCTTGCACAAGCTGTCCCTAGATCCTGTTTATGTTCCCAAGGAACAGGAACAGTGACAGCATGCAGCTTTCATGAGGCCCTGCCCAAACAATTCTTTCTCTAAAGATACGGTTTTCTGTGAAGCAGCTCTGAAGCTGATATTCTCTGAGCATCTCTTGGAATACAGCTTGAGGACTTCCCTTATGCCCTTTGCAAGTTATTGTAGCATATAAGCTTCTCCCACTTCTTTTCAAGGTTCATAATGCTTTGATCTTCACAGCCTCACTGCTCCCGTTGAATGGTATCATCTCCCATGGCTCAAATTATCTTTAGTGCATAAAATGATAACACCTGTTAAGAAGCAGGCTCTATCATATAATCACAGCAGAACCTTCACATTTATTCTGGTTTAACACAAAAACTTATATCAATAAATGTTTCATTGTGATGGGTATTTCAGCACAGTGACAAACTGGAAGGATAAAGGAAATGTGGCGGATATAATTTGTTTGGATTTTAGCAAGGCCTTTGACACAGTACCACACGGGAAGCTCATAGAGACACTAGAGAATTATGGTCTGGATAATAATACAATAAGGTGGATAAAAAACTGTCTGGCAGATAGGAAGCAACGAGTTATTAATCAATGGTATTGGATAATACAACGAAGAATCTACTCCAATGCCAAGCAATAGGTGCTAGGATTACTATTGTTAAACAGATTCATTAAGGATGAGGAGAAGAATGTAAATGTTGACAGTGTTGAAAACTGATGATTCAGAAATAAGAAACTTATCAAATGCAAAAGGAATCAAAATTCTAAGATCCAAATAATGGAGATGGTGCATGAGCCAGAACAACATGGTATTTAATTGATCTTAAAACGTAAAAAATGTTATTGAATACTCATATAGAATTTGGTTTTGAACTTGGAAATACAAGCAAGGTTTTCACTGTGTGAGCATACGACTTTGTCCTGTTACTCTGCAATGGTATGGTCTACTTGTGAAATTTACTCCCTTGCAAAGCAAACTAAAATCAAAATTGCAGCCACTGTGGTCAGGAAGATCATCTGGCTTCTTTTCTTGGAGTAAGGATATTAGCTCTAACAATTAAAATGCTAAAGTTTAAAGTAATCACATATAGCACCCTTAAATTCTTCTTTGGAAACGGGGTCCTCATTCAGCTGTAGTCCTGAATTTCCAGCCCCCGCACAGTTAAACACTTTTCATTGCCAATTTCCGGTACAGGAGATGACATTTAGTTGTCCCCACAGAGATGCTGTGTGCACATAATACTGCCTGTTTAATGGGTACTTCCTCTCCCCTTCTCCCCTTCCTTCACAGATCTGCCCTAAAGAAGTTCAATCTGACCCTCACCTATGAAAAGGCAAGATCTCGGATGAAAGGCAGTATACTGAGGTGAAATGAAAAACATGGGAATGCACATACTTTCCATGGGACATAGGGCAAAGAAGATCAAAGTGACAAATCTTTATTTTGAGTTCTAAATATCCTTAAGTATTGAGTAACTAAGTATGGCACTTGAATATTTTTCAGGAAAAACTGAGCAATATCACAAGTCATGAGGTTCGCTATATCCTGCCCCTTTCTCTCTTACTAACGCAGGGACTTTCCTTTTTCTTGTACAGAGAACATAACCCCAGCACCACAGCCCCAGCTGACTCGTGCTGCTCCAGGAAGGACGACAAAATAACTTTTATTGGCCTCATTCTTGAGACACCAAAAGCAAATTGAACAACCAAGTAAAGGCTGCAGGTTTTCAACTGTAAGAAACTTTGGAAAGTTGTCACAACTCTTTCTCTTGTCCTCTCATTAATGGTTCATTGCCTCACAATTTGACCTTAGGAGACTGTACATAGCAAGCCAGCTCCTTCTTGAGATCCATCATCTGTGTTTTGGGACCTCTGATCTTCTCCCAGGACATACAATATTCCTTCTACCTTCATGCAGCAGCCTAACCCCATCTCCCCGACAAGCACCTCCTTTCCTTTCTGCCTGCACTGTTAGAATCCCCCTTCCCTTGTTCACACATGGAGCTTCTTTACCCCCTCCTTTGCTGCACAGAAAGAAGCAATTAGGAAGAAGGTGTGACACTCCTCTCACAGGAGAAAAAAAAACAAACAAGGAGGGAAGTGGTATTAGCAGAGAGGCATGAATTTGTAGGTCTAGTTGATGCAAGAGGAGCGGAAAGAACACGGGATGCAATACCCCCTGCAACTCTCCAGAGCAGCAGCGAGTGTGGCTTCTTGTGCCCTGGAACGCATTTGATGGACAGGAGGTGCATCACTGTTTTGCTGCCTTAGGAAGCTGCCTACTTTGTCACGGAAAGGGATTTCTAAAAGGGTCTTCTGCCCACTCACTTTGGAACTTATCCCTACAGGCCTACCAAGGACCTTGGGAGGAACTTGGGATTTTGACATGTAAGAAGGGACACGTTACCTTTTAACAGAAAGCAGAGTTAATAGAAAGTAAAGGTAGAACTACATATATAGTATGTATAGTATTGGACTGTATATAAGCAGGTGCACCTCAAGCCGTATCAGGACTCTTCCAGATTACGCATGGGCTGAGTTTATGGCACTGTATGGAGAAGCACAAATCAATGTGCTCTTTTACTTAGGTATGTTATTTATTCTTTTGGCAGTAGGTCATTAACCTGAAGTCCAAAACCAGCTTCATCTTGCAGAGTGTCCTGCACAAACCATGCCCAGAAGTTTCACATTATTTCAGTTTATGTAACTGCCATATTAAGCTCAAGGCCCAAGGAGGATACTGAACAATATCTTATTGTACAGGCTATTGAGATTCAATATTACAGGGACAATGCTACCAACCCTCCACCAACTTCATTCATCTCAGAAATCTTTGGAAATTTAATACCAGAGGACTTTGAGACCTTTGGACTCTATTGTAAATCTGCTGCTTAAGCTTTTAATGTAACACCAATGCGAGCTCTCAAACATTTCCCAGTAAAGTCCATGTATATAATTCTTGTTTAATTAGACATCATCCTACAAGAAGTGAAATTCAGACTAAGCTGGAACTATACAAGAGTTCAGGGAAGTTCAGTTCCTGCGTTACGATTTGGCAAAGCTCTATTGTAGTTTTTTTTTCCCCCGGAAACAATACAGAAAAAGAGAATGTATTAGCAATGATTCAAACTGGTCACTGTGTCAGAACAGGAAATAATATTTGGGGAAAAAAAAAAAAGGAGAAAAAAAGTCTTCCATTTACTTTCAATATTAGTAAAAACAACAAGAAGATTTTTATGCTACCAGCCACATCCTGCAAAATCTAGCTAATAAACCAAGAGCATAATTACTAGATAAATTTAAAATGGATTTTTAAAAAGAATGGCTACTTTTGCTGGAGGCCAAATATATCTAAATATGTTGCAGGACTGGATTCAGAGACCTCAGCATCCTGCCAGCCTGGTCCAATACAAATTATGTTTGTAGTTACTGCAGGGACCTTGAGCTATAGTGTGTACACACATAAATCTATGAAATATTTATCTCTGCTTCAAATACGTAAGATGAAGAGTACACGCTAAATATGAGCTCAGGCTAGTAGGGCTTCTGCAATCATTGAAGTGTTCAAAGTGCCAAGACTAAAATTCACTCTGGGTCCATTTGCACTACAAAAAACCCGAACTACCTCTAATATAAAATAAAATATTATTATTAGAAGAGTATTTGACCTGTTCCATAATCGATGTTTAAACAAAACAGATAAAATCAAATGCACCCCCCTGGTGGTCAACCAAACTACAGAATTGAAACTGGTATATAATTTTTTAAGCAGTAAAAGAAATTCTAACAAAACAATGCGTACCGCAAAATACAAAATTAAGTTCCATCATGTTAACACTAATACTGTGCAAAGGACTACAAGACCATATGCTAATTATGTTACAGGTAAAGAAGTTGTTCAGATATGCAGTTGGTAACTAGATTTCTAATAAAACAACAACTTCAATCTTTTTCAAGTCTTTTCCAAAATACCAGAAGCGATTAGAACACATTATGGATCAGTCACTTGCCAAGTTTCATGTTTGAAATCAAAGCTGTTTTTAAATTTCCTGAACAACAAAAAAGCATTTTAAAACTGGTAACATTCAGTCATGGTGATATAAGCAAATACCAGCCAATCTGAATCTTGGAACATTCTTGAACTAATGCCTTTGCTTTGCCACTAAGCCCAGAAAAATATTTCAGGCCCAATTGTTAAGACAGTTAGAATAATGTTCACAAATAATAAAAAAAGATCATTTACATATTATACAACTAAACTTTTTATTTCTTCAATATAACCTAATGGCATTAAAAGCAGAGATCCTTCAAGACTGTTTTGTCATCATAACTGATACGCATCTACATTTACCAGAGATGAACCTGCCTGTAATTTGCATGGAAGATCTAAAGCCCTTCTCCTTCCCTCCTCTGCACCTCCCCCAGAAAGAGCTCAGCACTCTTGAAGCACGTTCTCTACAACTATACAAAGGAAGTGCGTCTATCACGGAGGAGCTGCTTAGTTTCTTTTCATATACTGAGGAACTCTCTTTGAAATAACGCAGACCAGCACCATCTCACTTTCCTCCCCCCACCAGTACTAAGCAATGCATAGGAACAAAATTTGAACCTGTGTCTCCCACAGTAAAGGTACTTGCAAAATATATTAGGCCCACCGGGAAACAAAACATCAACTGCTATTCCACTCTGCAGCTCCTTTTTTTAAGACTGTTGCCTGTTTACTTTAATGTATGGGAACGGAAAAAAGAAATACGGTAAGAAGCCAAATTTTAGGGCAACAGTTTAGAAGAAAAAGAACAAGATTCTAGGAGTTATATACACCTATAAGTTCTCGTTATGCATCTGTGTGTACTTATAGAGACTATTACATAAAATACTGTATTATTTAATGTCAATTGAATGGAGGTTTGCTTTCAATTACATGTAGTCAAATGTCCCTATAATCAGTTGGTAGAGGAGCTGGGCAGAAATCCCCCAAACATATTCAGCCTTTGTTCCTCTAATCTCAAAATTAGTTAGAAAGACACTTTCTTTTCCATGAAGAAATACAGTGATGCCAACACCCACTACGTTATTCCCCTAGTAGACCTGGAGATGCTGGAGCAGAACTCCGAAGTCCAGCCACCAGATCCTCTGCTGTAGCCACCTGACGCAAGACTCTCCCTCATGCATTTCTCTCTTTTAGCTTAAGTTCTTATTCTTTTACAATGCCCTATGACATTAATGGCTTTACACTTCCTAACTGTGACTGAACCTCATATTTGGGCAGGAGAGGGACTTTCCATCTCCTGATCTGTAACTCAAACCAGTCCAGAATTTTATGTAGTCAGCAATCTCCTTTCTGTCCTCATTGACTGGAAGTCTTCATTAATAAAAAATTACCGATACACTAACGCCCTGATGTTCACAGAGACAAATAAGGATCTCTCTAACATATTTAAAAATGCTTCTTCCACCGATGAATTACAGGAGAAAAGTTGTTTTTCCTTTGTTCTAAGCCATATTAAGTCCAAAAGGAGGAAGTCCTACACAGTAAATGTGTACAGAACTATTTCCTACCTCTGCAGGCTGCAGAAAATCCCACTGTGTTAAGTGAGATGGTACCAAGGCCACTTAAACATGTTAGCCTATTAAATCTGCATTCCCTCATTGTTCTTAACAGGCTAACAAAATGTTCCAAGCCAGTGTTTATTTGTGGGACTTCTGAAGAGACATGCACTACCCACTATTTCTCTTAAAGCAACATGATGGTCCACGTAGCACTGGTAAGGCTTTTGCTGATCACCTGCAGAAAACTCATTAGTCACATTGCTCTGGCTCACCTTATTCTCAGTTGCTAAATTGCATTTAAAGAAAAATAAACCAAACCAAAACAACCCAAAACAAAACAAAACCACAAACCAAAAACAAGCAACACCCCAAAAACCAGCTAAAAATATATTCAACATTTAACTTTGCATTGGAAGCAACCACAGTTAGTTCTCAGATAGAAAACTACACAATTCCAACCTGGAGGGGAGAGAAGCCTCACAGCTATTAATAAGAGGAGGATTGTCTCAGATTTCCTAAGATGCCTCCCACATTAAGATGTGTCCATAGCAGGAAAAAATTAAAAACCCTATCTTTAAGTTCCCACAAGTACAGTTCCAATTAGGAAGGGTTCTTTGCTTTGAGCTATCACCATGCTAAAAATAGAGATGTTCAGGAAACACATTACTCTCAAAAGTGATTTCACATGCAATCTGTAAACATGCTGCCCTTTTAGGTAAAATGGCATTTGTTTGAAAGTCAGGAGCCAGAAATATTAAAGTGGAAGGGATCTTCGCAAGCCTAAAAGTTGAGATCTGTGCACTTTTTTGTTTTCTGTAAAAAAGAGGATGAAAGGACTAAGTACAGTAGGAATGGGGGAGGAAGAAGAATGAAAAGAAACTTCCGCACTTTGAAAGCTTTTTTTTTATATACACACAAATATAGCATATATAAAAGAAATGCAGATATTCTTTTATTTTCATAAACTTGTACGCATCTCTGAGGGACATGACTTGTACTAATCCCAAATTTTGTCATGTTTCATGTTTTCATTTTATCAGTTATGGCTTATAAAAGGCAATTTAAAATTCACAGAGTCCAAGTTATAAGTACAATGCTGTCAATAGTTTCCTTTACTAAAATCTATTTTTTTTTTTTTTTAGGATTCCTTATTTTTCTTTTCCGTTGTACCTTCCCCTTTGCACTTTGAATAGTACAATGCTATTTGTTACAGCAGACAACTTCTTGGTTGGCATGTGCAGAACACTGGATGATTAATATTAAAGGTGGAGGCATTAAGCAGGAAAGTGATTTCTATTCTTCCAGGTGTTCAAAATACTGTTAAGTTTCTTAATACAAGTGCTTACGCAATACTTAGAAAAATACATATCTTGCTAAAAGAACCAACAGAACTTCCAAAATAGAATTGAAACTATGTATAATGTCATCTAAGGATTTCAAGAAGTCCTCGAGTAAAGAAAAATAATTCCTGTTATTGACATTACTTGAAGGAAAGAGACACAGACAGATAAGCCAGACTGGACAAGAATTTTGAGGAGAACGATAATCTGTTCCTTCTCTTCTGATCATACTGAACTCTCTCAAAAGAAGATCAAAGTGCAAAGATCCAAAACTGAGCTTGTATCTACCCAAGAAGAATTAAGCAAGTGCTACTGCCAGTGGAACTCACACAGATAATTCTGTTAGTATCACTCACCCTAGAATATCAATGCCATTACTGGAAGATTAAAAGCTGAAACAATACACTGCATGGTTAGAGCCAAGGGTGAAGGAAAGCAATAAAATGAAGTGCATCATCATCGCAGATCCCTTCTTGCAACCAAGTAGCATGGTTCTTCATAATGTCATGCCATGCCATGCCAACTGGGTTGTATATTGAGAACCAAAACAGCAATTCTTTCTGCTTGTTGTAAACAAAATAACTGTGCAAGGATATCAGAGGCCTAGGATCCTCCCTTCCAAACTAGAACGTATCTGTAGTTTTAAACTACCACTTCATAGTCAGTACTTCCATTCTGTATTTAAGAAAGGCATCATGCTACACTGACACTGCGTAAGCAATGCCACAGGAACCACACAGCCATGAACTCTTCTGTTACCCCACCACCCCACACCCCCAGGGCCCTCTCTACAGAGATGGCCAGAAGCGGCCTTCTGTTTTTTCTCCACTATAGCTAAGGGCTACATAGCTCAAGAGTTCACACCTCATTTTTAGAGACACCCTAATGTGGTCTTTGTCACGCACAGTTTCCAGTCATCTTTCGACAACTGGGACAAGTCGGCCCTCTGTTAATGACTGTTGGGAAAATAATGCAAGATCCTGAGTCAAAAAAATGGATTAAACATAATATGGCATAGTCTAACTTCTGACCGATGACCCCTGAAGTTTCTTGCATTATACCTGCTGGCTGGTATTGAAGACTACCCACAGAACAGAAAAAGAGACTTGGGAACTAGAGAATACAGAAAATTCTATGTGGCAGTAGTAACTATGGAAAATTTGGTAGTGTCACAGACCCGTGTAGAAGCAGCAGCTTCATCTCAACTTTTCATACCACAGAACAACAACAAAAAAACCCCCCAAAACAAAAATCAACATAAAACACCCTCTCCCTTTTATAAAGTGCTACAGCAAATTCTGAAAACACTAATTGTTTCATTACACAATCAAGAAATGTGAAATTTATGACATATCAAATGGTCAGCCCCATGCCTGACAGCTCAAACTCTGTGCACTCAAATTAATCAAAGTGCAAGTACCACAGGGACAGCAAACTCAGTTAATCGGAATCATTTTGCACTCATGGATGTCACACAATAGCCAACTAAAAGCCAGGAATAATAAGTCATCTTCAATGCAGGGCTGTACCTGTTATTATCACTACCCTTCCAACCTAAGGAGCATCATAGAAGATTCCCACACCACCAGAGAGACTCCAACATATTGTGTCAAAGAGCTTGACCCAAGCAGAAAGTTCCTTCTTCTGGAAAACTCATGGTGTAGCCAAAGCAGAGGCTATTGCACAACTAAAGCAGCAGTACGCTAGGCTGGATTTAATTGATATTTGCCTGCCTTGAACACAAACAATTACACTGCAATTGGTCACCGACATAAGTATATAATATTTTGTAAGATCATAATACTAACAGCATAACTGGACAAAATGCACAAACATTTTGTAACACAGCTAAGCACCCATATGTAAGTAACACAATCACAAAGGGAAAAATGGCTATTTGTGTTATTGCTGCAGAAAAGGGGGGACAGTAAAATATGTGAGAAGTACTAAAATCTGCAGGATAAGAAAAAGGACACAGGCAGGAAAGGTGTCTGCTAGAACCAGAGTTAATCCTGAAGATTAAACTGGAAAAATGTCTGCTAGAAACAGAGAAGAGAACCAGTGCTTGTCTTAAAAATAAGAAAATGTTGGGAACAGATGAGATTCCCCCTTGGGGGGGTATGTGTGTGTGAGAGAGAGAGGGATGAGGAGCATTAAAAAACTCAAAGAAGAGCAAATGAAAACATGAGGAATGAAGAAGTCACTTCCCTCATGAAAGAGCTCTTGACTCTTTCTTTTCGACCACTTTTCTTTTTCGAAGTTGATGAGGCCTTCTATGGACAGGTGGAAATAGCTTCATGATTACAGGCCCTGGTTCTCATGGGGGACTTCAACTACCCTGACATTTGCTGGAAAGACAACACAGCCAGGCACGCACAGTCCCAGAGGTTTCTGCAGAGCATTGACAGTAACTTCTTGACACAGGTGGTGTAGGAACCAACAAATAGAGGTGCGCCGCTGGACCTCGTGCTGACAAAGAAGGAATAGTTGGGGATGTGAAGGCTGGGGGCAGCCTTGGCTGCAGTGAACATGAGATAGTGGAATTCAGGATCCTGCATGGAAGAAGCAGGGCAAAAAGTAGGATTACAACCCTGGACTTCAGGAGAGCTAACTTTGGCCTCTTCAAAGACCTGCTTGGAGGAATCCCATAGGCTAAGGCTCTAGAAGGAAGGGGAGTGCAAGAGAGCTGGTTAATATTTAAGCACCATTTCCTCCAAGTTCAAGATCAGTGCGTCCCTAGGAGCAAGAAATCAGGCAAAGAAACAAGAAACGTCTACGGATGAGCAAGGAGCTTCTGAAAAAATGCTGATAGAAGAAGGAGGTTTACAGAGTGTGGAAAAAGGGACTGGCTACTTGGTAGAAGTATAGGAGCATTGTCAGAGTATGCAGGGATGCAACAAGGAAGGCTAGGGCCCACTTTGAGTTAAACCTGGCAAGGGATGTCAAGGACAATAAGAAGGGCTTCTTCAAGTACATCAGTTTTTTTTTTACTAGAAGAAAAGGAAGACTAAGGAAACATGCCAGTCAGTCTCACATCCATCCTTGGAAAGACAATGGAACAGCTCATCCTGAATGTCATCTCTAGGCATGTAGAGGACAAGAAGGATATCGGCAGTGGTCAACATGGATTCAGCAAGGGGAAATCACGCTTGACCAATCTGATAGCCTTCTATGATGGCATGACTGGCTGGGTGGATGAGGCGAGTGCAGTGGATGTTGTCTACCTTGGTTTCAGAAAGGCTCTCATAACATCCTCATAGGAAGCTTAGGAAGCGTGGGTTAGATGAGTGGACAGTGAGGTGGATTGAGAAGTGGCTGAATAGCAGAGCTCAGACGGTTGTCATCAGCAGCGCAGAGTGTAGTCGGAGGTCTGTAACTAGCAGCATTTCCAACGGGTCAGTACTGTTCGCTGGTACAGTCTCTTCAATATATTCATGTACGACCTGGATAAGGGGACAGAACCCTCAGCAAGTTTGCTGATAATGCAAAACTGGAAGGAGTGTCTGACACATTATAAGGCTGTGCCACCATTCAGCGAGACCTGGACAGGCTAGAGAATCAGGCAGAGAGGAACCTAACGAAGTTCAAGAAGGGCAAGTGTAGACCCAGCAATGTGCCCAAGGAGGCCAATGACATCCTGGGGTGCATTAAAAAAAGCATGGCCATCAGGTTGAGGGAGGTTATCCTACCCCTCTACCCTGCCTGACGAGGCCACATCTGGAGTGTTGCGTCCAGTTCTGCCCCCCCTAGTTCAAGAAGGACAGGGAACTGCTGGAGAGAGTCCACCGGAGGGCTACAAAGTTCATCAAGGGAATGGAGCACCTCTCTTATGAGGAAAGGCTGAGAGACCTAGGTCTTTTAAGCCTGGAGGAGAAAAGATTGAGAGGGGATCTCATCAATGCTTATCAGTATCTAAAGGCAGATTTCAAGAGGATGGGGCCAGACTCTTTTCAGTGGAGCCCAGCAACAGGACAAAAGGCAATGGGCACAAGCTGGAACACAGGAAATTCCATCCCAACATGAGGAAAAACTTCTTTGAGAGTGACAGAGCACTGGAACAGACTGCCCACAGTCTGCCCACAGGGGTTGCGGAGTCTCCTTCGCTGGAGATGTTCAAAACCCACCCAAAGGCATTCCTGTCCAACCTGCCCTTGGTGCAGGGGGTTTGGACCTCTGAAGGTCCCTTCCAACCCCCCAACCTACTATTCTGTGACTGATGACCTCAACCTTGGTGACTAAGACCACTTGGGACTGTAGAACAAGCCATCAATTCTGTGGTATCGTACACTCCCAGCTAATGTAGAATAGGATTGTTANGACAGGTGGAAATAGCTTCATGATTACAGGCCCTGGTTCTCATGGGGGACTTCAACTACCCTGACATTTGCTGGAAAGACAACACAGCCAGGCACGCACAGTCCCAGAGGTTTCTGCAGAGCATTGACAGTAACTTCTTGACACAGGTGGTGTAGGAACCAACAAATAGAGGTGCGCCGCTGGACCTCGTGCTGACAAAGAAGGAATAGTTGGGGATGTGAAGGCTGGGGGCAGCCTTGGCTGCAGTGAACATGAGATAGTGGAATTCAGGATCCTGCATGGAAGAAGCAGGGCAAAAAGTAGGATTACAACCCTGGACTTCAGGAGAGCTAACTTTGGCCTCTTCAAAGACCTGCTTGGAGGAATCCCATAGGCTAAGGCTCTAGAAGGAAGGGGAGTGCAAGAGAGCTGGTTAATATTTAAGCACCATTTCCTCCAAGTTCAAGATCAGTGCGTCCCTAGGAGCAAGAAATCAGGCAAAGAAACAAGAAACGTCTACGGATGAGCAAGGAGCTTCTGAAAAAATGCTGATAGAAGAAGGAGGTTTACAGAGTGTGGAAAAAGGGACTGGCTACTTGGTAGAAGTATAGGAGCATTGTCAGAGTATGCAGGGATGCAACAAGGAAGGCTAGGGCCCACTTTGAGTTAAACCTGGCAAGGGATGTCAAGGACAATAAGAAGGGCTTCTTCAAGTACATCAGTTTTTTTTTTACTAGAAGAAAAGGAAGACTAAGGAAACATGCCAGTCAGTCTCACATCCATCCTTGGAAAGACAATGGAACAGCTCATCCTGAATGCCATCTCTAGGCATGTAGAGGACAAGAAGGTTATCGGCAGTGGTCAACATGGATTCAGCAAGGGGAAATCACGCTTGACCAATCTGATAGCCTTCTATGATGGCATGACTGGCTGGGTGGATGAGGCGAGTGCAGTGGATGTTGTCTACCTTGGTTTCAGAAAGGCTCTCATAACATCCTCATAGGAAGCTTAGGAAGCGTGGGTTAGATGAGTGGACAGTGAGGTGGATTGAGAAGTGGCTGAATAGCAGAGCTCAGACGGTTGTCATCAGCAGCGCAGAGTGTAGTCGGAGGTCTGTAACTAGCAGCATTTCCAACGGGTCAGTACTGTTCGCTGGTACAGTCTCTTCAATATATTCATGTACGACCTGGATAAGGGGACAGAACCCTCAGCAAGTTTGCTGATAATGCAAAACTGGAAGGAGTGTCTGACACATTATAAGGCTGTGCCACCATTCAGCGAGACCTGGACAGGCTAGAGAATCAGGCAGAGAGGAACCTAACGAAGTTCAAGAAGGGCAAGTGTAGACCCAGCAATGTGCCCAAGGAGGCCAATGACATCCTGGGGTGCATTAAAAAAAGCATGGCCATCAGGTTGAGGGAGGTTATCCTACCCCTCTACCCTGCCTGACGAGGCCACATCTGGAGTGTTGCGTCCAGTTCTGCCCCCCCTAGTTCAAGAAGGACAGGGAACTGCTGGAGAGAGTCCACCGGAGGGCTACAAAGTTCATCAAGGGAATGGAGCACCTCTCTTATGAGGAAAGGCTGAGAGACCTAGGTCTTTTAAGCCTGGAGGAGAAAAGATTGAGAGGGGATCTCATCAATGCTTATCAGTATCTAAAGGCAGATTTCAAGAGGATGGGGCCAGACTCTTTTCAGTGGAGCCCAGCAACAGGACAAAAGGCAATGGGCACAAGCTGGAACACAGGAAATTCCATCCCAACATGAGGAAAAACTTCTTTGAGAGTGACAGAGCACTGGAACAGACTGCCCACAGTCTGCCCACAGGGGTTGCGGAGTCTCCTTCGCTGGAGATGTTCAAAACCCACCCAAAGGCATTCCTGTCCAACCTGCCCTTGGTGCAGGGGGTTTGGACCTCTGAAGGTCCCTTCCAACCCCCCAACCTACTATTCTGTGACTGATGACCTCAACCTTGGTGACTAAGACCACTTGGGACTGTAGAACAAGCCATCAATTCTGTGGTATCGTACACTCCCAGCTAATGTAGAATAGGATTGTTAAGAACCAACTGTCTGAATATGCAGTGATAATAACTAAAAATTATTAAGAACTATTTGCTATATGTATTGTTAATAAATGCCAGTCTAGTAAAGATTTGCTTTTAAGCTTTAAAGCTGGCCTGACTTACCAGTCCAAACACCCGTTCATTGTAACTGATGCTGATACCCAGCTTCCCACTGCACAGCTGTATGTCACATTACATATCAAATAAGAAAAGAAGGGGGTGGATTGGCTCTAGCATACATTACAGGCAGGTGAAAGGAATGAAAAAGAAGCTTTGATGCTTTACTTTTCACAGATTTGCTAGTGTATGACAAAAAACCCCAAAACAAAACAAACCCCCCAAAAAAACCCTTACGTAGTCCGTTTCTCTCATGGCATGTTTCAATATGCAATAAATTATAGACAGTACATGAAGAGTTAAAAAAATCTCTCCTAATTTCTGGGAGAAACAATAAGCTAATTTTCAGGTAAACCTCTCAGACCCATACATGCTCTTAGGTCTCCTTTCTTCAGGCTGCACAGTCCATACCCAAACTGTCCTCAATTCAGAGAAACATTTTCACCTGCATTATTCAATCAGCAGAACCTGCTCAAACCTTTTAGTATGAATCATTATCAAGACACATGTCAGCATATCTTAAGAAAATACTGACAGCCTGTTTACCATTACCTTCTGCCTTCTCAGTATTTGGCAATAAAGAACCCTGAGATCCTCAGTCAGGAATCTGAAAATGGCCCTCATCCCACACAGAGATGAGTTCAATCAATTGATATTTTTTTACTGCATGACAAGACAAGTGGTTTGCCAAAGGTCATAGAGCAAATCATTGTTTAAACCTGGAATAACCAAGCACATCCTGTCTCTGGATACCAGCTTTGTCTCTTGATCTCCTCAAGGCTAAAATTGTGCTGTCTGGACACATCCTCTCCCTAATACTCTTTTAATTTACTTATTTCAACCAAATCTGCTAGAGGGGTATAACCCTGAATAAAAAGCTGATTCCTAAAAGCTTCATTTAAAAAAGGCAGGGGTAGAGAGAGACACAATTAATTCCCCCCCCAACAGAACCAACAGTACAAGTTCATACCTTAAGCATCACAGAACTGGATTTATAAACATTTCAAAAACCAGAAAATACTTCAGTAAGGGGTCACAACTTCTTCGGCAGCAAGTCAATAAACCATAACACTAATCCACAGAAAATCTAGATTCATGAATTCCAGTGCTCACTGAACTAATAGTTTCTTGAAAATTACTGGAAGTGCATTTTTCACCTCTACTACCTTCAGTAGTCCTGATAAAAATCAACCCTATGACGAGAAGTGTTATCATTAATTTCTTGACATGAAAGGCTATGTATCAACAAGAAGCACCATTTTGACAAAAAAAAAAAAGTCTTCTGCTTTTAACTGACATCTAAAGAAGTCCAAAGACTAGACCTGCATTCCAGATCTATTAAGCACTTAATACCTGATTTTGTCTAGAATGAACAATTTGTATACCCTATGGAGATATGAGGTTTGACAAACCTTGCTAAAGAAAATGAGGATCTCAAACAAAACTCTAAAATGTGTTATTACAGGAATCTGTGAATATTTTGGATATCTGGCATCTTTATCTGCCAACATCTTAAGATGTCCAGGATATTCTTCTGAATCATAGAATCACCTAGGTTGGGAGAGACCTTTAAGATCAAGTCCAACCATCAACCTAACACTGCCAAAATCACCACTACAGCGTGTCCCTCAGCACCACGTCTACCCGTCTTTTAAATACACCTCCAGGGATGGCGATTCTACCACTTCCCTGAGCAGCCTGTTCCAATGTTTGACAACCCTTTCTGTGAAGAAATTTTTCCTAATACCCAATCTAAACCTCCCCTGGCGCAATTTGAGGCCATTTCGTCTCGTCCTAAATTGTTAATAATTCTCATTTCATTCCAAAACCACAGTAAGGGAAAAAGTTGATTTCTACTTTATTTCAGTTTCTGCAGCTTCAAACCAGTCAGCTTCTGGCTTCAGAAAACAAGTAACTGTGTTAATGGCACAAGGCACATTTAGACACAACCATCACATGTGAAGGGTTACATACAAGACTTTAAGGATCCATAAACAAACTGAAGTTACTAAACAGTCATTCACACTAGCACATCCTTCAAGTGCTTGAGGTGCGAGAGTGATTTGGCATAATCTGAAAGCATTAATGCATTAATTCGCAATGGGCTGGATGCGGACAAGTGACTAGTTCCATCAGCTTATTGTTTTTCCCAAGGAGAAGGCAGCATAGAACAGAGATTCTCCTACAACCACCACAGACAGTCACAAAAACCTAGGCTACAGCTCCTTCAGCAAAGAGTTATTGCTGCTGAGAGGCAGAGGAGGGATGATGCAGCCACTGCAAGAGAACGGACTGGGTACAACACAACACGGCCTGCAACACAGGAGGTGGTCCCAGGATTGAAATGCAGCCCTGGTAGCTACCATGCTGGGGGTTGGGGTCTAGAAGAGTAGACTGGGAGTGAATCTGCAAGTGTCCTTTCCATATTTTATGACATTTTTGCTTCTTCCCGTTTGAAAAACAGGCTGTGTGAACTAACAGTTTGACTTCTGTGTTGTCCCTTTCAGGCATCATCAACCATTTCAGAGTGTTGTTATAAAAGACAAGTCTAAAAATAATTTTTTCTTCTCTGACAAGTAGCATGATTGCTCCATTAGCCAATACCATCACTTTTCTAGAAGCTGTCAGTAAAACGGCAACTGATACCTACATAGGAAATAACAGCAATACCTCAGGTCACACAGTGTGACAGCGATGTGTAAATGCTGACTACTGTGTACACCGAACTTCATTTTCCACTCGCATCTTTCCTTTTTTTTTTCCCTTCCCAATCATGACTCCAAGGATTTTAACGTGGCAACCCCCAACTTGACCCTCATTTATACCTTAATCAAACCTACAGCATGTGCTACAAGCTGCTTAAAAAGATGGAAAATAAAAAGAAATAGCTAGTCATTTTCAGGGCTTCTGCCTTTTCCATTTACTATCTGGAAGAGTATTGTGTGGACATCCCTTATGCTTGAAGTACCTGCAGACAGTTTTCCTCTCTGCTTATTTCATTATCGAGGCGCAAATTCCCGCACAAAATCACATAGTCCCTGTTTACAGCTAATACTGGTGCAGAGCTTAAGCACTACATCAAGGAGCAAACTGGTGGCCCTCTGATGCATCCTTCAAGCGTGCAAGCGCTACAAAGGTTGTGAAAAGAGCAAGCGCAGAAAGAGCAACATATTCCAACCACACTGGAGAACAGGCGCTGCTCTTGAGAAGGCCCTTGAGTACCTGGACAGTTTCTTTCTGCCTTTTCCAAGTTAGAATATGACCACCACCTTTGGATTAACTCTTGACAACATCTTTCTCTGGGAGGCAGTGTTTCTGGAAAGCATCTTGCTGTGGAATCTTAACAGGCTCATCATACAGGTGGCCATGACACACCCTCTTACTGTGATTTTTGTATCCTGTAATTATGCTCCATAATAATAATTTGGGTGGCACTAGTAAGGGAATGAAGGGGGAAAAAAATAAAAATACTACCTCCTGCACTGGCAGGATAACATAATTTAATCCTCAGGCCAAATGAAAAAACTCTGCATCTGAATACCTCCACCTAGTACGCAAGTTTGGTATTTTATCTGAGTGCGAAGTTGGTGGCCCAGGTCCCTCTGTTTTCATTTTCTCCTGTGCTCTACTTTATATCCCAACTACGACTGTATTCACCAGCACACATTAGTGATTTCCAAATCATCAGCTCATATTTAGTCCCTATTTTCAACTGCACACTAGAGACCTGCACCTATTCCACAAATAGAAAGAATCCAAATGCTTTCCCCTAGGCTCCTGCTTAGGATTTCATTATTAATTATATTTGAAGGTTATACAGTTAAAATACTAACTTTTTTATTTGAACATTTATATTAAGCTGCTGAGATTTCTAGCAGCTTAGCAGCATTATTTCTGTGTAAGAGAATAAGCCTCTTAAATTCTGCACGCAGGCCTCTCGTCTAAAATGAAAGATTTTAGAAAGGCACTGAAAGGTAACACTGAATTAATGATGCTTTTCAAACTGAGACCTCCAAGACTGATCACATGGAACTCTATCAGTTATGCACCCCCTTGACCTCAAGCCTTTTCACATGCTCTGCCAACAGTGCCTGAATTCAAATAAAGTTTAGCAAAAAGTTAGTTCCAGAAGATGCACCTCAGACTCATTGCTAGTTAGAATTTATTACATGGTTTTACTATTTCCAATACAATAAGACATTTAAATATATGGTAGCAAATCCCAGGAGGCTGTATTTAACCATTTTCTCCAGAGATAACCAAGGTTCGGTACGAGACTCATCCATCAGGAATAGTGGATATTAAGATAATGAATTTTTTTTGCAGGCGTGGATGTTGGCAAAGAGAGCAGATGACCTCAGCAAAAGGAGGTCTATGCCAACCAACTGCTGCCTCAAAACACAAATGCAAACTTCCAAATTTTAAACAGCTGGCCAAATTTTGATTTTAGATATATGCTAGTGTAAATCCAAAACACTGACACCTGTACGAAAATCCAGGATTATTTCTGATTTATGATTGCATAAGAGAAAAGAATTTGTTACACTGGGCCAATTTCATTTCTAGTGCTGTTCTTGAACCAACAGATATATGCCAAGAGTTAGATCTTTAATAAATCAGGTGCTGAAAAAAATCTAAACAGAATTGTATGTGCAAAGTTTGGACACGTTTTTTTCAAATACGTATTTTATATTTATTCATGATAGCAAGACAAGCACCATCTTTTTGTATATGTCAGAGGCTGATTTTTACCCCGCTTTTTTTTTCCCCCCACCCTTTGCATCCTGATGCATCTCAAACAGACCTTCTCTCGTAATTTTTTGCCTGTGATTTTGAGTCTGATGTACCAAAAGGTTCACTTTCCCAGGTCAACTTCAGATTTTACAGCTGGAACTATCTACTTATAAATCTCTATAATCCCATGAAGAGTTACCACTATTTACTTCCTTCCTGCAAAGAATTCTTGCCACCTGCAGCACCAAAGATACTCCCTGATCACCATCAGGTGAAAAAAAACAAGAGTAATCTTATGGCTACAAAATCAAAAGGTACAAAAATCTACAAAATCAAAAGTAACCTTATGGCATTACTTTCAACCCCATAAAAGCATCCAACCAGTTAGAAAAATGAATGCCCCTTCAAAAAAATTGTTGATCCTCGTACCTTGATGAAATCGAGTGCATAAATACACCAAACCATGCTCTCTTCACATGATTACAGCATACCTTGTACCAGATGACATCAGGTCAGAGCAAAAGTAGCATCACTATAACTACCCAGCAGTTACAACTGTATTACAACTATACAGCCTTGAAATCTATCTCTCGGAAAATATTACTGAAAGTATTGAATAATAACATACTTCAGACGCTCAGAGCACGTTATAGAGCCCAAACTTTATACAAATGTTAACTAACTAATAGCAGCTAGTTAAATGGAAATGTTAAGTGTTGTTTAAACCTTAAAGCATTGCAAAACAACAGTGCATTTAATTCCTATTTAAATAAATGCATACAAAGGGCTTGATGGATATTTCTCCATCTAAAACTAACAAGGAAGAGAACAGATAAGTCATGTAAAATTTAAATAAAAGTCTAAATTTAAGACACATGCAAGAATACTGAGGGATGCTGGGGTGCTCCTTCTAAAGCCAGCCAGAATCCAACCATAGCGCCATTTTTAATGAAAGGCACAAAATGCTGAGCCCTCGCCTCTGCGCTCTCTTGTCTTTTGAAAGGAGCCGTACACACACCTCCTGTGTTTTAACACTGTCAGGAAGCTGCCTGGGGACAGCCGAAGTTTCAGCATAACTTGCAGAGACTTCATCTTGTGTGCCAAGTTTCAGCCTGGAGTGAATTTTTAACAGGCAAGTTATAAACCCGTGAAAATAGGGGCTTACAGTTGAACTGCTGACAAACCCTTAACTATAGCGGTGCACACGGCGCCAATAATAGACAAAACTGCCCCATTTTATAGCACACAGAAAGGCTGGAATTCAGCTGTTATCAGGGATAATAATAAACTTCTGCTGGTGACTCAGGCTCTCAGCCTCAGATTTACATTCCCTCTGTCACTAAGAGTTTTTAAGTTAAACAATTTTACATGAAAATGCAATAAACAACATTTATATTACCGATGGCATTTGTTCCGACCGCTCCCGCGCTAAAATACTGCGCGGCTTTCCTCCCACCCTCCATCTCCTCCCCTCCCCGTCCTGCTCCGCTCAAACCGGGCACCGACCCACTCGCTCTTTGGACTCTCGGGCAGGCAGGAGGAAGCCCAGGACAGCCCGTGGCAGCCGGCCCAGCTCCGCACCAGCAGCCGGATCGCAGCCAGGGGAGAGGCTGGCTTGCACACTGAGCACTGCCTGCCTCCGTTCCCCCCGCGCTGCATCCCCGTCCTCCAAAACGCCAAGGAAAAGCGGCACACAGCACCATCAACAGACATATTTCATTTTATTTTTACTATTCCCTCTCCAGAATACCTCTTGCAGCACTCAAACCATGTCAAGGGGGGGAAAAAAAAAAAAGGCAAAAAAAACCTGCAGCTTAACTTTGCATCCTAGCTCTTCAGTGTTTCCCTCCTGCTAAATAGGCAAGGTCAGATATGGAAAAACTTGACAAAAAAGTGAGGCTTGCTTCTCACGCAACAGACATTTTGGGGGAAAAAACCCATCTGGTCTAGAGGATGGAAAAGGCCTTGCGGAGCTGTCACCCAACTTGTCCCCAGTCACTGGCACACAGAGACCAGCTATTCAGAGAACTTTTTATGCACAACTTCCCACTCCTCTGAAGGTTCCTCTCCTCCAGAAAACTCCCCTTAGGACTAGAATTACATCAGTGGCCACCAAGTTTAAATTTATCTGCCCAACATCTATATTTTATTTTTTTAATCCATCTCTCAGGAACAGCTTTTAACGCATTTGGATTTTTTTCTGTCATAAAATATTCTATTTATTTCCCAGCAGCTGGTGTCAAAAAAGTTGTTGTTTTCTTTAAATATTACTCTTAAATAAATAAAATCTGTTTTCATATCATGTAAAATTAGTTTTGCCTGCTGTGAGTTTGTGGCATTATGAAGTGATCATTTTTCCCATGAATTATTCAAAACAAGGATAAAAAAAGGAAAAGAAAAAGATGACGGACAATAGCATGCCATTCAATTTGTATAAATGCAGCAGTCACGCTAATAGTGCACTATGTGCAGCGCAGATGAAACACTTTGTCAAATGTAGCCACTAACCTCAATTTAGTATTTCAGAGACAGGTATTGAAAGAGATTTATTTAATTCCTCTGTGTCCCCCTGTGACTTCTCTAGTGGGGCAGATAATAGACGTGTCTTCATTTGCTAGCAAGATACCAATACTTTAGACAACAAGTTTTTGGTCTCTCGTGCTCAGTACTATGGCTCAACTGGCCCTTGATGGCCTTCAAGTCTGCCTGCCTTTTTAATTTTAACCTATTCTTTGTTTAAACCTCTGGTTTGACGGTGTCTCACTGTCTTTTATGAAAAAACTATTACAATTGTTAGCATTTCCTCTGGAGTCTTCATATTACCCTGTCTTTCAGAACTGCTGTAACTGCACAGCTGTAATTATTCTCACTTTGAATTCTGACTGTCGTATTTGGAACGGGATGAAGGGTGGGGATTTTAATAAATTATTCAGGCTCCCCAAGGCACATGGTATCTCACCAAATCTACGATGAACTTTTAAGATGGAGTGGCTTATAGACTGAATGTATAGATAAACCGCTAAGACATAAAATGCCATTTTCATCAATAAGAATGAGAAGATGATAATAAATTTGTGGGTGAAGATACTACAGTGACTTTAAAAATGCTATTTCAAATGATTTGTCACTAATAACTTCCTTGTATAGGAATCTCCTCTTGAAAACAGAATGCTTTCAATAAGTTTCAGAATAAGTAAAGTAACAGACTAGTCCTAAAAAAGTGGGTTTGCATGAATGCTACCTGGCATTGCAACACTAAAATCACTTAAATTCTGTTTTCATTTCTCCAGCCCATTCATCGTGGTAATTAAAATATTGGTACCACAGTAATGCCCATAGAGCCAGATCTGAAACGACAATCCTTTGCACTGTGTAAAAAGAAAGTTCTTACCCCATATATTTTCAACAAGGATATAGCATTTACCTGCCACACAATGTTCATTGGAAACACTGGCCTTCACTATGTCATCCTTTGAACAGAAGTTTAAGTATTTTGAAAGAAACTGGGGATTTTTTGAGGGAGATAAAGACTGGGTGGGGTTTTTTTTCTTTGTTTATTTTTCATTTATGAGAGTGAATTTCCCTCAGAATACAGTGCAGATGGATTCATATGAAAATTCTGGACCTAGACATTGGAATCCTGGACTATTTGCTCTGAACAGCATCATAAAAAGGATGAGTGTTTCATGCAGCAAAGGTATGTTGATCACAAAGTCTTTCCATAATAAAGCACAAACACGTCTGTTGTCAATTAAAAGCAAGATTAGGATGAAGTGTAGTCACCAGTGTCCCAAATTCCATTATCCCATAGCTACAAGCCATTACTCTTTTTTCCAATTTAATTTTTAAGTAGGTCATTCTTGTATATTCTAATTCATTTTCTTTTTTGCCATCCGTGCCAGCCCAATTTTGGCCAAGTCCCCATGCCCTAGAGACAAAATAAAATCCACACATTTATTTTATACAAGATTAAAATATTTCTATACACACAATTTTGATCCACAAATATGTCTCTATACATGAGACAAAGTCAAGTGCTGTAGTCTTGCTTGCAGAGCCCTTCAGCTTTTTTAATTTGGAGACTAACGTAAATGGTAAATATTTCAGGCTTACTAGACAAAACAGGGTGCAAAGCGCAAAACAACTCAAGACCTGATAGGGAAGAAAATCACATCTCAAGCTATCTGAAAGGAACACTGAGATATTTCCAGGAGTCATCAACCTCCTGCCTCCACAGCAGCACAATCTCTATCGCGCTATCACAGTCTGCTTCACTGCCATCTCATCAGCACCTACAACTTAGAAGTACTATGAGGATTTCCCCTCTAGATTCCCATTGTGAGCTTCAGAAAATTAAAGAAGAGCCCAGCTGAGGAAAACCAAGCTTTACTTCGAGCTTTAGTACAAACAAGAGATGATTGTGAGATTACTGTGCCAATGGCCCACAGAGCACATACATATGCTTTATGTGAGATAATAGAAGAACGCAGATCCAACATCAACTTTTGTAAGAAGTCCCACAAGCATTTTGATGGATTAAAATTCCAGTTAGAGACCTTCCCCACTGTCCGCTCTGCTTATGGTGACTGGGACCAGTGCATTCCATCCACAGCCAGCCAGAGAAGTTACAGACTGGCTCCCCAAATATTAAAGTACTCTTGCTTATGTTGCCGTTCACTCAGCCTTGATTTTTGCTTTATTTCTATATTCTTTTTGCAATACGTGCTCATTAAAAACACTGAGGAAAATGTACAAGTCTACCAACATCAGTGAAGTTGCATCCATGCATGCTAAGCCTGAATTTACTGATAAAGAACTAAAGGGTACGAAAATAATTCATGCTAGTCAACATGGTTTTACAGAGAAGAGGTCTTGTCAAACAGACCTGATTTCATTCTTTTTTAAGTATATACGTTTTCTAAGCCTTAGAGCTTATAAAGTTTTATAAGCATTTGAATTAGCACTACTACAGAGCATTCCAGTTCTGTCAATGAAAGCTCGTATTGAACTGCTCAGTTATGGAAGACCCTCAGAAAAACATTACCTATGGGGTCTTCAAATAGAGGTGTTCTTAGTAAGACAAGTAAAATTAGCAATAAGCCCAACACTATTCAGCATTTTGATCAACGACTCCTAAATTATAAAATCACTGCTGATAAAAATTTCTGTATGACTGATAAAAGATCAGGAGAACAGAGTATCAACAGATGGGGAGAATCAGACATTTGCGTAAGTTTCTGTTCTTTCCGCTAAAACTTTTTAGTATGGCATACCTTTAAAAAAAAGGAACAAACGTTGTATCCACAGGATTAGGCATGGGTGTGTGAGGGGTGTGCTGCACCCTGGAAAACAACAATTCTGAAAAGGACTTAGAGGTCACAACAAGTAAACAACTGAACATGAACACCCAGTGCAATGTGGCAAAGATGGATAACGCAATCCCTGGAGGCATAAACAGGAGGTAGCGGGTAGGCTCGGGAAGGCATTTTTACTTTTCTTTATTGCATTGTTTTCTAAAAGGATCTTCAGTTGGGTGAAGAAAGGCGTAACAAGAACCAAAGTCTGGAACACGAAGCCAAGAAAGAAAGAAAGAAAGAAAAGGCAAATCGAACCAGAAACGAATCCCACATTTTTAAACAGCAAGGGAATTAACCATTGGAACAAAACTATCAGTGGGAGGGAGGAGCTTTAACGTCCTAATGGTTTCAAGATGGAGAGATGCTGACTGTGCATAACTGGGTTCAAAACAGGGATGATCGGATAAATCTAATAGCCAGTAACACACAGAAGGCCAAACTAGATGATCTAGCAGTCCTTTCTGACCTCAAACCATATTAAAGGAAATTTCTGATGTTATATTTTATGTGACCTGCAGAATTAAACACAACACTCTTCCTTCTGCCTGACTGCAACAAGCAGTTTTGCCACAAAAGATGCACGTGTGCCCAGCACAGCACAACAGGTTTCGCTGCCTCTGAAGATTTCTGAGAAGACTTCTGAAGTCTGGAAACAGCTTAGAAAGACACTGCTTATGTCCTCTAAAAAAACCCGTTGCTTTGTTTGTTAGTTAAGTGACCGTGTTCCACCAGAGCATAGCTCATTGGAGAGCCACCACCGAGATCTCACATTCAAGCAACTCCCAGTGCTGGCATGTTTGCAGTCCTCTCTGGGTTTGCTTTTGGATTCAGCTTTGCCTTGTGCTGGAAACCAAGTCTGGTACCTGGAGGAAATGCTACCCACAAGAAATAGCCAGATTTTCAAGTCCCACCAGAAAGCTAGACCTGTAGAAATATACACCCCCAAAATATCCTGCTGGGCACAGCATCAGAGCTGGCTTCTAGGGAACAGCACCACCTACTGAATTGCTCCCACACCTCCCTCCGGTTCTTCCTGGTGATTCTCTTGACCAAGTACTGACAAGACAACTCTTAACTAAATAAATCACACTCCAAGATGGCACAGCTGCAGGCACTGAAAGAGATAAGAGATGTTTTCCATTGCTAACTCTAGCTTTGAATGTTCCTTCTACCTGCTGTAAATGGTTCGGCTTATAAATGCAATAATTTTTTTGATGTCACGAAAGCTATGTTTTAGTTACAGTTACAAGCAAATGTCACTCATCTACACACTCTACCTACTGCCTGAAAACAATATGATTTAAGGAGTATGTCAGCAGTAAGAAAAGACTCTTCCCACTGGATTAAAAATGTGCATTTTAAGAAAGGAAGCACTTTTAGAAAGAAGGAGAGGGAGTCTTCTGTTTCTGTAGTTTATTTTTCTGCTTAATGAAACAAGGTTTCCAGCTTCTACAATAGCAGCTGCAAAGGCACTTCATTAATCTCCCGAGTGCACTGCCTCTCCCTGCATACCTGTAGCTGCCCTGTTCTAGCCTCCTGAAAATTATCTGTTGGCATCACTTCAACATTCTTACGAAATAAAAAAAAAAAAAGACGTATTAAACTATGGAAATTCTACAACTTTCAGAAAGAACACATTAACCAAAAAGTTCGTTGTCCGATACTTCTCCCACTTTTTGAAGACCATCAGAAGCACTAAACTCCAACTTGTTTGCACTGAGAATAAATCAAAAGACCATCCGTAGAAATTAACTCGAGTAACCGACAAACAGGGGAAGAAGTCATTGCAGCAGTCTCAACACAGACTGCGTCAAATGCCAGATGCTTGTTCAGGCCAAAGCCTTCAGGGATGATTAAAAAAACACACAAGAATTTTCAGAAGTGCTCAAGTATGCTAGGAAAACAAATGCCATGGGAAGCAGAGAGTACTGGTCTCCTAACATCATCTAGATGCTTTGAAAATCCCATATGATGAGATTTCACCCAAGGATTTAGACAACCAAAGCTTTCCCACCTTATTCTGGAGTATTTAACTTGACTCACTTAACGGAAAATGGATTAGATATACATGTATTACGCAATCTATTTTAAGAGGAAACAGCAGCAGTGAGCTTCAGTCCTCACCATCTTGTGTTTCTTAGTTTAAACACTAAACACTAGTTATGCAAGGACTTTAAAGGGTTCTCAGACCTGTAATGGCAAAGCTGCATAGAGGAAATGAAAAGCGAGTGACAGGGCAGTGCTCCCAGGTCTGATTACTAATTACATTTGCTTCCTTATATCCGCACCTGCCATAATTATGATAAAGGGTGGAGTTTCAAGTAGAGCTGATAGGAAATTTTATGATAGAACTCCCCCCAGAACATTGGAAAATACCAGTTTTTATAATGCAATATTTGGTGAACACATGAGTATTTTTCTAAGCATGCATGCCATGGGTAACCCACGGCTCAGGAAACTCCCTCAAAGATGAACAAAAATGGTCTATACCATGCAAAGTGTAGTTTACTCCAAACACAGGACTTTTTAATTGTATGGAATGGAAAAAAACCCACCTTTGTTTAAAATGCATTTCATATATGGGCTTTAAAAAAAAATAAAATAATTATGCCACCAAGTGAAAATTCTGGCTTGTGTTCCACTCAAGGTTTAAAAGAACGATTAATATGTACGCTCCAGACTATTCATGCAGTCACATTTTAACTCTGCAGTATAATCTCTTCTTCTACACAATATCACAATATTTTTCCTAACTTATCTCCAAGCTCTTGAACTTCACTTCTGCATAAAACAGGACATACTGTTTTCCACATGTGTACAGTGTACACACTAATAAGGAAATCAAACAAAAACTACAGAAGTGGCCAAAACTGAGATAAGAACGGGGGCTTATTTGCTGCAGTATTTTTTCCCCCTCTTCAATTATGGAGCCCCTTCATTCACTAAAAAAAAAAAAAAAAAAATTGCTCCTCATTCCAATGCCCATTCTAACCATAAACTGCAGGAAAAAGGCTTGGTAATACTTCTTAATACAGCAAAACAATAAATACCATTCTGCTACCAGCAGAACAAGCCAGTTAAACACGGTACTTTATTTTTTTAATTCGCAGGAAAAAACAGAGCTGATTAAGCAAGAACTAGTCCCTCCCAGCAGCAACCCCACCCCTCCAAAAAAAGGAAAAAAAAGAAGGAAAAGAAAAGAAGACCTTAAAGAATGGGCAGATGAACAGAGGAAAAAATATCCCATGCATTAGGCAAAAGTCTGTAATATTATCTAGAACGACAGCACAGCCATTGCTAGTGCTGCCAAAGCACTGCATGTTTGCTATATCACCCCAGGTCCTAGGAGAATAATAAACTAAGCAGATTAGACAGAGACTGATGTCTCCGTGCTGCCTCTACCTCAACCCAACACAGGCGCTGGTCTGTGCTTTAGAGCACATGCGGGCAGGTAAACCCAGAAAATGGGTACTCCATGTTGGCAGGGGCGGGGGGGCCGGGGAGCTGCTGCCAACAACCAGGGCCTGTTTATTATTTAACAGTTGGTATTGCTAGAGGCCTGGCACTGCAATAGAGCAATCTCTGTTTCAGTGCGAGTAAGCCTGATTACGAGAGCACGGGAGCCAAATCACGCTTACCATCGTGGGCAAGAACTTCAGTGCCCCCAACAGGCATGGAAATCCTTACCACAGTGTGGGTCCGTTCGTCCATCCATCTGCAGGCTGCCTCCCTGGGGCAGGGGTAAAGAAGGGATGGCCATCCCCGTGCAGAATAGGGAAGGAAGGTTTTGGACAGAACGATGCTTGAAGCCGTAGGGTACCACCTGCACTGGCACTGGCCACTCCATGACCTCCTCACCATTTTTATGAGCCAATACGCCAGCCTTAATTCACCACCTCAAGCACCAGATGTCACCCAGAGCTAAAATAAATTTCCTGCTTGGGGAGGGCCGGAACAGGAGGCAACGATGCTCTTATGCATATAGTCTACTTTCCCCCCCAGCAAGGACAGTGTGCTACAGAGAAAGCCCTTCCCCAGTGTAACTCCTATAATTTGCAGAAAGATATCACCAAAGAACTTAGCATTAAAAGTTTTTCTTAGCTTCTACCGGAAGTCATCCCTTTACATAAAAAATCTGGAACGCCTCCCTACACACACAAACTTCAACTAATCCAATTTTTATAATTTATTCACAGGAATGCGCACAAATATTCAGTCACACTCTAAACCAGGACTTATAAAATATCAATCTATTGAGTAAATGCAATTATCAAGTGCCATGAATAAACACCACTAGAGTCAACCCTCAACAATCTATTGCTATAAAAATCATAATAAAGGAATCACCATTCTGGTGATATGAAGCCTTCAGTTTGAGCTTGTTGGTTTAAACACTAGCTCATTTCAGTAGCAAAAAAGCAGGTAGTAGCATCTGATAGCTGCTTCTCAGTCTGTATAAAATAAGCTCAATGATCACCTTCTACTTCCCGATGAACAGGAGTCATCGTCTTTGGTGTTTCTCCAATTCTGGTGAAGTTCATGCAAGGGTGTGCTGTTGGAAGACTTTGTAGCCTACTTGAATCTCCACCGCTGGCTTGCTACATGACTCTGACAGCTGGTGGAAAGTGATTTTTCCCACATCCTCCTTCTTGAAAAGGGGATAATGAAAAGCAATGCATGTAAAAACTAACAACTGATTCTTTAATATTGATGAAGAGCTTAGCAGTACCGACATGGTACATGTGCTTAGAAACACAAAGTTGTATTATATTCTGCATCGCTACAATAAACCCTGACTGGTTTCATCAGCAGAGGAACAGCAAATGGAAAAGTCTGTGGAAAATGAAGTTTAATTATAAGTTGAAGTCACTCCCAAGTTAGGACAGCCAGGAGCACAGTACAGCAGGATCCTTGAATCCACCGGTTATGGTCTCACTGCAGGGAGGGCCCTGAGCATCATGAGGGATCCCACACCCCGGGAAAACTGGAGCCTGCCATAGCTTCTGAGCAGTGCAGGAAAGCGTTACTCAGACAGGTGGTTAGACACACAAACCACCACCTGCTCCTGGATCTCTTCTCACTGTTTTCCCCAGCTGACTCTGGCCCTAACTGCTTTCAGCTGGCCAATGGCAGCTGCCCACTACGGGCTGCGAGGGAGATGGCTGCAGGCTGCTGGCAGGCGGAGGGGGGGAGCAGCAGCTGCGCACCCCTTCCCTGCCGCCCACAGCCCTCTCCTCTACTGGCCACTCATCCCTGAAGAGGGGGACCTGATTCGGGCTTCTGTTTGAGTTTCTTAGTTTAGTCAAAAAATCCCTTGGCTGCAGCGCAGACGACCCGCAGGAGGAGCGGGCGCAACAAGCTGCAGTCCTGTCCGCAACTAGCAAAAAACACGAGTCCACAGCAGATCCTTCACCACTGGCAAGAGCGATGGCTGTGCGGGACTCTGGAGTTGCAGGGGAGGGTGGTCAGAGCATACCCGCCCGCAGTACCTATGCTATGGATACATACAGCAGACTGCAGTCCCCAGAGCTGCCAATTTGGCACCAACGTGTAATTTGTACTAAGTAACGTTTCAGGAATTCAACACAAATAATGTAATAATAGCAATTAGACCCTTTACCAAGCATATCTTGTATCAGACATGCAGTCCAGTCACTTCGCAGAAGGTAAAAAGCACTTGATGAAGGAATCCGCACTTTCGCAGGCACTAGAGGTGTGCAGGTATATGGAATAATTGCATTCCTTGTGTATTAATGTTTGTATATAAGAAATGCATGCTGAGCTAGCATAACACCTCCTTCCTCAAATAATAACTAAGTTTCAAACTGTGCCTGAAGTGCTCTTTATATAGTACACAGAAATGGGTTATGTAAAGATTAGAGCTGCGAGAGTTGTTCACAACGTAACTGAAAAATCTAGTAACAAAATCCAGTTCTAGCCTAGGTTTCCCCAACACAAAATTCAGGCCAGCTTTACAGAAGGGTCTGTGAATTTTTGATGGTTTTGACACTGAAATCATACCAATCTTGTGCCCAGAAAGAGAAAGGAGAAGAGAAGGAGAATAAGAAAGGAATAAACTAGCATGGGAAAAGGCTGGAAAAGAAAGGGGAAAAAAAAGCAGGAGTAGTGAGATTATTTCTCTTCTTCCTGTGCTACTGCCTTTCTTTACCATGGTGGAAAGGGGGGAGACAGCCCCCAGCTTTCAGAGAATGCATCTTGTTATACTGGAGCCACGATGCACTGTGTGCAGTTAGGGATGCTCAGATGCATTTGTATGTATGTTCATCGTTCCTAGAAGATGACTGGATTTGGTTCCGGGATAATATTTCACCATTGTGTGGTGTGTTCCCATCTGATGTTGCCTTTTCCCCAGTTTAAAAAAAAAAAACCTAATAAAAAAGGAAATTAAAAAAGATACAATAATTGTTACTGCACACTCTAATGAATTATTGTGTTCAAGGTTCCTACAAAAAAAGTAATATTATACTCGGCTTATGTTTTAATTGATTTATTAATATTTTATCACAGGAATGTAATTTAAGCTCCTCATGATTTAGATCTCATAAACCTTTAGCATTTTGCAAATTCAAATTCCAATTTAAAGCCAGGGCGAGCAATTAACTTTTCTATCATCTTGTCAGGGGAGAAGGTTCGTGTTTAATTTGAGACAAAGTGACAGAAATATATATACACTGTATGTATTACTCCAATTTAATTTATGAGTCAGCACCATCCACCTTCCAAATGGAGATTTAATGGAAGGGGAGGAGGGAGTGGGGGGAAGACCTCGCTATGGTGGCACTTGCTGCGATATCTGCCCCAAATTCACTATGAAAAAACATCCCTGGTTTATTGAGATACCAGGCTAGACTGACTACAGCTCTATTTTCAACCCTTTTGTTTTAATTTCCATTTACTCATCACTTTCTCAGATAAAGGACGTTCTCTCAAATGTCAACGAGCAGTTCCCAGCCAGCAATGGCCAATTGATGCCATGGCAGGTTCTCCCATGGCCTGTCCCCAACCGCTCCACTTCCTGCCCCCAGTATTCCCCCTGAAAGGCAGAGGGCACCCAGAGAAAGCTTCCCATAGGACTGCTGTGAGTTAATACCTGTGGGGTCAAACCCTGTAGTCCTCACTGACGCAGCGGCCTCGCTGAAGTCTGTGTGATGCTCGCTTGGTTAAGGAGAAAACAGGGGGAAAAAAAAAAACAAACGGTGCTACTAAACTATCCTTGTTGTTATTTCCCACTCAAAAGGATGTTCCAGACTCTTTATGTGTAATGAAGGAAACCTGCAGCCTAAATTTGCATGGGCAAAAATTTGCATGAACAAAATAAACAGTTGGTTAGCATTTGCATGTGCTGTTTTAAAAAAAGGAAGGGAAGGGCTAGTTTATGGCTACCTGCCAGAGACTTTCCAGATCTGCTGTCCCCACAACACAGCTAAGAACTGCACAGGAGTTATCTCATGAGCTTAAAAGAAGATCACCGAGAAGCTGCCCCACATATTACCTACTGGCCTTTACTGTGTCCCTAAATACTTACATAAATCAAGGTGTACCTCAGCTTTCTAGAGGAGGATAATTTTTTTGACATGTCAAGAACTTCACCATACTGTCGATACTTCTGGTAGTCCTTACATATCAGAGGGGATGGTTTCAGAAAGGGATTAGGGGCTCAATTCCAACACTTCTATACATAACAAGGCTGAACCTCAAGACTCTCAAAATCTTGATGCCACAGACTCAGGCCCAGACATTCCAAGATACCAGAATAATCAGTTCTTGTTCTGATCTACAGAGCTGCAACACACACTGCAAATGCAGATCCGGCTGGCTCTACATCCAAACCTAGCTAAGCATAACTGTAACTTGCAGTGTTCAGCAAGCCTGTCGGATGGAGCCAAGTCACAAACATTCTTCCTCCTCATGAATTCAAAGTTTTGGCCTTCATCTTCGAAACATTTGAAAATCAAAACTTCTTTGAAATAAACAAAAAATCTCCACCAGTTTAAATTAAATGAAATATTTTGTTTCAATGATATCACGCCATCTCACTGGAATTCTTAGGCATCTTTAGTATAAATTTCTTTCCTTAGAAATAAAAAAGGATGTTCTTGTATTGAAAAATCACAATGTCTTTAAACAAACAAACAACAAAATTTGTCTGTGTGTATATACATGTGTGTGTACACAGACAAAAGTTTGTCCACAGCTTTTCTCCAAAACTCCCTATGCAGCCTTAGATCAGCTTACAGTTAAAATTTATGTAGTGGAAGCCAGACTCGAGGTATATGCACGATACAAAATCCAAGATGCAGATCTCTGATATTCAGCCATACTTCACTCTCAATACACACTGGACTTAGAGCCAAACTTGAAAATCTTGTTTCATGCCCAATTCATTTATGAAGCTTCACTCTAATTCAGAGCCTTATCACTTTCTAAACTCAGGTAAAAAAGCTTTGCTGTCATGCATATTTTTAGACAAATTATAGCAGAGTGTCTTGCAATTTCCATTACTTTGTGGTGTCTGCACTGCTGACAGACACCAGCCCACATTGGCATCACTGCCGAGGTGTCCTAATACTTGTCTGAAAAATACTATTAACTGCACATCACAGGCATTTGAAGTGCACAAGAAAACCATAAACTTAATTACACTGGAGGACTAGTGTGATCTCACATGAAATTTGAGCTACTGTTATTAAAAATAGAGAGATTGCATTTACTTAATGCTTCTTACAGTAAACCAGTCAATTTTAAACTTTCCAGGTTGTATAATCAGACAAAACAATATCGGGGGGGAAGAAGCTGTCTGTGGAATTTACTAGTACAAGCATTTCACATGTCAAGCAGCAAAAATGTGTTTATTCTGCTAAAAAGAATATTCCTTGAATTACTATTGTATATGAGATAGGATAGCTATTCAGACTGCACGGCATAAAGACTTAGACTAAAACAATTTGCAGAAAAGATTGGTTGTCGTACAGCATTCTTCCTTACCCCACCCCATTCTGGATTTCAAACAGCTTTTAAATTCTCAGATCTGTTCTTAATGCTGTTTAGCCATTACATCTACTCATCATACTGGGAACACTGCCTCCCTCTTCCATGCACTACCCACTCCAAGAGGGGAAAGAACAACTTTTGTTTTCTTCCAAAAAACCAAAAACCCAAAGCCAAGGAAAAAATGGATTGTGCTTAAACTAGCAACATGAATCCACTGCACTTAGCGACATCCAGATTTTAGATACTGAGCTCAAGAGATGGTCCTTGGAATGAGTCACATTGAGACACTCACTTCCCTACGGATATCCTTGCACTTGCCAGGCCTCCATTAAGAGGCAGAGGTGTTCTCCAGCAATGGCTGGGGGTGGGAAGGGCAGAATTAAAAAATTACCCAATCTCTTCCTTGCTTTCAGAGTGGCAGAATACCTATACTACGCAATGCCATTAAACCATCCTTTTGCTTGGAGAAAAGCACAACCATCCTCCTTTATTTCTCTTGCCATGTGCACCACTCCTACCCCAGCCTCTTCAGTTTTGGGGACTTTGGTAAGGGAATGAGTGTATGGAGAAAATTGCTTGCTAGGTAAATGCTTGCCAAGGTTGCCCATCTCAAAAATCCAGAAGTTAAAAAGCTTTTCCAAAAGAAGAGTCTTAAATCTGCTCATTACCTGAACGTGCCTTGGGATCACACCAGCTGGACTCAAGACAGGACGTTGAATCTTACTTCTGAATATTAAGACTTGCTTATTTAGATTAGAAAAAAGGTTTACTCTTTATATGTTTTATCATCCAGAGATATCTCCCGAGTGTAGTTGCTCCCACAGAAGTCTCCAATCTTATAATTTGTGCTGTCAAGAGATTTTTATGCAGGAATGTTTGCTGTTCATGCTGCATTATTGCAGACCTCCACGACTGACTTTGACTTAGGAGAAAAACCAAAACAATACAGAAACCTATCTTCCCCATTTTGGGGGAATTATCCATGGCTAAAGTAGCATAGTAACTTACAAAAACAACTTTTCTGATTAAACCGGCTCACACTTATTTTAGCTATGGCTCCTCCTTCCAGCAAGCGGTCACTGCAGTTGGATGAAAGCACTACACCTTGTAACATACAATGTAAAATTGTCTACTGAGGAGTTCATTGCTGCAGTAGTATCCTACCTAGGACCAAGTTCCCCTAAGTTCTGTCCTAGCCTGCATTATGCTCATTTGAAAAGGTGAGATGAACCCTTAAATTGGGCATAAATGTGGGAAGAAATAATCTTATTCCAGGTTTCTTGAAAGTCCGCATGTAAAATTGATGTTGCCACATAATCTTGCAAAACGTATGCTTGAAAATCAGCATGGTTTTTTCCTCAAAAAAACCCAACCAAAACCACAGCAACACCTTTCCTAAACTGGTGACTTCAGTGGACAATGAAAGAGATTAAAACCGCAAGCAGCAGAATAACCCTAGAGGCAGGGCCACTCTTTGTGAAAGGGCACCCTTCAAAACGTAGCTTCAGAAGCACACCTACACAATTCACACACCACTTTATGTAACGTTCCTTTTCATGTTTGCCCAGGTTCACGTCAAGTGTACAGCAACCCAAGGTGTTTCCACAGCAAACTTTCAAGTCCGCTGCAATTTTCCCTTTCAAATTCAATACAGTAAAATGAAATGAAGCAAAATGAAACAATCTTTATATACCAGTTCAGCTAGCATTCCCTAGCCCTCATTGTGCTGCATCTCTCATCAGCTCTCATTTACTCAGACAAGACAGAAAAGATTTGCAGATCCTATTACATTTTCCCACCCTATTTCCCATTCTGTGTGTAATTTTTTCCTTCAAATAATACTGATTGTGTAAACTGGAAGGAAAAAAAAAAAAAAGAGAGAGAGAAAGAAAGAAACAAGCACTCTTTGTGTTCTCGTCGTAGTAATAAAATATGAAAAGAAGAATTCACAAGAAAACAGCTGAATTCCCAGTGCTTAGAAAACGGACCTGGCTACAGACACACGCATTCTACTTACAGCAGCATCTCTTACTAAACTGTCAAAGTGTCAGGAAGAGTTGTGGGCACTTTTGTCAGTGAATAATGTGGAACGTAGTGCACCTCCTACCAACTGAAAGTCAAAATCCTGGAAATTACTATATTGGGGGG